>JAYEVJ010000211.1:0-96448 GCA_036346265.1 Melocanna baccifera | reverse complement strand
TTGCAACCATTGCCAATTCGAATAGAAGTGGGAAGAAATCGGTATGGATTTCATAACCGGACTTCCGAGGACACAATCAGGTTATGATTCAATCTGGGTAATCATAGACCGATTGACTAAAGTGTCTCACTTTATTCCAGTCAAGACCACTTATTCCGGAAGTAAGTTGGCTGAACTGTATATGTCCCGGATTGTGTGCCTACATGGCGTTCCCAAGAAGATAGTGTCGGTCGAGCGATTAGTTCACTTCGATTACGGCAAAAGCTGCATGAAGAGTTGGGGAGTAAGCTCAGTTTCAGTACAGCTTACCACCCTCAAACAGATGGTCAAATGGAACGTGTGAATCAAGTACTCGAGGATATGCTGAGAGCTTGTACTCTGGACTTTAGGACCAGTTGGGACCGTTCATTGCCCTATGCAGAGTTCTCGTACAATAATAGCTACCAAACCAGTCTGTAGATGGCACCTTTCGAAGCCTTGTATGGACTAAAGTGCAGGGCACCCTTGCTTTGGGATCAGCAAGGAGAACCTCAAGAAGCTGGACCAAATCTGCTTCAAGACGCCGAAGATAAAGTTAAGAAGATCAGAGACAGACTGAAGATAGCCCAATCTCGACAGAAGAGTTATGCGGACAACCGTCGTCAAGATTTGACCTTTGAGGTCGGGGACTACGTCTATCTCAGAGGAGTCAAAAGGTTTCAAGTCAGAGGAAAGCTAGCACCAAGATATGTGGGACCTTTCAAGATTCTGAACCAAAGAGGTGAAGTCGCTTATCAGTTGGACTTGCCGCCAAGCATGTCGGGAGTGCTGCGTCTTCCATGTCTCTCGATTGAAGAAGTGCCTCAGTACCAGCGAGCAAGCGCATTGGAAACCACGGATCTTCAAGGCGACCTCACCTATCGGGAGCGACCAATCAAGATCCTCGAGACCGCGAGCGTCGGACGGAAGGAAGACCATCAGATTTTGCAAGGTTCAGTGGAGCAACCACACCGAAGACGAAGCCACTTAGGAGCGAGAAGAAGATTTGAAGGCCAGCCATCCCCATCCCTTTTCCTAGCCAGTGCAAATCTCGAGGGCAAGATTTCTTTTAAGGGGGGTAGGTTTGTAACATCCCAAAAATTTTATTCCTTTATTAAAATGTTTATTGGATTTTCCAAGATTTTATTCCAAGCCTTGATTTGAGAAAAACAAAAAGTATTTTATTTTATAAAGGCCAAAAGGAATTTATTGCACTCATGAAAGTCAAAATAAATGTAATTCTTTTCCTAAAGTCAAATCTATAATTACTTTAATTTTCAGGAAATTACAAAGATTTAAAACCCTCCCTTTAAAGTCAAATTGTGTTTGTGTAAAGATCAATTATCAAAATGGGTTGGAAATATTTTTATTAAGTCTAAAATAGTTCCAGGAGGTTCTCTGATTTTTTCTGGAATTTTTAAATTTTATTTGGTATTTTTCTGAGTTTTCTAAACTTATTATCATTTCTGGAAATCAAAAAGAAAAATTAAAATCCAAAACCCCTCCCAAGGCGACAAGTATCACCCATCAGGCCGAACCCCACCCGCCGGATCTAACCTCAGCTGTCCGATCCCACTTACCCCTTCGCCCCGCCTCTCCCCTCTTTCTGCCCAACGCATGGCAAGATCGGCACCGTCCTCTGTTGCCGTACTCAATCGCATCCGCTCCCTCCCACTTAACGCATCGCTCGGCTCAGATCTAACCCCCGTTGTCGGATTGCATCTCAACCGACCGTCGTCACTAACCCCTTCGCCAGCAGTCAGCGGCCCCGATCCTCCTCGTGCCACCCGTCGAAGATCTGGCCGTCGCCTCGCCTCTTTCCTTTCTTCCCCTCTAGCTGACCGGTGGGCCCCACCTGTCAGATTTGTCGTCCCCGCCACCTTCCTTCTTCCTCGCGCCGTCCCCGCCGCCATTGTTGCTCGAAACTGAAGCTTTGAAAGCTTCGGTTTCCATCCCTCTCTCCCGCTCGTGCCGGTACCCAATTACTCCCCCGCATGCACCACGTCCGTTTCTGGCATAAAGTCGACATTTACGCCCCTCCTCGTGTCGCGGTCAACTGCGCGGAGTTAATTCGGGCGCCCGTTACCTCCCTCCACGGCCTATAAAGGGACTCCCGAGCTCCTCCTTGACACACGCCCCTCCCTCACCTCTCAATCGAAGCATCAGAGCACGGGCCTCCCGAGCCGATTTTTCCCGGCGGCCTCCGGCGACTCGGCGAGCAATCGCCGTCGCCTCGAGCCTCCCAAGCTTCACCGCGCCTCCCCAGCGTTGCTTGTGCCCGGGCGATCCTCGGCGACCTGCGCCCAGAGCATTTGCGCCACGGAACCCCTCCGCGTGGTGAAGCCCTCTCCGGCCGCCGCCCCTCTCCGCCGATCTTCCTCTCGGCCACCCTCGGGACCTGCGCTTGGTACCAGTCCCCTCCCTCTTCATTTGGTGCCCTCGGCGGCGCGCCGCTCACGGAGCTCGGCGACCGCCGGGCCCGTCGTCACCTCGGCCGCCACGCCGCGTCGGCGCCGCCCGGTGGCGGCCCGATGTGCCGCGTGCGTGCGTACACGCCTCGGCCATGGCGTCGGCCGCCACCTCGCGCGCACCACGTCGGCAGCGCGTGGCGTGGCGACCACGAGGCAGCCACGTAGTGTCACGTGGTGCCACATCGCAGGCCACGTCCGCCCTAGATCGGCCACACCAGCGCGTCGCCAACCGCGTGCCACCTCACCCTCACCCCGGGTCCATGCGCTCGGTCCACCGTGCTGGGCCCGCATGTCAGCCTGTCGCCCGATTTTAATAGTCCCAGGGATGACGTCATGCTGACGTCATAAATATTTTTCGGTTTAAAATTAATTCCAGAAATTGAGTATTTTCTTTTTAATTGTATTAAAACTTTGGAAGGCTATAACTTCTTCATTTTAACTCCAAATTGATCCATTCAAATTTCTAAATTCTAAAATCATGATCTTTCCATTTCTGACATCATTTTGAAATTTTGAATTTATTGGAATTTTTTTTCGAATTTCTTTTGAATTGGCTCTTCACGTTAGATTTTGACGATTCTGGAGAATTCGAGTTTGACAGTTCTCAGCAAGACTTTGATCAAGGCAAGTTACACCCATATTGAACCTAATACTTCAAATTTATTTATGTTGTTTTACTGTATATGCATGCGTACTTCTATTCAAATTTAATTTAAATTCAGTTTAAATGTTAGATATACCCATAATCCTTTGAATATGGCCAATTTGAATCTCGAACTCATATACTTTGTCACCCTAGCTGAAAACTAGTTAGTACCATAGTATTGACTACAAATTTTATCGAAATGCTTAGCCTGGCTTAGTATAATTTTAGGTGGGATAAATTCTTTCACATGAAATGATAGTCCTTTTGAATTCATAACTTCGGTGAGTCAAGGGAAGTTTATAAAATGGTTTAAAAATGAAAATAGAAACTTATTATTTGGACTTAAGCTAATGGTTAGGTGGTGGGTGCCGGCATGCCTCGTGTTTGGTGACACCTGGTCGATTATCATGCATGTGGGTATGTGGTCGAGCCTAAATCAACTTAAGGACTATTTCTGTGAATTATTTTACGAAGTCACTTCGTACTACCACAAGTCGGTATGGGACAGAACTGGCTAAGTAATTTGTGAAGTTTCAAATATAGTTTCGCTATAGGCTGATTGTGAGCGTGGCGTAGGCCGCGAGAAGTCTCACATGGCACCAGAGGGGGCTCCAACTCGTTGATTCGAGTTGTGGTGAAACCTTAGTGGCGGCGTGATTATTTCGGCTATGGATCATCGGAACAGCCTTGTCATGAACTCTCCGCCGCACACCTAAGGCAGTGTGTTTATCGCATGACTCAAGTGAGAGGGAATGTCTTGTGGGTAAAGTTGTACACCTCTGCAGAGTAAAAACCTATCCTGGATAGCCGTGTCCACGGTCATGGACATGCTGAGTAGAGTCTTCCACAGTTAGACTTGAATTTTATAAAACTTGGTTTTGGCAAACTCGGTGGTTTTGGTAATGGTCGGGTGGATTCCGTGGTTAGGTTAGTGTAGTGGAGCCTACACTAACGATACTACTTCGCAAAAATGATGTTAGTATTGATGTATTGAAAAAAATTCAGCTTTTCATACTTATGCTATTGTATTTAAATTCAGTACTGCTTTTCGCACAAATAAACTTAATAAGCCTCCCTTTGTTAATCCTATGCATGCATGAACTCTGTTATATTCCCGGTGTAACTTGCGTAAGTACTTTATGTGCTTACCTTGGGAGTACTTTTTGTGCTCATCTTGCTAAATCTGTTGCCAGACTTTGACAGCGACTACGATGGTAAGGACTACTTCAGCGAATAGAACGCGTCTTACAGTCATTCGCCTGTGGGAGGCTTGATGGGCTGTTCTACTACCTTTTACCGTTTTTCTGTTGCTTTAATTTCTTTTGTTGGCCGTGCGCCCCTATATTGTAAGACTTGGCCATAAGGCCGTATTTTCGTTTAATAATATTCTGTGGTGATTTTTGCATGATATACATTATTGTTGACCCTGTGTGCACTAGCTTTTCCTGGGATAGTGCGATTTACACAGAGGGACTTGGAGTCGTTGTTCTGGGTCCCGACAATGGCCAAGGTAATCATGACACCCGCTCCTTCACTACCATTGCGGCACTTCGACAAAGCGTCGCCAGAGACAGGGATCTCGAGGCGCGGCCACCCGTTGTGGCACACGTCCAGCAGCCCTTGGACGGCCTCCTACGGATTCAGGATCAGGAGCTGTAGCATCAGGAGAGCCCCCTACGGATCCACACCCTTGAGGGCGCCCAGCGTAGGGTCATAAACGTCATTTCCAGAGGCTCCTCTCTGGAGTTCGCTTCGGAGCGACAGCGCAAGGCCTACGTGCGAAGGCTCCACGCGTGGTGGCGTACCCGGCACATGCACCGCCAGATTGGGCCCAACATGAGGTCACCTTCACGCCCGCCGACGCCGAACGAGTATAGTTTCGCCCACCAAGATCCCCTGGTCATTCAGGTCGCGATCGCCGGGTGCGACGTCCGGCGTGTCCTGGTCGACGGAGGAAGTTCCGCGAACATTTTGTTCGCCGCGGGCCTTCGACGGATGGCGATCCTCAAAGCGCCTAGGCCCCTCAAAATACAACTGCGGGGCTTGGTCGGCCGTTCTTGGGCTGGGCCAAATATGCTTGCAGGTCTCCTTCGGCCAGGGTGACAACGTGATGAGCGGGGATGCCACCTTTGATGTCGTTGATATCGAGTACCCCTACAGCGCCATTTTGGGAGACCGACCCTCCAATTCCTTTGGGCGATTCCACACCATGGCTTCCTATGCGTGAAGCTTACGGGCCCGCGGGGTATCATCACCGTCCTCGGCGACCAGCACGTGGCTCGGCACATAGAGCATGGCACGGCTTTGCACCCGAGGCGGGAGGCTCCTAGGTCGGCGCGCCGCCTGCAGCGCTATGGTAGCCCAAGCACCAGAGGCTCCCTACCTCGTCGTCACAACAACGAGTCCAAGGGTTAGTCCCCGACCTTTTGTACTCACTCACCCGCGCAAACGGGAATTTAATAAAGTTTGCCGTTTGCGAAGCTATTTGTGTTCCCCACAAAGAGTGCGGAGGCTTGCCTCCACACGCACTCCCCGGAATATAAATAAGATGCGGATGTTTTCCCTGCGCACTCTACTGAGTCTAAACAAGACGTTGAGTTCCGCGCACGCGTCGATGCTACCACCACGTGTACTCTCTGGAGTATAAAGACGTGGACGATGCTCCCACGCACTCCACGGAGGCTCGCCTCCGCACATGCACTCCACGAAGGCCCGCCTCCACACACGCACTCCACGGAGGCCAGCCTCTGCACACGCACTCCATGGAGGCCCGCCTCCGCACACACTCTACGAAGTATAAATAAGACGTAGCGTCGAGGTCCGCCTCCGCACGCACTCTACGGAGTATAAATAAGACGTAGCGTCAAGGTCCCCCTTCGCACGCACTCTACAAAGTATAAATAAGACGTAGCGTTGAGATCCGCCTCCGCACGTACTGTACGGAGTATAAATAAGACACAGCGGAGGGACACCTCCACGCACACTCTACGTAGTATAAATAAGACATAGCATTGAGGTCCACCTCTGCACGCACTCTACGGAGTATAAATAAGACATAGCATTGAGGTCCGCCTCCGCACGCACTCTGTGGAGTATAAATAAGATACGGATGTCGTCCCTGCGCACTCTACTGAGTATAAACAAGATACGGATGTCCCACGCACGCGTTGGCGTACCCTCCAGAGCCTAAACTAAGTCGTGGTTGATAGTCCCACGCATTCTCTGGAGTACAAACAAAGACGCAGATGTTATCCCTGCGCACTCTACTGAGTCTAAACAAGACGCGGATATCCCGCGCGCACATTGGCGTACCCTCCGGAGCCAAAACTAAGTTGTGGTTGATAGTCCCACGCATGCTTTGGAGTGCAAACTAGACACGGATGTTGTCCCTGCGCACTCTACTGAGTCTAAACAAGACGCGGATGTCCCGCGCACGCGTTGGTTTTGTCACCACGCGTACTCTCCGGAGTATAAATCAGACGTGGTTGATATTCCCACGCGCTATGCGGAGTATAAACAACGCGCTGCAGCAACGTGCCACGGCGCGCGTTCTGCAGGGCGCGGTTTACGTGCACCAGAGGCTTGCCCCCGCGCATTTATGAAAGATATACAGAAGGCGCCAACCCCGCCAACACGCTACACTGAGCCTGTAGGGCGGGCGGCGCACCAAACACATACGGACAGAACGGGAACCAGAGGCTCCCCGCTCCCTCCAACCTGCGCGCCGCGCCGCAGAGCCAATACGCCGCGGTTAAGCGGATGACGCGCCTCACCTACAAAATTTCCTCCTAGCACCATAGTTTGGCCGCAGCGCTGCGGTTACGCGGATGACGCGCCTCACCTACAACATTTCGTCCTAGCACCATAGTTTCGCCACAGCGTCTTGCAAGATGAGCTAGGCTATGGCATAGTGGCAAAGGGGGCGACGCATGAGCTCAATGGCCCACCCCCCTGACAGCGCCCACATGGGCGCGGGCTCTAACAGCGGAGAGATGCCCAGTGACGCCCGAGAACATGGCGTTGAGCTCGTGTCGCGGCATCGCCCCAATAAGGCGACACGAGCTCGATATCAGGCCTCTGTTACCAGCCAAGCCGAAGGAACGAGAGCGCCCATTCAAGGCGCCCCCGAGGACGTGCCGCCCCGAGCTGGAGAAGTCGGAGCCCGTCTTTTGAGCAGCATGGCTCCTTGCAGCACCGCAAGCGACAAGCCCCCTCATCCCCCTTCAAGAGCATCCTCGAGCTAGGGAAGAAGACTAGGGAGAGGTAGGGTGCCTGCAGCGGGCATCCTCGGCGAGGCGTGGCCTCGATGCCCGAACACGGACATCCACTCCCACCGCTGGACGTTCCCCTGCTGAAGTACAAGTGAATTGCCCACCGCCCCTCGCCAGCTAAGGCCCTTAGGCGCGCTGACGGAGGGACCCCGCACCGCGATATCTCATCCACCCCGTGTAGACGGGGTGTTTGACTTCGCGGTACTCTCAATGGCATCAGACGCACTCGGGAGCCCTCGTCACTGTCGGCGTCGGTCAACGAACACTGGAAGAAGCTGGGGCAGAGTGGGGAACTGCGAGCTCAGGGCAGCAAGTTGCAGGGACACGATGTCTGGGAAGGCGAGTGCCGCTTCACTTGGCTACTCGCCCTTTTAAATAGCCCCGGAAGCAAGACTGTGTAAATTACGCCTCAAGAGTCCCATCGGCCGCCCCAAGGGCATGTGACGCAACAGTGCCGCCCCGCTTTAGTTCCAGGACTCCACCAGCTACACTCCATGTGTCCCCCTACCCTAGGGGGCCCGAAGCAACGGACGGTGGGCAGCGCAGAGCTCCATTGATCCCGTCTCAGCTGTCCCATCAGTGTTCCTGTCATTCCCCAAGCCTACCTTATCCTCATCCTGCCCAGCCGTAGGGGACGGAGAGCTCGTGCGTCTATTCCGACTAGGCGCCAGCTCTGCTGGCACCACTTTGAAGGACTAGGCGCCAGCTCTGCTGCCACAACTTTGAAGGGTCGGGGATGGAGCGCTCGCGCGTCTACTCCGACTAGGCGCCAGCTCTGCTGTCACCACTTCGAAGGACTAGGCGCCAGCTCCGCTACCACCACTTGAAGGTAGGGGCGGGCGCTCGCGCGTCTACTCGACTGGCGTCGGCTCGCTACCACCGCCGAAGGTAGGGACGGGCGCTCGTCGTCTACTCGATTAGCGCCGGCTCGCTGCCACCACTTGAAGGTAGGGGCGGGCGCTCGCGCGTCTACTCAGGCTAGAGCGGTAGCTCCGCTGCCACCGCCGAAGGTAGGGGCGGGCGCTCGCGCGTCTACTCGACTAGGCGCCCGGCTCGCGCCACCACTTGAAGGGTAGGGGCGAGCGCTCGTGCGTCTACTCGATTAGGCGCCCGGCTCGCGCCACCACTTGAAGGTAGGGGCGGGCGCTCACGCGTCTACTCGACATGGCGGCGCTCTGCTGCCACCACTTGAAGGTAGGGGCGGGCGCTCGTGTGTCTACTCGACTGGCGCCCGGTCGCTACCACCACCGAAGGTAGGGGCGGGCGCTCACGTGTCTACTCCGACTAGGCCCCAGTTCCGCTACCACCACTTTGAAGGACTAGGCGTCAGCTCCGCTGCCACCACTTCGAAGGGTAGGGGACGGAGCGCTCGCGCGTCTACTCCGACTAGGTGCCAGCTCGCCACCACCGCCGGGTAGGGGCGGGCGCGCGCGTCTCGCCGACTAGGCGCGGCTCGTTGCCACCACTTCGAAGGGTAGGGGACGGAGCGTTTGCGCGTCTACTTTGACTGGGTGCCAGCTCCGTGCCTACCACACGTGCCTACCCCGACTAGCAAACAAACTTCACAAGAAAAGCACAAAGCGGATGTGCCCAAGGACGGTGGCGGGGACGAGTGCTTCGGCTTATCTACCGCGTTGCTACAACGTAATTACAAAGTCGGCTAGGCGCCAGCTCTGCTGCCACCACTTCGGAGAATACGGGACGGAGTGCTTGCGCGTCCGCCTCAACTAGGCGCCAACGCTACTCGATTGATCCACCTGGACGGCCTTCTGCACCAAAGCCTCGCCCATCGAAGGTCAATTCGCCCAGAAGTTCAGCGAGTCTTCGGCTCGCCACCAACGCAGTAAACAGCGCCAGGTTATGGCGTCGGAAATCAGCAGCCGGTCCCCATCGGGCAGCTACTAAATAAAATGGTGCGATTGGTCAAAGCAAGGGCAGCAATCTTCGCTTCATTTGCAGAATGAGCTACGTAGATTACAACACATATCGACGCACAAGAACCCTGGGGTCACACCTGCCTCGAGCCGTCGGCGCCATCATCGTTGTGTCGGGGAACTTTGTCCAGCCATTCGCCGAGGTTGCCCTCACCGTACATGGTCCGCCGTAGCTCTACCTTCGCCGCGGCCTCCCCGATGTACTCCTAGATCCGTTCGTGCAAAAACCGAACGGCGGGCGAACAGCGCGCACCGCGCCAGACATCACTCCGGCCCCGGTCGGCATTTCCAATTGCGGGTCGCCCAATTCATCAAAATGACGGCAGCCCCGGTGCTGGAGAAGCGCACAAAGCAGGCAGGTGGTCACATACGAACAGTGGTTGCCAAAGGACGTCGCGGCGGCATGAGCAAGATCGGAAGCTTCCCCAATCCGCCGAAGTGTCCGCATTAGCTCTTCGGGCCCAAATGAGCGGGGCGGCACTTCAGCAATAAGGTTTTCGAGGGTGCCCTCAAGGGCCAGCATCACATTCCATGCCGCCGTCGAAGCGTCGCCCAGAGCCTGGTCCCGCTCCCTCAGAGACGCAGCAAGGTGGCTCTTCTCTTCCTCCAGCACAGCAACCTACCGAAGCAGGCCGTCTCGCTCCTCTACTGCCGCCTGTCGAGCCGCCGCCACAAGCTCCTCGGCATATGAGATAGCCCCCGCGCGTTCCGCCTCCAGGCATCGAATGCGGTCATCCTTAGAGGAATACGTCTCCTCTGCCGTGCAAGAGCTCCTTCGGTGACACGCAGTCGGTCCTCTAAAGCCTCCCGCTCGCGGGCAATAACCACCTACAACGCCCGGCCAAGGGCGACGGTCTACACGATAAAGCCGTCAGTACACCTCCGAAAGGCTACGCGATGATAACGGTCAAGTACTCACCCTCATTTTGGAGATCTCTAGCACTCTCCCAAGGAGTCCGGACCCATAGGTTCGCAGCGCCTGGCGGTCCAGGCTCGCGGCTGCAATGTCCGCGACCCCCTGCCATGCCGCCAGCACCTCTGGTCAAGGGACGACGTCTGCTAGGCTTCGTGCGTCATCTACGGTGATAGCTTCGGCGGCGCTGGATGTCCCTTCCGCACGAGTATCCTTGTGCTCCGAGCGATGCTCACGTTCGGCAAGGCGTGTTGCTGCAAGGGGACACGGCGGTCAGCCCTAAAAATGCCTAGCGGCGTCACACCAAGCAATTTAAGCTCACCTTCAGCCCCGCTAGAAGCCACAGGGGCATCGGCGTCCCCCGACGCGACCATCTCGCCAGCCATGGGGGCTTCTGTGTCGGAGCTTAGCTCCACCAGGACCCCGCCCCCGGTAGCCGCAGACCCGGAGGGAACCGTAGGGACACCGACGCAGGGGCACTCGGTGTCTGAGTTGGAGTCCCATAAGGCCCCGACCTTGCTCGCTACGACGAACCCTCTCGCCGAGTGAAGGGGCGACAGTGTGCGAGGCCGCTTCACCTTTGGAAAGTAAGATGGCGGCCCCACCTCGGTAACCGCCGCAGGAGGATGCTCCGTTGCAGGAACGGACTCGCCCCACCATCCTCCGCGGGAGTGGGCGCCGCCTCAGCGCCGGCCGGCGGCGAAGAAGCTCCTCCCTGCGCATCGCCCACGCGGCACTCTTCCTCTACGCCAATGCCCAAGGGCCCTCCTCTGCCCCCTGCATCTGCGCCTACCTCTGAGTTGCCATGCTTCGCCGAGTTGGAGCCCGTACCCGCTGGTACTCCCTCCCCCGTGGAATCGTGGAGAGGTGGGCTTGGGGCTGGAACAGCGCTCTGGCACTCTAATGCCCAAGGCTTTTCACACACGGTTTAGCCGCCCCAGACCTGCCTCCGCGGTCGTAGCTACGCGCAGCGTGTGTTCCCTGCTCGTATACGGTCTGAGGAATGCGCCCACTGCACGCTTTACTTCTTCCACGGAAGCACTTGTGAAGGGCAAAGGGCACGATATAAAACAACGGGCTCGAGGGATAGCACACGAAAGCTCAGCTACCGCACAACTTACGCGGACCGGAGGGTCTCGGCAGCGAACACATGGACGGACGGACGTTGTCACGCCGAAGCCTCCCAGGTGTAACACGCCACTCGGCAGCAAGTGGTGCCACACCATACATGACAAACTCCTCGGCGGTCGCGCATGTTGAAGCGGGCGGTGATCCCCACAAGCCTTCGTCCAGGGAGCACATGTTCAGCATACTCCCTTCATCCAGGGAGCACCAAGATGTATCAGGATTTGAAGCAATGGTATTGGTGGCCTAGAATGAAGAGGGACATCGTTGAGTATGTCGCTTGCTGCGACGTGTGTCAGAGAGTGAAGGCTGAATATCAACAGCCAGCTGGATTACTGCAACCACTGCAAGTACCACAATGGAAATGGGAAGAGGTTGGAATGGATTTCATTATGAGTTTACCCGGACTAAGGCTAGATACGACTCGATATGGGTTATAGTGGACAGGCTGACCAAAGTTGCTCACTTCATTCCAGTTAAGACCACATACAAGGGAGATAAGCTAGCAGAATTGTATATGTCTCGTATCATGTACCTACACGGTGTACCCGAGAATAGTCTCAGATCGGGTACTCAGTTCACCTCACATTTCTGAGCAAGTCTTCATGAAGCATTAGGTACTTACCTGAATTTCAGTACTGCCTACCACCCTCAGACGGATGGACAAACGGAAAGGGTAAACCAAATACTCGAAGACATGCTTGGGCCAGTGCCTTGGATTTTGCCATGGATTGGGACAAGTGTCTACCCTATGCGGAGTTTTCTTACAACAATAGCTACCAAGTCAGTTTAAAGATGTCTCCGTTTGAAGCACTGTATGGCAGGAAGTGTCAAACACCTCCACACTGGTTTGAGGTAGGGGAAGGTTCCATCTTTGGACCAGAAACCCTACAGCAAGCTGAAGAGAAAGTTCGTTTGATTAGGGATCATCTGCAAGCCACTCAGTCCAGACAAAAGAGCTATGTAGACAAGAGACGAAAGCCCTTGCAGTTTGAGGTCGGGGACCATGTATACTTAAAGGTATCACCCCTGAGAGGAGTCATGAGATTTACAATCAAAGGCAAGCTCGCTCCCCGGTATGTCAGACCATTTTCGATAAAGGCTAGGAAAGGAGAGGTAGCCTATCAATTAGATCTACCTGCAAACCTCACAGATATATACGATGTATTCCATGTGTCGCATCTCAAGAAATGCCTTCGAGTACCCGAAGACCAGACTCCATTACAAGAGATTGAGGTCGAAAAAGACCTAACATACCAAGAGCGTCCTATCAAAATACTTGACGTGGTGGAAAAGAGGACAAGAAATCAAACTATCCGGATATGCAGAGTGCAATGGAACCATCATACCAAGAAAGAGGCTACTTGGGAGCGTGAAGATCAACTGCGAAGAGATTACCCCTACCTATTCTCAGATTAGGTTGAATCTCGGGGTCGAGATTCCTTTAAGGGGGTAGACTTGTAACATCCCAATTTTTTTTTGAGAATAAAATGTTGGGGAAACTCGGCATTTCTTAGTTTTGGTATTATTTGGCAATTTCAATTTTCTGGATTTTTAACCAGTTTTGGTCAAGGTTCCATTAAATCAAACAAGGAAATAAATTAAGAATTAGTATTGGAAATACTGTATGATAGGATGTGGAAGGATACGAATTAAAAAGAAAAAGTTAAGGAAGGCATATGTGCAAAAGTAGCATATGCAAATAATATAAAATCTAGTATGGGAATTAATTTAAAATCCAGAAATAAATAAATAAATAAATGAAAGTGCATAAATAAATAAAATTAAATAAAATAAATGAAATAATAAAAGTTACACATATAAAATAAAAATGATAAAAGTACAATGCGGGAGAGAGGGCCAGCCGACCTAAGCATCGGCCGGACCGACCAGCCCCCCTATCTTTCTCTTTTTTCCACCCCATCCCCCTTCTCTTCCTCTACCATGCGCCCCTCCCCTACCCTCTCGCGCGCTGGCTCCCCCGCTCTCGCTCCTTCTCTCTTTGCCTGTGGTCAAGCCGTAGCCGCGTCGCACCAACGTCGCATGGCAACTATGCCGCACCCCTTCCCTATACCCGGTATACTGCAGCTCATACCACGGCGCCGGTCACCCAAGATCTTTGCCGCCACTCCCGTGCATTGCCGCCTCTCTACCGATCCCTCCCACTCTACTGACAAGATCCAAACCACCCCCATCCTACGGAGCTCATTTCTTTCCCAACTCCGGCGATCGAGCTCACCGCCGATTGGCTCCACCCCAGTTCAATTCAGCTCAACTGGAGCATCACAAGGACCCAGCGACGTCATCCTGACCATTCTCCAGAGCTCCCCATGCCCAAGCACTTTCCCCACCGTGCGACCTCCCCGAGCTCCGCCGCCGCACGTCGACCGACCTCCTCGGCCACTCTCGAGCTTCCGGAACCCCCGAGGTAGCATCATGAACATCCCTAGATGCTCTCGGCTTAACCAATTGGCTCCATTTGCAGTAGTTTTCCATAACCACCATCCCCTAGTCCCACCACCACCATTGCTCGCCGGCGACATTCGTCCGGCCAAATTAGTCCGCGAGGTCTTGGCTAGAGGAGCGTGGGAGCATGAGCATTCCATTTCTTGAATGTTCACGAACCACCGCAGCCTCTGTTGCCGGAGAGAGCGCTGGAGGAAGCTTCTTTCACCACGGGCGCGGGGAAGAAGAAGGCCATAACGACCGCGCCGGCCGTGTTCAACATGGACCGTCCGATGAAGATCGGGCGAACCGCATGGGTCGTTTCCCCCTGTCGGCAAGGGCCGTCAGGGTGAGCGTTGCTGAGGATCGCCCGATGGCAATCGGACGGTCCACGCGCAACCAAAGCACGCGCGCACGCGCTCCCCCTCGCCAACTCGATGACAATCGGACGGCCCACACAGGGTCGGTGCGCTCCCGCGCGCCCGAGCGCGTTTGAAGCTGCCCGATTGAGATCGATCGGTTTTCGCATGCGATCGTCCATAGCCCGACGCGTGTCGCCTTCTTTTATTTTCCCGAATTAACTCAAACGGAGAATTTTAAACCTGGATAACTTTCTCATTTTTAATCCAAATTTGACGAAATCAATTTCTAAATTCATCTAAATTCAGCCTCTTTCCAGTGAAACTAAAATCATGAAGTTTTGAGTTAAAATTTAAGTTGTGGTGTAAATTTAAATTGATTATGATAATTACTTTTAAACTTCTAAAATTCAGAACTAATCCATTTAGTTCCAAAATTCAGTATTAATAATATTAATCTAAATTCATTTTTGTTCAGTGGAACCAATACCATAAGTGTCGAGTTTATTTGAATCTTTGTTGAGATTTTATTTGGCTATGTTAATTTGTTTTGTTCCTTTTAAAATGTTCGATCGACGATAAAAATTAGCCTATGAGGATCAAGCAGAAGCGGAGGTAAACCAAGGCCAAGAATAGCAAGACCCAGACAATCGCGAACCAGGTGAGTCAATACTTTGATCATTTTGAATACCTATGTTGCAAATTATTTAGATTCATATTATCCATTGCATGTTGTTATTTTATGTGATATCTTATGTTGGATTTCATGCCTTAGTTAGCTACCCTTTTTAATAAGTGCTACTATTATATCTTTCCGGCATATTTATATTGTGAACATTGTTACCCTAGGAAAAACTTATAAATGTAGAGTTTCAAAAAGAATCGGTTATGTTTATATTACTTGGCATAGCATTGCTTAGTCTCGGAGGTGTCTACAATGTTCCAATAACATATGCAAAGAGATTTTGGGAAAAGTGGCAGCTGGAAATGGCTGGGTATGTTTAAAATGATCATTATTTTATGCCCCCAAAAATCTCTAAAATTGCTGATACATCTGGGCGAATGGTTTGGGGGTGTGGTGCACCGGTGTGCACGAGAGTGTGGTTTATGGTAGAACCGTCCAGATAGTTCAAGGATCGAATCGGGTCATGACCTCCCATTGTAAAACAGTACAACCACAAGCTGGCAAAATTTAGGCAGGACCCACTAATTTGTACACCCAAGGTGGAGTTACGTGAAGGTATGAACACGTGCAAAGGGATGGATGGTCGCATCCCCGCCTTTACACGTGATGGCTCACGGGGGACGCCTCTCGAGGGATGGTCGCATCCTACAGAGGTCAGAACCTAGCGGGCGTAACACACCTGAAGGTTGCATTGTAACAATCCTGTTATGATTTCTCCAGTCGCGCGCCTAAGGAAGCGTGTGATGTCCGAAAGGGGGAGTTATTCATATCTTGTGGGTAAAGTGTACAAACTCTGCAGAGTTAAAACTATTCGAATAGCCGTGCCTACGGTCACGGGCGAACATGGGAACTTAACTCTGATATAGTTCTATTTCAAAGATGATTTTAATTGTTGGGTCACGGAATAGGAAAATGAAGGACGATGGACTGTTCTGGTTTGTGTTGTCCTGGGTGTCGTCCCAGTGGTAAGTTAAGCGGCTATAACGCTGAAATTTGGTTTGTGGTACAAGCAACTTGGGTAATGAATGAGATCTGTACTTATTCCATAAAATCTTTTATTCAAGGGTATTACACATTTTGGTCCAAAGGCTAAGTATAGGAATTTCTTATATGCATATATTAAGTCTTTTAAAATGCAACTTCCGGCAAAATAAAATAAACCTAAGCCTACCCTTTGTCAAGCCATACATGTTATATACTTGCATTCTGTGCGTTGGCTCGCTGAGCACGGTGGTTGGTGTGCTCACACTCGCATAATCAAATCCAGAAACTGGAGAGCAGGACCATTATGCCTTCGAGGATGTGCCAAGTCAGGAAGTCGGCGAAGGAAATTAGGGCGATTTTCATGTATGCAGTCCTAGGCAGTAGACTTGCCGTAAGGGTATTCGCCAATATGACCAGGACTTGGTCATATAGACGCATGCTTTTACCCCCAGTCGTCTGCCTATGGCTTATGGATCCGTTATCGTTTTTAATCTCTGCTGCTGCTATATCTTTTGGATTGTAGTATTTGGCCTGATCGGCCGTTATGTAAAACAATGGCCCGACGTGGTCTACTTTTGAACTATGATATAAATTATATTGATTTTGACTGTATGATCATCATGCGAGGTATGGACTGATTCAACAATGTACTATGAGTACTATCTACTGATCCAGGGAATAGTGCAGTGGAATCACAGAGGATTCTGGATTGAAAATCCGGGTCCGACACAAATCATGGTGCTAGTTTTCCTTTTGTTTGAAACCTCTTAACTCCTCTAAGTGTGGACACTCTCAGATAGACAAAGTCACCCACTTCAAAAGTCAAGTCACCACGACGGTTGTCTACGTAGCTCTTCTGGCATGACTAGCTATCCTAAGTCATTCCTTGATCTTCCTCACCTTTTCTTCAGAGTCTTGAAGTAGACTAGGAATCAGGTCTTAATGTCCTTCGAGTTGTTCCCATAGTGTGTAGACTATGACTAATCCAGAGAGTATAATTTCGGCGAACCTCAACAAACTTCGAAGCAAGGCAAGGTACACCTTTGATCATGTTGCTCCTAGTAATTTAAATTATTTATGTTATTTTTAAAATTATTATGCATGCATACTTTTATTCAAACCTAGTTAAATTCGATTTAAATTCTAGTTATACCCCAGATCCTTTGTGTATGGCCAAATTTGACATTGAACTTCTTTATGCCTTGTCACCTTAGAAGAAAACCTAGTTAATACAATAGTATTGACTAGATATTTTATAGAATTGCTTAGCCATGCTTAGAATGATTTAAGTGGGAATATTTGTTTCACTTTACTACAATGGCTTTCTAAAATGTATTCTTAACTTCGGTGAGTCAAGAAAGTATATGAAATATTTTTTAAAATAAAATATAAAAACTTGATTTTGACCTAGGCTAATGGTTAGGTGGTGGGTGCTGGCATGCATTGTTGTTCGGTGACATAATATTGATTGTCAGGCTGACTAATTTGTGAAGTCTCAACTTTGGTCTCGCTATAGGTTGAATGTGAGCGTGATGTAGGCCATGAGAAATCTCACACGGTACAAGAGGAGGCTCCAACTTGTGGATTCAATTTGTGGTTAAACCTTAGTAGCGGCGTGACCAAATTGAAGACTTAGCATTGTAAAGGCCTTATCATGATTTCTCAGTCGCACGCCTACAGAAACGTGTAATGGCTGACAATATGAGATAATCATATCTTGTGGGTAAAAGCTGTACAATATCTGTAGAGTGTATAAACTATCCTGGATAGCCGTGCCTATGGTAATGGGCAAGCTGAGTAAAGTTTTTCATGGATTAGTTTTTGGTTTTCAAAATGGTTTCTAAAAAACCTTATGGAAGGATGGAATCCATGTGAGATCTTTTTGGAAAAGATTAACTAGGTGGAATACCTGTGGATAGG
This sequence comes from Melocanna baccifera, assembly GCA_036346265.1. Lineage (NCBI taxonomy): Eukaryota > Viridiplantae > Streptophyta > Magnoliopsida > Poales > Poaceae > Melocanna > Melocanna baccifera. The sequence continues at coordinate 78,677 of JAYEVJ010000211.1, read as the reverse complement.
TTAGTGTTTGGTGAGCTGCACTAATGATATTATTTTGTTAAATCACCATTTCTATCTATTATATCAAATTTAGCTTTTGAATCTATAACTAGAATTTTAATTGAATTTAAACTAGATTTCAATAAAAGTGTGCATGCAAAATAATTTTCAAAACAACATAAATAATTAAATTATCGGGAGCAACATAATCAAAGGTGTAACTTGCGTTGCTTCGAAGTTTGTTGAGGTTCGCTGAAGTTATACTCTCTAGAATAGTCATAGTCTACACACGAAAAGCCAAAACAAACTAAACTCAAATAAAATCCAAAAATTATAAAATATATACTGGAAGATAGAATATGAATTTAGATGAATTTAGAAATTTTAATGGGTCCAATCGGAGTTAGGATAAGGAGAGCGACTTCTGATAGTTTTAATTTCAAATAAATGAATAAAAGGAATTATTTGAATTCTTTTATTTGTGAAGGAAAAATGGTCGGAAGCTACAATATTTGTGTGTGCTTGAAGCCATGATCGAAGGTGTAGTCAAAGACATGATCAAAACCATAGTCAAATCAACGGTTGAAATTATGGAGGTCGAAGTCGAAGACAGAAACTCCAAGTACGGGTGAAATCAAAGTCGAAGATTCAGACAAAGACCTACTCGAAACTGTACAGTGGTTGAAGAACATCGTAGTAAAAGTGATTACTATAGTGGTCGAGAACCAAGGGTAGTCGAAGTTGACCAGTCGGGACGGCAATGAATGACAGTGGTCGAAAGCGACTATGGTGGAAAGTGAAGGTGGTCGAAAACAGCGGTGGTCAGAAGCTTAGAGCGAAGAGTGACAGCGGTCAAAATAGTAAGCGGTTGGAAGCGACTGCGATCGGAGGCTTACGACGGTCAGATGTTTAGAGTGGTCAGCGGTTTGCAGCGGTCGTAGTTGATGATAGGAGGTAGATGAAGACGGTAGTGGTTAGGAGCGACTGTGGTCGTGAGTGACCGTAGTTGAAAAAACAATAGTGGTCGAATGGATTGCAGGGCACGGTAGCGGTTGGCAAGGGGCGCAAAAGAGAGGGGACTGTGAGGAGTACATTGGTTCTCATGTGTATTACTGGAAGTGGCTGGATGGTGGTCGACGGTGAGGTGAAGCGGTGGTGCAACTCGGGCAGCAGTGGTGACGGTGTTCTAGCGGTGAGGACGCTCAGGTAAGCGACGGTCAAGAAATTTCAAAAATTATAAAATATATACCAGGAGATAGATTAAGAATTTAGATGATTTTAGAAACTTGAATCACTTGATTCGGAGTTCGAGCGGAGGAGAACGCGTGATTGGAAAATTGGCGGATCAGAAAATCCTGAAAAAAGAAAAATCAGGCATGAACAGTAACTAACAGTAAGTGATAGAGAGTGTTTTGGCCGTGGCGCCGTTGAGAAAAAACACGGGAGGTGAAGCCAACTAGCAAAATGGGTTGCTAAGGACTCAAGGAACACATAGGAAGTGATGACACGTCAAACGAAGCACGGTGACGACGTGGACGAAGACAACGATATGGGTTGGAGAGAGAATAATTTTCGTGGTGCATAGAGAAGTAAGGTGAGCATGGCCTATAACACGGCGAGGCGAAGTTAGAAAAACTCATTGGAGGCAACGCAATGGTCGTTTGAACAACGACAATACCGAAAAAGGAAAAACTCAATATCTCTGCGCTCGGTGGAGCGAATCGAAAACCATCTAGAAGGTAACTACCTGGGATGGTTTGGCACATTTTGACGTGAACGGATTGTTGAAAGCATCACCAGATAGATGGGAACGCGAAGTGCCATTTGCGGCCATGGCTAGGTGTCAGAGGTAAAAAAATTTGGAGAAGGATTTTAGAGAAACAGAGGGAAGCACGACGTACAATGCGTCGAGAAGAAATCAACGATGCAGACGGCTCGGCCAACGGACTAGAAGAACGCGGTGGAGAAGCCTTTAGGGAGCCGACGGGCTGACATCGGTGTTCCGAACAAACGAAGAGGAGATAGCATGCGGGAGTTGCGGCGAAACAAAGAGGAGAGCACGGGGAACATGATGCTCACCTTGAATGTGGTCAGACATGCATGGTTGGCTTGTGACAATGAAGCTTCAACGAAGTTCCGGTGAAGGCGAGGGGAGCACCATGTAGAACGCGCTAAGATGAAGCCAATGGTGTGGTCAATGGTGGAGGGCTCCACTGTTTGTGTAACATCCCAAATTTTGTTTTTATTTGAAGGAATAATTTTTAAATTAATTAATTCAAATTATTTGTATTTTTCAGAGTTAAAAGTTTCTGTTTCAAACTAAATATACTTATCAAATTGGGTGGAAAATATTTTTATTAAATCCCAATTAGTCCCAGAAGGTTCCCTGAATTTTTCTGGATTTTTCAAAATTTATTTGGTATTTTTCTGAGTTTTCTAAAGCTCAATAGCATTTCTGGAAAATCAAAAAGGAAATTAATACCCAAACTCTCCCTCAGGCTGCCAAGTGTCGCCCATCGGGCCGTCCCGCGCCGCCGGATTCCCCATCAGCCGTCCGATCTGATTTAAACCCTCTCCCCGCCTTCCCTCTCTCCGCTCGTGATGCGTGTTGCGCATCGGGCCGTTCATTCCCCGCCCGACTCGATCCTCGCCACCCGCTGTCACTTACCGCTTCGGCCGCCTTCCCCTCCGCTCTTGCTGCCACGTGGAGCGATCGGGACCATTCGCCATTTTCGGATCTCATCCCGGTCGTCCGTAGCAACTTAACCCTCCGCCCGAAACCCCAACGGCTCAGATCAAGTCTCCCTTGCCGGATGGGATCTCAGCCGCACCTCCTCACTTACCCCTTCGCTCAGCGTCCAACGGCCCCGATCTTTTCCTCCTGCCACGCGTCACCAATCCATCCACCGCCCGTTTTCTTTCCTCGTTTTTCTCTCTCACTTACGTGCGGACCCCGCCTGTCAGATCCATCACCCCCGCCACCTTCCTTCTTCCTCGCGCGATCGCTGCCAGTTGCCGCCATTAAAGCGAAACCGGCTTTGATTGCCGGTTTCCTTCCGTTACTTCCCGTGCGGTGGCAAATTAAACCACCGCCTCCACCGCGTCCGTTTCTGGCATAAAGACGCGCGTTACACCTCTCCTCGCCGTCGCATTCATCCTTCCCGAGCGTTTTAGCTCCGGCGAACTTCGCGCGGCCGTTACACCCCTCCCCGGTCTATAAAACCCGTACCCCGAGGTCCCTCTACCGCTGCCGCTCCTCCCTCATCTCTCAAGCGAACCACCCGAGCGCCAGAGCCCTCCCTACGCCCGATTTCTTCCCCGCGGCTTCAAGTACTCCGGCGAGCAATTCCGGCCGCTTCAGGCTTCCTCGTTCCTCGTCGACGCCCCCCCGACGTTGCTGGTGCCAAGGCGATCTCCGGCGACCCCTTCCCCGAGCTGCTGCGCCACCGGAGCTCCTTCGCCGCCGTGAGGTTCCTCTCCGACCGCCGCCCCTTCTCGCCGATTCTTCCCTCCGGTCACCCTCGGCCTCCGCGCAAGGTACCAGTGAACTCCCTGCGTCCTTCTCTTCATTTCGGTACCCTCGGCCGGCGCCGCCGATCACCGGAGCTCCGGCGACCCTCGGGCCCCGAGCACCGCCGCCGCCGGCCGGGCCACGTCGGCCGTCGAGCCGAGTTGGCAGCAGGCGTGGCTGCCAGATCGGCGCCACGTCGGCGCCACCCGGACGTCTCCCCGCCACCTCGCGCGCGCCTGTCCACGTCGGCATAAAGCCGTGACGTGGCAGCCACGCGGCAACCACGCGTCAGCCACGTGGCGCCACGTCCGCACCACCCCGCTCCTCGCGCACCCGTCTGCCACCTCACCTCATTCTCGGGTCCATGGACTCGGTCCACGGCACCCGGGCCCCACCTGTCAGCCTCTGTCCGAATATATTAACCCTAGGGCTGACGTCATAATTACTCTTTTCCTTTAGAAAAATAAATCGTGCTGACGTCATAAATCCTTTTCGGTTTAAAATTTAATCCAGAAAATAGCCTTTTTCTTTTATTTTGTATTTAAACTTTGGAAGGCTATAACTTTTGCATTTTAACTCCAAATTGACCCATTCAAATTTCTAAATTCATCTAAAATTCCAAACTTTCATTTGGTATATTTATTTTTAATTTTTGAGTTTTTATTTTATTTTATTTATTTGGTTCTTCTCGTTTCTCGTGTAGAATCCGATCCGTCAAACGATTTTCAAGAGCAACTTCGGAAGATTCCAACATAATTCAGAAGGCAAGTCTCCTTGACCATTTTGCTCCCATGTGTTATAAATAGTTTTTGCAAATTATTTTAAATTAATCGCATTGCTATGTTTAGTAAATTGATAATTTAAATTCTAAAAATTTAGCTAAGCACCCAATTTGTTATGCCCTCTTTTGGAAATTATGTACCATGTACCCTTGTCAACCTAGGATAAATCTTTGACTCAATAATGAGTTAGTATTACTTTGTTGAATTTAATAACATTAGTAGATGCTTAGTCTAGCTGATAAATGTAAAAATGCTCATATGAGAAAAATGATTAAGGAATGTTTTGGATTTCATGTTTTGTTTGAAAAGTGGTAATAGATGTTACCACTGTAAATTTTAAAAATAAAAATGAAAGTCAAGGTGAAATTGACGAGGGTGGATGGGATGTTGGGCTGGTGCGGTTTAGCACGATAAATGGGTTTGTGAATGATCCACCCTAGTCGTCTAAGGACCGATTCTTGTGTTTGTCCAATCTGAGTAAAACAGTACAACCACAAGTTAAAATGGGTACAACCTAGCTAATTAACCTATAATAGTTTAGTCTTTGTGTCACTATTGGAAAATGGGTATCAGGGATTTACTGATTACTCAAAGTGAGGGGCAGGGATTTACTGCACTCACATGGCACAAGAGGGGGCTTCTGAATGTGGTGGAATTAATCCTTCAGCGGTGAAACCTAAGCGAGTGATATAAAACTATACTAGAGTAGGTGAAAAGCTTTGTGATATTTTATCTCGGTCTCATGCCAAAGGAAGCGTGTTGACTGTTAGGATAACATATCTCTTGTGGGTAAAGTTGTATGCACTCTGCAGAGTAATAAAACTATTCGAATAGCTGTGCCCACGGTCAAGGGCGGACAAGGAATGCATTCACATAGTAGAGATTTGACTTTGAATTTAAAAAGAAAAGGTTTTGAAAAACTAAAGAGTGGATGGAACTCTCGTGATTTTGGTGCAGTGGTTGTAACGATTCGGTGGTATTAAACTCTATTTTGAATCTTGGCGGAGATAGCCTAATTATCAGTGATGGTGGATGTAACCTTCACTAAGGTACTTATTAAAATTTAGATTATGAAAATTCAATGTTTAACAAAATGCTTTTAGTAATAGTATATAAATTTGAAATAAAATGCTGGTTTGTGCAAAAGAGCCATATAGCCTTCCTTTGTTCAACCTTGCATCTACTGCATCTTTCCCAAGACTTGCGGAGTACTTTATGTACTCACATACTACACTTCACAATAATTCTCAGAGGAGGTTGAAGCTCAGGAAGGAGACTACGACTACTGCTCCGCTTGCGGCTGCGATGGATTCTTTCCGGAGGACTAGGTCTCGTTGCTCAAGTCAATTGCCTGTGGCAGATTGATGGGTTGTTTATTTGAATATTTTGCTTCCGCTGTTTTATTTTGTGTAAGAGGTTCAGTGAACCGCAGATGTAAGGCCTTGGGCTAGGACTTATGTATTTCAGTTATTATTGTAATAAAGCGTTGTTGGCAATGTATCATTTTGTCTGATTATCTGTGTGTACTAGCATTGATGCGGGACTAGTCTTGCAATACAGGGGGTCAGGAGTTTCTACCCAGGTCTCACGTAGTGGTATCGAGCCAACTTGACTTTAGGGCGAGCCCTAGGTTTTAGTAAGCCTTAAGGAGTTATGTTTAATAAAAATTTATATAACAAAAACTTAAGTTTCTTCGCTTCTACTCTTCTCTTACTTAGTATCTTGTTCTTTTCTTCCTGGTCACTTTATAAAAGATTTACTGATCTCTCCTATTTTCAAATTTGTAGATGGCAGGTTCTTCGTCGTCAACTCCATGGGATCACCTTTCTCACGGTGAGAGCGAGGGAGCATTTGTGAGTCTTCTACGGCAGTTGATGCAGCATCCAAGTACACTCGCAGCCCCATTTTCAGAGGGCGAAAGACCAGGATTATGACTATGGATTCATGGTCCATGGAGGTGTTTATTTACGCCCAAGACGGGAAGATTGACTCGGTGGAATGTCATATTGAGCATCCTCGGACCCACTGCTCGGATGCTATCCAAGACGCGGCTCAGATGGCGATTGCAGAGTTGTGCAAGAGGCATAAGGAAGAACTACGATAGTCACCCTTCAGCTTCTTTCCGACTACGAGAGCAGGACAGACTCACCCGGAGCCTTTCCAGATTGTGGTGGATGACCCTCGTCTGTCCCACCAGGTGCAGCTTACTCAGGCGACTTCATCGACCTACGCGAGCACTACGGAGATAGGACTTCTCGGATCTCGCTTACCGATTCGACCACTCGACACTCTTGAGCCCACCGCTGCCCGAGTGAGTCGCTCACGCCGACGCAGATTCAGCGAGGATTGCTGCCGGCGGGTGGAGCGTCTCCGAGCTGCCACTACTACACCGACCATGCCCGCCCCTGCTGCTACCACAGTCAGATTTCCAGGACCCCGCACCAAGCTCACTGCACGGAAAAGTGTGCGACGCCCCGGTCCACCACCCAAATCGATATTGGAGATTCTAGCGAGAGGACGCCACCGCTCGTTCGGATCGCTGCGTTCACCGAGTCGATCTCGGTCGGTCCACCGAACAAGCTGCGCTACATGTGGGCGAGTCATTCCGCGATTCCGAGGAGGATCTGAGGAGCGCATCATCGTGGAGGATGAGTAGATGTTAGATAGTAGTACCCTTTTAGTTATTTCCGATATTAGAACGCTTTATGATAATGTGATGTAATAAATGGAATGTCTTGAGCCTCGTGCACTTGTGGTACAACCATTCTTAAAAATTAATATGAATTTCAAAAGTTGTGTTCATTGGTTGTTGTTTTGTTCTTGAGTGTTGGTTTGGGATATTGTTAATTACCCCCACTTCTTATCTATGCTTTTCTCTCTTACCTTGTGCTTTTCTTGGTGGAGCTTCAGATGGTGAATACAAGGAGCAACGTCAACAATAACCAAGCACTCAATGACAATAACGCCCCAATTCCACCTCCGCCGACTCAAGCCCGAACTTGGAGCGGATGATGGCCATGCAACTCTGACTTCTTCAAGTCTTAGCCCAGAATCAAGTTCACCAAGCTCATCAAGCACCAGCTCAACCACCCCAATCCAAGTTAGGAGAATTCATGCGGACGCGACCCCCGACTTTCGCAGGATCTGTCGATCCGTTGGAAGCGGATGACTGGATAAAGGAGGTTGAGCGGAAATTAAATTTGGCGCAATGCAATGAGAATGAGAAAGTTCTTTATGCTGCCCATCAACTCAAGGGAGTTGCAGCAAACTGGTGGGAAAACTATTGCGCTGCACACCAAAATGCTCAGAATATTATTTGGGCAGATTTTGTGCGAGCCTTCCGAATCACTCACATACCTACTAGCATCATGGAAATGAAAACGAAAGAATTTCACCAACTACAGCAGGGAAACCTTAGTGTTTCCGCATACTTGAGTAAGTTCATTCAGCTGTCAAGATATGCAACAGAGGATGTGGCAACTGATGAAGCAAAGATCTGGAGGTTTATGGGAGGATTGGATCCTAATCTCAAGGTGCAGTTAGTATCCAATGACTATCCTACTTTTCAGCATCTGGTGAACAAAGCCCTTGTGCAGGAAGATGCCTAGCGTCAGCTCTTTGAGTCCAGAAAGAGGAAGTTTCAAGCTCAACAGTCTGCGAGCAGCTCTCGTCACCGTTCCAACTCACAGCAGTTTAGTCGGCCTCCTTTGCCCAACCAATCAATGACACCGATTTCTGCACCCCGTCCTTTACCTCAAGCACCTCGATGCGAAATACGGCTCAACCTCAGCGAGAATAGGACTGCAGTGCAGGAGTGCAATGCTTCAATTGCAAGAACATGGGGCATTATGCCAATAATTGTCCCGAAGCGTCAGCGGCAACCCGGTTCGTTTCAATCTTGATCCTACACCGCAAGAGCTCCAATCGCTGGTCGGGGCGTGGAAGCCCTCGGACTCCCAAGACCCCACAGACATTCAACAAAGGGCGCATCAATCATGTCACCGCAGAGGCAGCACAGGATACACGGGCGTGGTTACGGGTAAGTTTCTTGTTAATTCGGTTCCTGCAATTACATTATTTGATTATGGAGCTTCACATTCATTTGTAACAAAGGTTTTTGCTGAAAGAAATAATTGGAATGTTTGTTTGCTAAAGAATCTCATGTTAGTCCAATCACCTGGAAAAGAATTGAGGACTAATTGGGTTTGCCCTAGAGCAACCATAGATATAAACGGAGTAAAGTTCCTAGCGAACCTTATTATAATAGACTCCGAAGGCATAGATGTTATACTTGGTATGGATTGGCTGACCAAGTATAAAGGGCAAATAGATTGTGCCAATCGTGCGTTATTCTTACCAACTCGATGGGATATAGATAAGATATGAGTCAATATACCCCAAGTAAGGGAAGTCTGTTGAGCGACTTAAAAGGGAGAAGTTTGGAGGATGTGTCCGTAGTAAGTGAATACCCTGATGTATTCCCTGAGGATTTACCAGGAATGCCACCAGACCGAGAGATTGAATTTGTTATAAATCTGGTTCCTGGTACAGCACCAATAGCTAAGAGACCCTATCGGATGTCAGCTAATGATCTAGCGGAAGTTAAGAGGCAAATTCAAGAATTGCAAGAGAAAGGTTTCATTAGACCGAGTTCTTCACCTTGGGGAGCCCCAGTGCTTCTAGTGAACAAGAAAGATGGTAGCCGGCGTATGTGCGTGGATTATAGAGCCCTGAATGAAGTAACAATCAAGAATAAATATCCCTTGCCTCGGATCGATGATTTGTTTGATCAGCTGAAAGGATCGAGTGTTTTCTCAAAAATTGATCTCCGATCAGGATATCACCAATTAAAAATTAGACCCGAAGATATACCAAAAACAGCCTTCTCTACTCGATATGGATTATATGAGTATTTGGTGATGTCTTTCGGTTTGACAAATGCACCAGCATACTTTATGAATTTGATGAATAAAGTATTCATGGACTATTTAGATAAGTTCGTTGTTGTCTTCATTGATGACATTCTTATCTATTCTAAGAATGAGAAAGAACACGAGGGACATCTGAGAATAGTTTTACAAAGATTAAGAGAACATCAATTGTATGCCAAATTCAGCAAATGCGCATTTTGGTTAAAGAAAGTTGAGTTCTTAGGACATGTAATTTCTGCAGAAGGTGTATCTGTAGATCCAGGAAAAGTTAAGGATGTGCTTAATTGGACTCAACCCAAGACAGTAACAGAAATCCGAAGTTTTCTGGGACTAGCAGGTTACTATCGTCGTTTTATTGAAGGATTTTCCAAGATCGCCAGACCTCTGACCCAGTTATTAAAGAAAGAAAAGAAATTTCAATGGAGTAAATCCTGTGAGGACAGTTTCCAAGAGCTAAAGAAGAGGTTAACTTCATCGCCAGTTCTGCGGTTGCCCGATATTAGGAAAGACTTTGAAGTTTATTGTGACGCATCAAGACAAGGACTTGGTTGCGTACTAATGCAAGAAGGAAAAGTGGTAGCTTATGCATCAAGGCAGTTAAGACCGCATGAAGAAAATTATCCCACTCATGATTTAGAGCTAGCTGCTGTTGTGCATGCTCTAAAGTTATGGAGGCATTACTTAATCAGTAATCGGTGTGAGATATATACAGATCATAAAAGTTTAAAGTATATATTTACCCAACCTGACCTCAATCTGAGACAAAGAAGATGGCTGGAATTGATAAAGGATTATGATGTGGGAATACACTATCATCTCGGAAAAGCTAATGTTGTAGCTGATGCTTTGAGTCGGAAGAGTCATATGAATAATCTGTCAATTCCAGATAAACAGTTAACCCTCCATGAAGAATTTCAACGATTAAATTTGGAAATAGTTAACGAAGGTATTCTGTCTGCATTGAAGGTTCACCCTACCTTGGAAGATCAGATCAAAGCAGCCCAACGAGAGGATGAATATGTTAAAGAAATTAAAGAAAATATGAAGAAAGGTAAAGCGCCTGGATTTTCAGAAGATGAAGAAGGGACTCTTTGGTTTGGAAAGAGAATCCTAGTACCTGAGAAAAAGGAAATAAAAGATTTAATCTTAAAAGAAGCTCATGAAGCAGGATATTCAATTCATCCTGGAAGTACAAAAATGTATCAAGATCTAAAAGAAAGTTACTGGTGGACCAGTATGAAAAGGGAAATTGCAGAATATGTAGCCTTATGTGATATATGTCAGCGAGTTAAAGCAGAGCATCAAAGACCTGCTGGTCTTTTGCAACCCTTGCAGATACCTGAATGGAAATGGGAGGAAATCGGAATGGACTTTATAACTGGACTACCAAAGACTTCATACCAGTTAAGACCACTTATTCGGGAGATAGATTGGCAGAGCTTTATATGTCAAGGATTGTGTGTTTGCATGGAATCCCAAAGAAGATTGTATCAGATAGAGGATCCCAATTCACCTCAAGATTTTGGCGGAAGCTTCATGAAGTTTTGGGAACAAATTTAAATTTCAGCACTGCCTATCATCCTCAAACCGATGGTCAGACAGAAAGGGTAAATCAAATCTTAGAAGATATGTTGAGAGCATGTGCATTAGCTAATAAAGACAGTTGGGACCGAAGTTTGCCCTATGCAGAATTCTCTTACAATAACAGCTATCAGTCTAGTCTGAAGATGTCTCCATTCGAAGCTTTATATGGCAGAAAATGCAGGACACCCTTGTATTGGTCAGAGACAGGAGAAAGTCAAGTTTTTCGACCTGATATTTTGAAACTAGCAGAAGAGCAAGTTCGTTTAATTCGAGACGAGTTGAAAACGCACGCACCGTGCAAAAGAGCTATGCGATAATCGTCGCGAATGTTAGAGTTTGCACCAGAGATCATGTGTATCCAAAGTATCGCCTTTAAAAGGAATGCGTCGATTCGAGTTAGTGGCAAGCTTGCTCCAAGATATATTGGACCATTTCCAATTATAGCCGTAAGAGGTGAAGTCGCTTATCGCTTAAGGCTCCCATCACAAGCGCCGGATGTGCATGATGTGTTTCATGTGTCACAATTGAAGAAGTGCTTAAGAGTGCGAGGAGCTGATGCCTTTAGAAGAAGTGGATCTAAAGAGGATCTCTCATATCCGAGTTTCCAGTCAAGATTTTAGAAGAAGCGGGCGTCGTGCACTAAACAAGACCATCAAATTTTGCAAGGTGCAATGGAACAATTGTCAGTCGGAAGCCACTTGGGAGCGAGAAGAAGATCTCAGAGCGGAGTTCCCTAGTCTCTTTTCCATTCCTTCCGAATCTCGGGGTCGAGATTCTTTCTAAGGGGGGTAGGTTTGTAACATCCCAAATTTTGTTTTTATTTGAAGGAATAATTTTTAAATTAATTAATTCAAATTATTTGTATTTTTCAGAGTTAAAAGTTTCTGTTTCAAACTGAATATACTTATCAAATTGGGTGGAAAATATTTTTATTAAATCCCAATTAGTCCCAGAAGGTTCCCTGAATTTTTCTGGATTTTTCAAAATTTATTTGGTATTTTTCTGAGTTTTCTAAAGCTAAATAGCATTTCTGGAAAATCAAAAAGGAAATTAATACCCAAACTCTCCCTCAGGCTGCCAAGTGTCGCCCATCGGGCCGTCCCGCGCCGCCGGATTCCCCCTCAGCCGTCCGATCTGATTTAAACCCTCTCCCCGCCTTCCCTCTCTCCGCTCGTGACGCGTGTTGCGCATCGGGCCGTTCATTCCCCGCCCAACTCGATCCTCGCCACCCGCTGTCACTTACCACTTCGGCCGCCTTCCCCTCCGCTCCTGCCGCCACGTGGAGCGATCGGGACCATTCGCCATTTTCGGATCTCATCCCGTCGTCGTAGTAACTTAACCTCCGCCCAAACCCCAACGGCTCGGATCAAATCTCCCTGCCGGATGGGATCTCACCGCACCTCCTCACTTACCCTTCGCTCGGCGTCAACGGCCCCGATCTTTTCCTCTTGCCACGTCCATCCACCGCCCGTTTTCTTTCCTCGTTTTTCTCTCTCACTGACGTGCGGACCCGGCCTGTCAGATCCATCACCCCCGCCACCTTCCTTCTTCCTCGCGCGATCGCGCGATTCCGCCATTAAAGCCAAACCGGCTTTGATTGCCGGTTTCCTTCCGTTTACTTCCCGTGCGGTGGCAAATTAAACCCCGCCTCCACCGCGTCCGCTTCGGCATAAAGACGTGCGTTACGCCTCTCCTCGCCGTCGCATTCATCCTTCCCGAGCGTTTTAGCTCCGGCGAACTTCGCGCGGCCGTTACACCCCTCCCCGGTCTATAAAACCCGTACCCCGAGGTCCCTCTACCGCTGCCGCTCCTCTCTCATCTCTCAAGCGAACCACCCGAGCGCCAGAGCCCTCCCTACGCCCGATTTCTTCCCCGCGGCTTCAAGTACTCCGGCGAGCAATTCCGGCCGCTTCAGGCTTCCTCGTTCCTCGTCGACGCCCCCCCGACGTTGCTGGTGCCAAGGCGATCTCCGGCGACCCCTTCCCCGAGCTGCTGCGCCACCGGAGCTCCTTCGCCGCCGTGAGGTTCCTCTCCGACCGCCGCCCCTTCTCGCCGATTCTTCCCTCCGGTCACCCTCGGCCTCCGCGCAAGGTACCAGTGAACTCCCTGCGTCCTTCTCTTCATTTCGGTACCCTCGGCCGGCGCCGCCGATCACCGGAGCTCCGGCGACCCTCGGGCCCCGAGCACCGCCGCCGCCGGCCGGGCCACGTCGGCCGTCGAGCCGAGTTGGCAGCAGGCGTGGCTGCCAGATCGGCGCCACGTCGGCGCCACCCGGACGTCTCCCCGCCACCTCGCGCGCGCCGGTCCACGTCGGCATAAAGCTGTGACGTGGCAGCCACGCGGCAACCACGCGTCAGCCACGCGGCGCCACGTCCGCACCACCCCGCTCCTCGCGCACCCGTCTGCCACCTCACCTCATTCTCGGGTCCATGGACTCGGTCCACGGCACCCGGGCCCCACCTGTCAGCCTCTGTCCGAATATATTAACCCTAGGGCTGACGTCATAATTACTCTTTTCCTTTAGAAAAATAAATCGTGCTGACGTCATAAATCCTTTTCGGTTTAAAATTTAATCCAGAAAATAGCCTTTTTATTTTATTTTGTATTTAAACTTTGGAAGGCTATAACTTTTGCATTTTAACTCCAAATTGACCCATTCAAATTTCTAAATTCATCTAAAATTCCAAACTTTCATTTGGTATATTTATTTTTAATTTTTGAGTTTTTATTTTATTTTATTTATTTAGTTCTTCTCGTTTCTCGTGTAGAATCCGATCTGTCCGACGATTTTCAAGAGCAACTTCGGGAAGATTCCAACATAATTCCAGAAGGCAAGTCTCCTTGACCATTTTGCTCCCATGTGTTATAAATAGTTTTTGCAAATTATTTTAAATTAACTGCATTGCTATGTTTAGTAAATTGATAATTTAAATTCTAAAAATTTAGCTAAGCACCCAATTTGTTATGCCCTCTTTTGGAAATTATGTACCATGTACCCTTGTCAACCTAGGATAAATCTTTGACTCAATAATGAGTTAGTATTACTTTGTTGAATTTAATAACATTAGTAGATGCTTAGTCTAGCTGATAAATGTAAAAATGCTCATATGAGAAAAATGATTAAGGAATGTTTTGGATTTCATGTTTTGTTTGAAAAGTGGTAATAGATGTTACCACTGTAAATTTTAAAAATAAAAATGAAAGTCAAGGTGAAATTGACGAGGGTGGATGGGATGTTGGGTCAAAGCGGTTTAGCACGATAAATGGGTTTGTGAATGATCCACCCTAGTCGTCTAAGGACCGATTCTTGTGTTTGTCCAATCTGAGTAAAATAGTACAACCACAAGTTAAAATGGGTACAATCTAGCTAATTAACCTATAATAGTTTAGTCTTTGTGTCACTATTGGAAAATGGGTATCAAGGATTTACTGATTACTCAAAGTGAGGGGCAGGGATTTACTGCACTCACATGGCGCAAGAGGGGGCTTCTGAATGTGGTGGATTTAACCCTTCAGCGGTGAAACCTCAGCGAGTGATATAAAACTATACTAGAGTAGGTGAAAAGCTTTGTGATATTTTATCTCGGTCTCATGCCAAAGGAAGCGTGTTGACTGTTAGGATAACATATCTCTTGTGGGTAAAGTTGTATGCACTCTGCAGAGTAATAAAACTATTCGAATAGCCGTGCCCACGGTCAAGGGCGGACAAGGAATGCATTCACATAGTAGAGATTTGACTTTGAATTTAAAAAGAAAAGGTTTTGAAAAACTAAAGAGTGGATGGAACTCTCGTGATTTTGGTCTGGTGGTTGTAACCAGTTCAGGTGGTATTAAACTCTATTTTGAATCTTGGCGGAGATAGCCTAATTATCAGTGATGGTGGATGTAACCTTCACTAAGGTACTTATTAAAATTTAGATTATAAAAATTCAATGTTTAACAAAATGCTTTTAGTAATAGTATATAAATTTGAAATAAAATGCTGGTTTGTGCAAAAGAGCCATATAGCCTTCCTTTGTTCAACCTTGCATCTACTGCATCTTTCCCAAGACTTGCGGAGTACTTTATGTACTCACATACTACACTTCACAACAATTCTCAGAGGAGGTTGAAGCTCAGGAAGGAGACTACGACTACTGCTCCGCTTGCGGCTGCGATGGATTCTTTCCGGAGGACTAGGTCTCGTTGCTCAAGTCAATTGCCTGTGGCAGATTGATGGGTCGTTTATTTGAATATTTTGCTTCCGCTGTTTTATTTTGTGTAAGAGGTTCAGTGAACCGCAGATGTAAGGCCTTGGGCCAGGACTTATGTATTTCAGTTATTATTGTAATAAAGCGTTGTTGGCAATGTATCATTTTGTCTGATTATCTGTGTGTACTAGCATTGATCTAGGACTAGTACTGCAATACACAGGGGAGTTCGGGAGTTTCTACTCCAGGGTCTCACAGTTTGTGGCATAAAAGGCCGAAGAATGATGCTGACGGTAACACAAAAATGTCGATTGTTGCCAAAAGAAAGGGAGGGGGACTTGAAATTTTCGACGGTGGATGAGGATGAAGAGGGACTCCCGGTGCTCCCTTTTATAGAGGCTAAGAAGGTCCAAGGAGGGAGTTCAAGAAACCATGTCAATTCAAGACACGGGTTAAATTTCATGTAAATACACCAGAATGAGGGGGGAAACAGCCGGGAATGGAAGAGTCATGATGAAAACAAAGATAGGGAGGAGAGAGAAAAGAGAGAAAGGAAAAAAAAAAAAAGAAAAAGAAAATTTTGGGAAATTTTTTTAAGAAAATTCCACAAAAATCCTTGGAACCTGAAAAGACTAAATAAATTAATTTTGGATTTAATTGAATTTTATTTTAATTTTTAAAAATGTTTTTCTTTTCAAGCTTTAAAATAATACAATAAATTACAAACAAAGCTTAAAAATCTTAGAAAAAATCATAAAAGTTTTTAAAGCTATTTTGAACTTATAAAAATATTTTCAATGAAAATTTATGTATTTATCTTTATAAAATATTTTTTAAAAGAAAGGCCTTTTTTAAAGCAGAAAATCAGGTTAGCTAAATTTTAAAATTCAAGCAAGATCTAATATTTATCTTTATGTAATTATTATTTTATTTTATTATTATTTTCTTGTTTTAAAAAATCTTGAGTTGTTACATTGCAAGACCTAATGTCCACGTGTCACCACATGCCATCCATGCGTCTGCCACGTCAGCTAAGTCGAGCCTACCTATGTGCCACATCAGACGCCATGTCATCTGTAACATGTTGTGCCACATCACCCCTAATAGCCAGATGTTAGCCACATATCAATGCCACATCAGCCCTAATGCACACGTTAGTTGCCACGTCAGCCCTAGCTACCACACCAGCAAGCCCATTGCAGATGCACTATTTTGTGAACCAAGTTCACCGTAGACTCATTGTTTCGTGCACCGAGTCCATAGCACAGTAGTATTTTCTATTTTTTGTAATATTTTTTTAGGGTTGATTTTCCAAGAGCTCGTTTTTCTCCGTCCTAGCTCCGATTGACCTAATTCTATTTCCTAAATTCATCTCAAATTCAATTCTATCTTTTGGTCCTAGTTTTAAATATTTTAGAGATTATTTGAATTTTGTTTGATTTTATCTTGTGCTTCGTTTTTCTTTCTCTCTTGTTAGATCACATCTTCGACGATGTCGAAGCAAGATTTGAAGATAAAGAGGAATTAACTGAGCAGGGCTAAGGCAAGTCATGTCCTTTGATCAAGTTGAATCTAGTTTTTAATCTATTGTTTATTTATTTTATTTTAAATTATTATGATTGCTATTTTATTGCAAACCCTTATACTTTCTAGTTATTATATAATTTGATTAATCTCTCACTTGATAATTTGAATGCCATGATTCCATTGTCACCAATAGGATGAAAACTATTCTAGTGATGCAACATTACTTATCACATGAGTTGTACGTTTAATATGCTTAGCCATGATTATAGTCTTGTTGGGCACATCATCACATGTGATCAATTAATTAATTTGATTTAATGAGATATTAAATTGTGATTGTAGTTACATTTATAAAATTTATGTATCATGACATTGGTATGTCATTGGTGTTAGTTATACAAAAATTGGTTTTAACTTAGGTGAGTGATCGTGCAGTAAAGGGGCAAGTATGAATTCACTTCAAGGGATGTGAATGTCTCGCCTGAATAATGTCTAAAGACTTAACTTTGTGCGCCATTAATCTAAGCCTTACCATGCAACCACATATCTAATACAGGATTGACCTAGCTGATTAATTTGTGATATTTCAATTTCAATTTTGCCAATGTGTTGAACATGGATAATGATTTTTTTGAGGCGCAAGAGGGAGTGTGATGTGAAATCTTAGTGCGTGAAATTGAGTTAAGGTTGAGCATTGTTAAGGCCTTGTTATGATTTTCTTTAACGTGAGGATGATCACATCATGTGGGTAAAGTTGTGCAACCTCTATAGAGTGTAAAATTATTCAAATAGCCATGTCCCAGGTTATGGACAATGCTCAGTAATTTCGTATGAAGGGTGGAGTTTTCATTAAAAAAAACTTAGTTGGTTATCTTTGAAAAGTGCATGGTTAGTTCACTGGTGGTTTATTAAGTGAATTGTTAGTTCACATGTGGTTCATTGGGTGAATGGTCAGTTCACTTGAGGGTCATTCAATTCCTTGGATTACTTATTTATTAGCATTTTCAAAGTTCTCTTTCAGTCCATTTAATGTATTTACTTCAAATTATTACCTCTGCAAAATAACCTTTCAAGTATCATTTAGTAAGCATTGCATATTATATGGCATCTTTCTAACAAACGACTTACTAAGTACTAATATACTCACGGCTTTATACCTACTGTTGCTTAGTTGGAGAGAAGGAACCATATCAGTAGGAGGTACCTAAAGGAGGATACTTCGACGACTTCGCGGATTATAACTTCACTTTCTAGAATTGCCTATGGGCATGTTGAGTGGCTACCATGCCAAACCTGGTTTTCCGCTGCTAGTTTCTTAAGCCTTTCAGTCTAGTAAGTTGTATGTTTGGTCATAAGGTCGTACTCTGATAATTATTAATATTTTACTCTTTTCCTTTATTAATCATGTTTATGGTCGATATTTTATCTATGTTTATATTGTGTGCACTAGTGTGATCCTGTACTTATGTGATACACACAGAGAGTGCAGATTTATAGATTTGGGCCTCGACAGAGGTGGTATCAAAACCATATTGACTATGGGACAAAGCCCTAGATAGAGTGGTCGCCTTAGCAAAATTTCAAAATATATTTTCTAAATCAAATCAACCAAATTGGATATTTAGTAATCTCTCAATTCTCTTTCCCCTTTCTTATGTTCATGCCCTTCATCTTATTCTAAAATTTATTTTTCCAATCCCTTAAACTAACTTCTTTCGTTTATAATACCTTATATGCCTCAAGTTTTCTATAACCAAACTAGAGGATGGTGAGGACTTCTCCGAGTTTTGTTGCGAAGTCTTGGATTAAAAAGGTCATCAGTTTACTTCATCAAGGATGAGAAGTCAAAGGGCCAACGTATTGGATGCATCACCAAATTGTACTTCACCACAAGGATTGGCAGCCAAGTTCTGCACCATAGTTTGAAGTGCACAAGTGCTTGTGGAGTGGTCCGTTCAAGGAGCCACGCACAAGGTTGTTCGATGTCTTTACAAGTTGTACAAGATTAGTGTGCCCAAGCTTATTCAGAAGTTCAAAGAGCAATATGTAGCTACTCCTACTGTAGCAGAGCAGGAAGGAGCCATGAAGGAACCTCAAAAGCTACCGACACCACTACCTCTACCTTTGCCTATGCCATACAGCCTGGAGGAGAGACAATGCATAGCAAGCAACCATCAGGAGTACCTTCGACACTTCATTCCAGCTATAGCAGAAGAGTAGTCGCTGCAAGTCCGCAATTCGTGGGTGTTCTATAGCGACTCAGAGGAAAAGTTAGGCGAGCCCTACTTGGCAGGACCCAAGTGGGAGCCCTTAGATTAGACCCTTGTATGTTTAGAAAGTGCGAGTGGAGTGTTTTGATTTTTATTTGCAACTGCTTGTGACTTGAGCAGCAGTCTTACCCTTAAAAGCATTATGTTGCAGTCATGTCAAAACCTTCATTTGAGTAATTTAATTGCTTCTTTTGTTAGCCTCTCAGTAAGTGTTTGCTTAGTTTATGTTTACCATTAGAGATCCCCTTAGACAAGTTTACCTCTTATCTATGCTTTTCTCTCTCACCTTTTGAGCCTGGTGAAGTTAGTCCTCAGTAATTGTCGTTCTCTTTTCAGAGCAGTAAAAGATGGTTGACACCCGAAACTCAGCTAGACGTGGTCAGATGAATCAAGATCCAGGAAGCAGCAATACAAATCCACCAACTCAGGGGCTGCAGGTGACCCCAATTGGAATGAATCCAATTCTAAGTCAATTCATGGCTGCTCAGACTCAATTGATGAACGCTATGATGCAGAATATGAATGCCATGATGAATCGACAGAATCAGGATGCAGTTGCACCTCAACCAGCTCATCAGCAATTAAAGTTTGTAGAATTCATGAGTACAAGACCGCCCACCTATTCATGATCTTCTGAGCCTTTGGAGGTGGACGATTGGGTTCGAGCCATAGAAAAGAAGCTGAACCTCGCTCAGTGCACTGATCGAGAAAAAGTGCTCTACGCCGCCCATCAGCTAGAAGGAGCCACTGCAGAGTGGTGGGAGAACTACTATGCTGCTCATGAGGATCAGGACAACATCACTTAGGCTGAGTTCATAGCAGTGTTTCGTCATGCCCATATCCAGGATGAGGTGATCAAAATAAAGAAGGAAGAATTTCGTGAATTGCAGTAGAACAACATGTCGGTGAGTGAGTATCTCAATAAGTTCACTTAGCTAGCTCGCTATGCACCTGAGGATATTGCCATAGATGATGCTTGTCATAAGTGCTTCAAGAAAGAATTAAACCTAGGGCTGAAAGCTCAAATTGTGGGTAATGATTATGCCAGTTTCTAGAATATGGTGGACAAAAGAATGCTCATTGAAGAAAGCCACCGTCAGCTAGAGGAGTCTCACAAAAGAAAGATGATGCAGAAAGGTTCTCAGATGCATCAATCCCAGAAGACTCATTTTAGCACTTACCAGCCAGCTCATGTGCCACACCAGCCAGGATTCAAGACTCCCGCACCAGCACCTCGTCGGTTTTAGTTGGGACCACGCCCTATTGAGTCAAGCAATCAGCAATAGAGGAATGCCAATCTGGCAGCATCAGTCACCTGTTACAAGTGTCACGAGCAAGGTCACGATGCCAGCAAGTGCCCTCAGAAGCAAACCTCGACACCAATCAGTTTCAATCTGGGATCTACAATAGATCGGACCCCTGCTTTAGGATCAGAGCGTGGAGCGCCCCAAGTGTCAGGACAGGCCAGTCGAGCATCGCCATCAATTATGCGAGGACAAGTGAACCATGTCACCGCAGAGGAGGCCCATGTAGCGCTAGAGGTTGTGATTGGTAAGTTCCACTCAAGTCAGTTCCTGGTACATTTTTGTTTGATTCTGGAGCTTCACATTTATTTGTCCCTTGGAGTTTTTCCTTAAAGCAATAGTTGAAAACCGTTATTCTTAGATCTGTTCTTTTGGTTCAATCTCTAGGCTCTGAGTTGAGTACAAACCTAGGCTATCCTAGAGTCGAGATAGCCATTCAGGGAGTGGAGTTCTTTGTTAATTTTATCGTATTGGATGTCCAACCTTTGGATCTAACTTTGGGAATGGATTGACTTAAGAAACACCAAGCAGTGTTGGATTGTAGAAGCAAAGCTGTTAACTTGACCAGTTCAGATGGAAGAAAAGTGAAATTTGAAGTCAGCATGTGTCAGCCAGAGAGGGTTATAATTTTCCACAGTAAAGTGATCCTGTTAGAGGATGTGCCAGTTGTCAAACAGTATCTCGATGTGTTTCTAGATGATCTTCCTGGAATGCCACCTAACTGAGAGGTTGAGTTTTCGATTGAGCAAGTACCTAGGACATCATTAATTTCTAATAGACCGTACCGGATGCCTTCTAATGAGTTGGTAGAGTTGAAAAAGTAAATTTAGGAGTTGTTGGACAAAGGTTATGTCAGATCTAGTTTATCCCTGTGAGGAGCACCAGTGTTGTTCATCAAGAAAAAGAATGGTAGTCAGCGTATGTGTGTGGATTACCGAGCACTCAATGAAGTCACCATCAAAAAAGTATCATTTACCCAGGATCGATGATTTATTTCATCAACTTAAAGGAGCCGGAGTTTTCTCTAAGATTGATTTGAAGTCAGGATATCATCAAATGAAAATTCATCAGAAGGATATTCCTAGGGCAACGTTCTCAACTTGTTATGGTCTGTACGAGTTCATAGTAATATCTTTTGGTTTAACCAATGCCCCAACTTATTTCATATACCTGATGAACAATGTGTTCATGGAGTATTTGGACAAGTTTATGGTTGTGTTCATAGATGACATTTTGATTTACTCCAAAGATGAGAAGGTGCACAAGGAGCATTTGAGGTTCTTGTTGCAAAAGCTAAGAGAGCAAAAGTTGTATGCTAAGTTTAGCAAGTCTGAGTTTTGGATGAAGAAAGTTACTTTCCTAGGCCACGTCATGTCAGCACGGGAGTTGCAGTTGACCCCAAAAAAAGTGAAGGATGTACTTGATTAGAAGTCACCATTGTCAGTGATACAAGTCAGGAGTTTTCTTGGAATGGTCAGTTATTACCATCATTTCATCAAAGGATTTTTCAGCGTAACGAGACCACTTACACAGTTGTTAAAGAAATTAAAGAAGTTTGTTTGGACACTAGAATGTGAAAATAATTTTCAGAAGCTGAAGGAGTGTTAAATTATAGCCCCAGTGTTGTATAGCCAGACATTAATAAGGACTTCGAGAGCTATTGCAATGCTTCCCGCAAAGGTTTAGGATGTGTGTTGATGCAAGACAAAAGAGTTGTAGCGTATGCTTCGTGTCAGTTGAGGCGACATGAAGAGAATTATCCTATGCATGATTTGGAGTTAGCAGCCGTAGTGCATGCCCTAAAAATTTGGTGACATTATCTCATGGGTAATCGTTATAAAATCTACACAGATGACAAGAATTTGAAGTATATTTTCACTCAAGCTAACCTTAACCTTAGGCAAAGAAGGTGGTTGGAGTTGATAAAGGACTATAATGTTAGAATTCATTATCATCCAGGAAAAACCAATGTGGTAGCAGATGTTTTGTGCAGAAAGGTTTATTGTAATACAGTGACGATCAAGGAGAGTTAACCAGTTTTACATGAGAAATTTCATAAGCTTAGCGTGGAGTTAGTTGAGGAAATATTCTTAGCCCCAATAGACTTACAGCCAACTTTAGACGGTCAAATTCGTCAAGCTCAGGAAGGGGATAAAAATATTCAGTGGATCAAGACTAATATGGGTAAAGGTAAAGCAACCAGTTTTACAGAGGATGACAAAGAAACCATGTGGTTTAAGGAGTGTTTGTGTGTGCCAAATAAAAAGGAGTTAAAGGAATTGTTACTCAACGAAGCTCATGAGTCTTTGTACTCGATTCATCCAGGTAGTACCAAAATGTATAAGGATATCGAAGACAAATATTGGTGGCCAAGTATGAAGCGTAGGATAACAGAGTATGTTACACTTTGTGGTGTGTGTTAAAGAGAGAAAACTAAGCACCAAAGGCCAGCAGGTTTGATACAACTGCTGAAAATTTTCAACTGAAAGTGGAAAGAAGTTGGCATGGACTTTATTATAGGATTGCCTAAGTCTAAGAAAGGTTTTAATTCAATTTGGATAATTGTGGATCATCTGACAAAGGTTGCTCATTTCATACTGGTCAAGACAACCTATGCAGGTGACTAGTTGTTAGAGCTATACATATCAAGAATTGTGAGTCTCCACGGAGTGTCTAAGAAAATAGTATCGGATCATGGATTCTAGTTCACCTCACGATATTAGGGAAGTTTTCATGAAGCAATGGGAACTCACTTGAATTTTAGTACCACGTATCATCCTCAGACCGATGGTCAGATGGAGCATGTGAATCAAATTCTTAAGGATATGCTAAGAGCATGTGTGCTAGACCATGGAGCCAAGTGAAACAGTTGTTTGCTTTTCACGGAGTTCCCCTACAACAACAATTACCAGGCCAGTTTACAAATATCACTGTTTGAAGCTTTGTATGCCAAAAAGTGTAGAACCCCTCTCAATTAGAAAGACATAGGAGAATGCAAGTCTTTGGGCCAGATTATTTAAAGGAAGCTGAGAAAAAGGTTTGATTAATCCAAGAGGTTAAGAACTGCTCAGGTTAGACAAAAAAGCTATGCGGATACTTATTGTCGAGAGTTGAGTTTTGAGCTAGGTGATTATGTGTATCTCAGGATTACGCCATTCAAAAGTGTTAAGAGGTTTTAAATGAAAGGAAAGCTTGTGCCAAGGTATGTGGGACTATTCAAGACATTAAAGCATGAGGGAGAAATTGCTTACCGGTTGGAATTGCCTATGACCTTCAGTGGGATACCTGACATCTTCCATGCGTCTTAGTTGAAAAAGTGTTTGCAACTACCAGAGGATGCAGTGCTAGTTGAAGCTATTGATCTTCAGGAGGATCTGTCTTACAAAGAGCACCCTGTGAGAATCCTGGAAGTGTCAGAGCATGTAACAAGGAGCAAGATTGTTCATTTTTGCAAAGTTCACAGGAGCAACCATTCTGATAAGGAAGCCACCTGGGAACACGAGGAGGATCTTAGTGTGGATTTCTAAACCTATTCTCTTAGTGAGCTAGAATCTCAGGGTCGAGATTCCATTTAAGGGAAAGGTTTGTAACATCCTGTTTTTCAGATTTTATTTGAAGCTTTTAAAAGAAAACTCACCATTTGAATTTTTCAGGATTTAATTCAAGCTTAAATTAAATTTTTATTAATTAAAAGTATTTGATATGACTAAATTAAACATTAACATTTGCTGGAAGTATTTTATTTGGGTTCCTTGTGTCTCAAGGATTTTTCTAAATATTTTTGGTTTTTTTTTGATTTATTTGCTATTTTATAGAGCTTATTTAATTTTATTTGAATTTCTAAAATAGAAAAACTCTCAAATCACCTGGCCCACCAAATCTCAGCAATTCAATCCCTTCCTTGCCACATGTCGGCCATCTAGACCGTGGCCGCTTCCAATCACCGGATCTTGCATGGTGCCACGCATCAGCCATCGAGACCACCTCGTTATTGTTCATCTGTGCCTTCTCCACCCGCCATTCGATCTCTCGAGTCTACCATGTGTCATCCATTGGTCGAGCTAAGCATTGTTTGTCCTCTCCGACACGAGCTCCTCTTTTCATTTTCATTTGGAACTCCTCGGCGTTCATGCTGTCACCGACTCAAACTCGCCGCCATGTTCGACCCCGCCTCTCGACGCCAGTGCTATAAGTAGCATGCCTCCCCCTCAGTTCTTGCATCCTGCAGCCGCATCCTACCACCGAAGTTCACTATCGTCGCCAAGCTCACCACCATAGATCACCGATTCAGTTTGTTGCCGCCGTCTTCATTCTCGTCGCCAACCGTGGGGTCCCCATATCTGATGATGCTGTTGAGTCACCACTAGTGAGTTACCTAGATGCTGCCACCATCCCCTTTCCAGCCGTCGTTCACCGCACAGCCCCGTTGCGACCGCTCCTCGGCTCGTGTGCCTAATCGCCGTCGTTGTGCGTTCGTTCGATCGCTGAAGCGTTGCCCCAGAGGACGTGCTCACCGACATCAGCAATGACGCAAGACCATACCCATGCCTGTGCCTGCGCATCATTTTAGTTCTTCGTGAACCTACTCCACATGAGCTGAGTCATTGCATCTGGGTCCCACCTGTTAGCGCCAATTGTGCCATGCACCCATGAGCCAGCCAAGTCAAGTCAGCTGCCATGTCATGTGCCACGCAAGCCCTAAAGTCCACGTGTCATCCGCGCGTCTACCATGTCAACTAAGCCGAGCCTACCCAGGTGCCATGTTAGATGCCACATCATCTACCACATGTCATGCCATATCACCTGCTACATCAGCCCTAATAGCCAGCTGTCGGCCATATGTCGATGCCACATGAACTCTAGTGCACACATCAGTCGCCACGTCAGCCTTAGCTGCCACATCAGTAAGCCTGTTGTAGGTGCACTATTCCGTGAACTAGGTTCATCGTAGACTCACTATTTCATACACTGAGTTCATAGCACAGTAGCATTTTCTTTTTTTTGAATATTTTCTTTAGTGTTGATTTTCCAAGAGTCCATTCATCTCCATCCTAGCTCCGAATAATCCAATTATTTTTCCTAAATTTATCTAAAATAGAGCTCTATCTTTTCGTTCTAGTTTTCAAGATTTTAGAGTTCATTTAGATATTGTTTGATTTTATCTTGTGCTTCATTTTGTTTTCTCTTGTTAGATCACGTCTTTAGAAATGCTGAAGTAAGATTTGAAGATCAAGAGAAATTAACTAAGCAGGGCCAAGACAAATCATGTCCTTTGATTATGTTGAACCTAGTTTTCAATCTATTATTTATTTATTTTATTTTAAATTATTATGATTGCTATTTTGTTACAAACCCTTGTACTTGGTAGTTATTATCTAATTTGATTAACCACTCACTTGATAATTTGAATGCTATCATTCTATTATCACCATAGGATATAAAATATTCTAGAGATACAACACTAGTTATTACGTGGGTTGTACGTTTAATATGCTTAGCCATGCTTATAGTCTCGTTGGGCTCATTATCACATGTGATCAATTAATTAATATGACTTAATGAGATATTTAATCAAGGTTGTAGCCACATGTAACAGCCCAAGTTTTTCTTTAAAAATGAAAATAAATAAATAATAATAATAAACTTAGTTTAAAATAAAAATCAAAATTATTTGATTACTTTAAATTTTAAAAAAATTCACTAACCTAATTTTCTGTTTTAAAAAAAAGAGGCTTTCTGTTAAACAAAAAAACTATTTTATAAAGAGAAATATCTAAATTTTAGTTAAAAATATTTTTATAAGTTCAAAATAGCTTTAGAAACCTCTATGCATTTTTCTATGATTTTTAAGCTTTATTTGTAATTTATTGTGTTATTTTAAGCCAGAAAATCAAAAACATTTTTAAAATTTAAAATATATTTCAATAAATTTTGAAAATATTTTATTTAATTTTTAAGGTTCCAAGGATCTTTAGAAAAAAAATTTGAATTTTTTCTGAATTTTCTTTTTCCTTTTTTTCTCTCTTTTCTCTCTCCTCCTTTTTCCTTCCTTCTTCTTCCCAGGCAACCAACGTTGCGTGCGGTTCGTGTACAGAGCAGCCATTGCCACGTTTTGAAGCTTTTCTTCAAACTCCAATAACTTATGATTTACTCAATGGTTTTTAGTGAAATAAATTGCATTCAACTTCTCTCATCAAGCTCTTTCATTCCCCCACTGTTTCCACTCTCATTGATGACCATTTTTTCGGGCTTTAACTCATGCCATTCAAGGACATGGATGATTGATCTCCCTCCTCGGACCTCCTCAACCCCTACAAAAGGGAGCCCCGTGAGCCTCTCCTCATCCTCACTCAACTCCGAAAATCTTAAGTCCCCTCTCTCACAGGTTTGACCGCAATCAGAGTTTTACTTTTCTTGTCCAAGCGTCGTTCTTTGGCATTTTGCGCCTCGTTCGGTGAAGCCCCGCCACGTTTGACCACACTGTTGGCTTCGCCTCGTCGCGTTCTACGCGGTACTCACCTCGCCTTCGCTAGAACTTCGCCGGAGCATCGTCGGCACCGTGGGCCAAATCAGGTCCGCGTTCCTCGCGTCGCCACCGGCCGACCGTGCATGCCCGACCAAAACCAAGGTGAGCATCACGATCCCCACGCTCTACTCTTCGATTCACCGCAACTCTTACATGTTAATTCCTCTCTATTTGCCCGGAACGCCGATGTCAGCCTGTAGGCTACATAAAGTCTTGTCCACCGTGTTTCGCTAGTCCGTCGGCCGAGCCATCTGGCGTTGAGTTCATCTCGCCACATTTTACGCTGTGCTCCCCTCCGTTTGTCCAAAAACCTTTCAAAAATTTTTGCGTCCAACACCTAGCCATGGCCGCAATTTGCACCGCGTGTCCCCATCTGTCTGGGAATGCTTTCAACAATCCGTTCACGTCAAAACGTGCCAAACCATCCCAGGTGGCTACGTTTCGGACGGTTTTAGATTCGCTCTACCGAGCACAAGGATATTGTGTTTTTCGTGTTTCTGTACCTTCATCGTTCAAACAACGATTGCGTTGCCTCCGGTGAGTTTTCGGCTTAGCCGATATTTTTTTTCTAGACTCGTCTCGCCACGTTCTAGGCCATGCTCACCTTCTTCTCCATGTCTTGTGCCCGAAAATTATTTTTCTCTCCACACCCTATGTCGTTGTCGCCGTACACGTCGTCACCGTACTCCGTTTGACGTGCCGTCACTTCCTAAATGTGCCTCGGGTCCCTAGCAACCTATTTTGCTAGTTGGCTTCAGCTCCTGTGTCTTTCATCACCGGCGCCACAACCAAAACAGTGATAGGGCTGCTCTCTGCGCAGAAATATTCCTTTGGAATATTCCTGATTTTTTTTTCAGGATTTTCTGATCCGCCAATCTTCCAATCGCTCGTTCTCCTTTATCCGAACTCCGAATCAAGCGATTCATGTTTGTAAATTCATCTAAAATCATAATCTACCTTTTAGTATATATTTCATGATTTTTGAATTTTCTCGACCGGCCATTGGCTACGTCTCCTCACCGCCGGAACGCCGTCGCCACCACCGCTCGAGTTGCGCCACCGCTTCACCTCGCCGATCGCCTTCCAACCACTTCCGGTATTGCACGAGAGCACCAACGCACTCGTCGCAATCCCCTCTCTTTCTTCACCTCGCCACCCCTCCGCCAAGCAATCGTGCCGCCGGAGTGTCTCTTCCGCCGACGCCCACGCCACCACCGCCAAAACTTCGACAGGACTGCGCGCACCTCCTTCACCCTTTTCCCGAGCCAGAGCATGACCGGAGTACCCCACCACCGGTAATCTTCCTCAGGCCCGCGTGAACCTTCGATGCCCCTTATCCGAGCAAGCCGTCGTCGGAGAGTCTCCGCCATCGATAATCATGTCCCGCCTTCGCTACGCCCTCGCCGCCAGTCAACTCTGTGCAGCCCGAACCTTGCGCCAAGGTAAAATTGGACACATACTCTTCTCCCTCTTTTGTACACCTCCTCGGTCTTCGATGCCGTTAGATCACTCGGATCTCGTCATGTGAAGTCGTCCGACGTCTCCCAGCCATCCGATTCTTAGACTCCAACATTCGGAGGCTCATAAGACCCTGATGTCCAGAGGCTCTTTAGACTTCGCCGTCCAAAGGTTCTTTAGACTCCGACCGTCTGGAGGTTTCTTAGACTCCGACTGCTTGAAGCCTCTATTTTCAACTTCGACCTTCAACCCCAGAGACTTCGACCTTCGAAGACTCCGATTTTGACTTTGACCTTTGAAGACTTCGACTCTAGCCTTCAACCACGAAGACTTCGACTTCGGCCTTCAATCTCGAAGCCTTTGACTTCGACCTCCGTCTTTGAACCGACCATAGTTGTTGGACCGTTTTAACCTCTGAACCCTCCGACCTCTCTGAACCCTCCTATCACTCCGACCACTCAACTTCGACTACCATTTGTTCTTGACTGCTATAGTGTTCTTCGACCACTGTACAGTTTCGACTGGATCTTCGTCCGAATCTTCGACTTTGACTTCACCCGTACTTGGAGTCTCTGTCTTCGACTTCAACTTCTGCAACTTCAATCGTTGATTTGACCATGACTTCGACTATGCCTTCGATCATAGCTTCGACCATACAAGAATATTGTAACTTCTGACCACTTTTCCTTCACAAAGAAAAGAATTCCAACAATTTTTTTTATTCATTCCTTTGGAAATTCAAACTTCCAAAAGTCGTTCTCCTTCATCTTAACTCCGATTGGAACCATTCAAATTCCTAATTTCATCTAAAGTCATAATCTATCTCCCTGCATATATTTTATAATTTTTGGACTTTATTTGGATTTTGTTTGAGTTTAGTTTGTTCTGATTTTTCGCGTGTAGACTACGACTAATTCGGAGAGTATAACTTCGACGAACCTCAGCAAACTTCGAAGCAAGGTAAGTTACACCTTTGATCATATTGCTCCCAATAATTTAAATTATTTATGTTGTTTTAAAATTATTATGCATACGTATTTTTATTCAAATCTAGTTTAAATTCAATTTAAACTCTAGTTATACCCAAATCCTTTGTGTATGGCCAAATTTGATATTGAACTCTCTTATGCCTTATCACCTCAGATGAAAACCTAGTTAGTACAATAGTATTGACTAAAAATTTTATAGAATTGCTTAGCTATGCTCAGAATGATTTAAGTGGGAATATTTGTTTCACTTAAAAACAATGATTTTCTAAAGTCTATTCTTGACTTCAGTGAGTCAAGAAGGTATATGAGATGTTTCAAAATAAACTATAAAACTTAGTTTTGACCTAGGCTAATGGTTAGGTGGTGGGTGTTGGCATGCATTGTTGTGGGTAAAGCTGTACAACCTCTGTAGAGTGTATAAACTATCCTGGATAGCCATGCCCACGGTTATGGGCAAGCCGAGTAAAGTTTTTCATGGATTAGACCTTGGTTTTTAAAATAATTTCTGAAATGGCCTATGGATGGATGGAATCCATGTGATATTAAAAAGCAATTGGACGGATGGAATCCGTATGAGATCTTTTGGAAAAGATGGAACAGGTGGGATACCTGTGAATAGGTTAGTGTTTGGTCAGAGCCTACACTAACGATATTATTTGATTAAATTACTCTTTCTATCTATTGTATCAAATTCAGTCTTTGAATCTATTTATTGTATTTACCTCAATTCTGCTTTTATGCACAAATAACTTCTTATGCCTTCCATTGTCAACCCTTATGCATGCATAAACTCTGTTAAACCTCCTGATGTGACTTGTGGAGTACTTTATGTACTCATGTTGCTTCATTCACTATTTTCAGAGAAGGACTTCATCAACTTCGGTGAGAATAACGACGAGTAGGCCACGTCTTACAGTCATTCGCCTGTGGGCAGGCAAGATAGGCTGCTACTTTATGGTTCTTTTTCCACTGCTTATATTTATTTTTGGTTTATGAACCATTGATGTAAACTTTGGCTATCAGGCCTATATTTAGTTAATGAATAAATGTCATTGTGCATGATATGAATCTTTGTCATCCACTGTGTGCACTAGCTTGATCCTGGTCTAGCGCGATTTACACAGAGGATCCAGGAGTCCTTGCTCCGGGGTCCGACACCACAGTTATAAAATTTGTATGCTATGACATTGGTGTGTCATTGGTGTTAGTATACAAAAATTGATTTTTACTTGAGCGACTGATCGTGCAGTAAAGAGAAAAGTGTGGATTCACTTCGAGAGATATGGATGCATCACCTAGGTAATGTCTAAGGACTTAACTTTGTGTGCCATTGATCTGATTCTTACCGTGCAACCATATGTCTAGTATAGGATAGATCTGGCTGATTAATTTATGATATTTCAATTTCGCAAATGTGATAAACATGTATGCTAATTTCCATGAGACGCAAGAGGGGGTGTGATGCAAAAACTTAGCAGGTGAAATTGAGTTGAGGTTGAGCATTGTAAAGGCCTTACTGTGATTTTCTTTAACGTGATGATGATCAAATCGTGTGGGTAAAGTTGTATAACCTCTGTAGAATGTAAAGTGAACGGTAGAGTTTTTATTAAAAAAACTTGGTTGGTTAACTTTGGAAAGTGAATAGTTAGTTCACTGATGGTTTATTACATGAATGGTTAATTCACGTGTGGTTAATTGGGTGAATGGTCAGTTCACTTGAGATTTATTCAATTCGTTGGATTATTTATTTATTAGCATTTTTAAAGTTCATTTTCAATCTATTTACTATATTTACTTCAAATTATTGCCTCTGCAAAATAACTTTTTAGCTATCATTTGATAAGTTTTGCATATTATATGGCATCTTTATTATAAATAACTTGCTGAGTAACAATGTACTTACGTCTTTATGCTTATTGTTGCTCATTTGGAGAGGAGGAACCATATTAACAAGAGGTATCTAAAGGAGGATACTTCGACAGCTTCGTAAATTAGGACTTTACTTCCTAGTTGATTGCCTGTGGGCATGGCAAGTGGCTACCATGCCTAATCTTGTTTTCTGCTACTAGTTTCTTAAGCCCTTTAGGCTAGTAAGTTATATACTTGGCATCATACTCTAATAATTATTAATATTCGAGTCTTTTCCTTTATTAATCGTGTTTATGGTTAATATTTTATCTATGTTTATACTATGTGAACTTGCGTGATCCTAGACTAGTGTGGTACACACAGAGAGTCTGGATTTGTATATTCGGGTCTCGGCAGCGGTTCGGTGGGAAAGCGAAGAAACAACAAACAAACCAAGCGCTCGATCTCCCGGTCAAGAGCAACAAGCCAAGCGAAGCACAGCAGAAGCTAGCACCTCATTTCCTCACCTCGATCCGTGGGTGACAAGAGCACAGCGCAGCACATCTACTCACTCGTCTGTGCCACGCAAGCCAAGAAGCAACTTATCATCCATGTAGTGTTCATCCCCAATCCTCGGTCGGTGTGGTGCAACCAACGGAGAAAAGCAATGACTGGTGCCACATGTGAAGATCAACCAATAGCACCAGTGACAGACCAAGCAAAAGCAATGTAATAAAGGCACGGAGCCTAAGGATTAAAAGAGAATCGTACCAGGAGTTTTTCCCAAAATTAGTACTAGTAAATTTTGGATTTTCTTCTGCATGCCGACTCTGAAGTATAATCTTCCGCTGTTGGATCATGACACGAGGTTTTTTTGTGGCAAGTCAAGATGTGAGTTGTTTTATCACAGCTTAATTTAGATGATGCACTTTTGGGGATCGACAAGATGCCAGCCATATTCTCCGCTGATGAAAAGGAACATAAAGATCGTAAGGCCTTATCTCAAATTCATCTTCATCTATCAAATAATATTTTACAGAAATTATGAAGGAGAAATCCGCCACCGCATTATGGCTGAAGCTGGAGCAGATGTGCATGACCAAGGATCTAACCAGCAAAATTCATCTAAAGCAGAAGCTTTATTCCCACAAGATGGCAGAGGAGCCTCATTGTTGAACCACTTGACAGCTTTCAAGGAAGTTGTTGCTGACCTCAAGTCTATGGAGGTAAAGTATGATGATGATGATTAGGATCTTATTTTTGCTATGCACTCTGTCTAGTTCGTACTCTACTTTTAGAGATACTATTCTATATAGCTGTGATACTCTTATTCTCAGTAAAGTTTATAAAGCTCTGTATACTAAAGAAAAGATGAAACTTATGGTTCCCGGTGAAAATTCGAGCATGCATGCAAAAGGCTTGTCTGTCCGCGGCAGGCAATACGAGAAAGGTTCAAGTGGCAATTTAATAGGTAGAAGCAAAAGTAGATACAGAGGTAGATATAAATTTAGGAACAGAAAGTTATGCAAGTATTGCAAGGTGGACGGTCATGACATACCTAAGTGTTGGAAGTTACAGAACAAGAAGAAGAGAAATAACAATTACAAGAAGGTTCAATAAGAGGATGAACCTAGACCCACCGTTGTCACCAAAGAAGGATCTGATGGAGATATTCTCATTGCCTTTGTCGGTAATTGCAAAATCAACGATGAATTGATTCTTGATTCAACCTACACTTTTCACATGAGCTTGAACCGTGAGTGGTTCGTTACCTATGAAACTATGCCAAGTGGGTCAGTATTGATGGGTGATAATACACCGTGCAAGGTTGTAGGCATTGGTTCTATCCATAACAAGATATTTGACGGCACCATCAGAACTTTGTCGAATGTTCATCATATTTTGAATTTGAAGATAAATCTTATTTCATTGAGTACTTTTGATGCTAAAGGGTACAAGTATTCAGGTGGAGGTGGGGTTCTAAAGGTCACCAAGTATTCTCTTATTGTGATGAAGGGTGATATAAAGGCTGCCAACTTATATCATCTGCAAGGCAATACAATTTTAGGTAATGTTGCTGTTGCCTCGAATAAATCATTTGATTATGATGCTACTAATCATTGATATATACGTTTGGGGCATATGAGTGAAGCTGGAATAATGAAATTATGCAAAAGAGGATTTCTTGATGGTCAAAGCGTGGACAAGTTAAAGTTTTATAAACATTGTGTCTTCGGCAAATAAAAAAGGGTGAAATTCCTTCTGATTTGTGGGAAGAATCCTATGATTCATCACTTGGAGATGCAAGCTACATGTTGACCATCATTTATGATTACTCAAGAAGTGTTTGGGTATATTTTGTCAAGCACAAATCGAATGTATTCAAGACATTTAATGAGTGGTACATTATGATTGAAAGACAAACTGGCAAGTATATCAAGAAGTTACGTATCAATAATGTTTTGGAGTTTTGTTTAGGAGAATTTGGAGCTTTATGCAAATAAGAAGGTATTGTGAGACATTATACCATCCCAGGTACTCCTCAACAAAACGGTGTGGCCAATACATGAAAAGAACCATCACGGAGAAGGTACATTGTATATTATCAAACTCTAGATTATCTAAGAATTATTGGGCTAAAGCCACTTCTACTTCTTGTTATTTGATTAATCGGTCACCTATTTTGGCTATTGATAAGAAGACTCCAATTGAGATATGATCTGGCTCTCCAGTAGATTATTCAAACTTGAAAATATTTGGTTGTCATGCTTATATGCTCATATCAACAATGATGAATTAGAGACTAGAGCAGTTAAGTGCATTTTTCTTGGTTATAAAATTTGTGTGAAAGGATATAAATTATGGAATCATGAAACTAGAAAGGTGGTTATTATCAGAGATGTTACTTTTGATGAGTCTACTATGTTGTGATAAACCATCTATGAATGTGCCCATTGAGAAGCAATCAAGCATGTAGGTGAAACATATTATTGATTCAAGATCTACACTAGAAATCAACAAGAAAAATATTTCAAAAGTTTCCATTGTTGCGCCACCAACACAACTTCCACTGTAGTTAATAGAGAAAGGAGGAATATTCAGCCTCCTAAGAGATTGATTGAAGAAGCCAATGCTATGGCTTATTATTTAAATGCGGCAAAAGAAATTGAAGGTACTACAGAACCTTCATCTTATTCAGAGGCAATCTCTTCTGGTGATTCAGAAAGGTGTACGACTGCCATGCATGATGAGATAGAATCGCTTGATAAGAATGGCACTTAGGAGCTGGTCAAGTTGCCAATCGAGAATAAACATATTCGCTGCAAGTAGATCTTTAAGAAGAAAGAAGCCGTTTCACCAACTTAAAAGGTTAGATATAAAGCAAGGCTAGTTGCTAAAGGATACAGCTAAACTCCAAGTATTGATTTCACAAATGTCTTTTTCCCTTTTGTGAAGCATAGTTCTATTCGCACTTTACTCAATATTTGTGGCTATGCTTGATTATGAGTTTGAACAATTAGATGTGAAAAGTACATTCTTACATAGGGAATTAGAAGAAGACATCTATATGGAGTAATCGGAAGATTTTGTTGTTCCGATAAAGGAAAATTTTGTTTGCAATTTGAAAAAATCTCTTGATGGTTTAAAGTAGTCACCTAGACAATGGTATAAGAGATTTGACTCCTTTATGATATCTCAGAATTTTAAAAAATCCAATTATGATAGTTATGTTTATTTGAAGATGGTTAATAGTTCAGCTATTTATTTGCTCCTATATGTTGATGATATATTGATTGCTGCAAAGGATAAGGCTAAAATTTTAAAATTGAAGGTACAATTAAGCAGTAAATTTAAGATGAAAGATCTGAGTACAGCAAAGAAGATTCTTGGTATGAAAATAATTAGAGACAGACAGTTTGGTGAATTATACCTAAGTTAAAAAAGGTATATTGATAAAGTTTTTCGTCGTTTCAATATGCATAAGGCCAAACCTATGATTACTCCCATAGCTTCACAAATGATGAAGTTGAGTACATATCTAAAGTTCCATATACGAGTGCAGTTGGTTCGCTTATGTATGCCATGGTATGTTCTCTTCCCAATTTATCTCAATCATCAATTGTTGTTAGTAGATATATGGATAATCCTAGGAAAGAGTATTGGAAAGAAATTTAATGGATTTTCATATATTTCTGGGGCACATTTAATGCTTGTTTACAGTTTAGAAAGAATAGAAATGGACTCGTTGGTTATATGGGTTTTGATTTTGCTGAAAATTTGGATAAAAGAAGATATTCTACTAGTTATGAGTTCACTATTGGAGGGTGTGATGTTAGCTGAAAAGCAAGTCTGCAAGCTACCATTATCTTGTCTACTACAGAAGCTGAGTATATGACTATTTCTGAAGCTTGCAAAGAAGTCATTTGGCTAAAA
Organism: Melocanna baccifera; assembly: GCA_036346265.1. NCBI lineage: Eukaryota > Viridiplantae > Streptophyta > Magnoliopsida > Poales > Poaceae > Melocanna > Melocanna baccifera. The sequence continues at coordinate 43,344 of JAYEVJ010000211.1, read as the reverse complement.
GATTTATTTACTGAGCTTTGTGAAAATGCATCTTACACTACAATATTTTGTGATAGTCAGAGTGCTATTTACCTTATAAAAGATCAAATATTTTATGAGAGAACAAGGAACATTAATATTATATATCATTACATTCAAGGTGTCATTACTCAAGGTGATATTAAAGTCAGCAAGATAAGTACTTATGATAATTCAGCTGATATGTTACAAAGTCAGTTTTTGCATCTAAATTTGAGTTTTGCTCAGACTTAGTTGGTATTACTCACTAGTCCTTTGGACTTTTGGTGCTCAAGGTGTACATGCTGATTTTATTGGAAGAGTTTATTATATTCTTCAACTACTGGAAAGAATTCGACTTAAGGTGGAGATTGTTGAAAAGGTGATCCGAATTCTACTTCATTACCACATGCCAGATGTGGCAAGACAGGTGCATGCATAGGTTGTATCAGACGTGATATCAATCTATAGCAACCGACTCTAATTCATTTTTCTCTCTATGTGGGACTCCGTTCCCTCACCCTATATATGTACCCCCAGTAGTCCATAGAAAAAGCAAGCGCTCCATTTTAATCTCTTCTCATTATAGTGATTTGCCTTCGAGGACCGTTTTCTACGTAAAAATTTACGTATCTCATCTCTATTTTTCTGTGCATTATTTACAACAATATTAAATTTCTTCCCAATGGCTCGAAGCCAATCATATGTGTCCATTGGATTAGTACTGTTGGAGAATGTTGGGGACACATTGTCGGAACCCGGAGCAACGACTCCAAGTCCCTCTGTGTAAATCGCACTAGTCCAGGATCAAGCTAGTGCACACAGTGGATAACAAAAGCTCATATCATGCACAATGATATTTATTCATTAACTAAATATGAGCCTGATGGCCAAAATTTACATAAATAGTTCATAAACCAAAAATAAATATAAGCAGCGGAAAAAGAACCATAAAGTAGCAGCTCATCCTGCCTGCCCACAGGCGAATGACTGTAAGACGTGGCCTACTTGTCACCATCCTCACCGAAGTCGTTGGCGTCGTCCTCTGGCAACAGATTTTACCAAGGTAAGCACATAAAGTACTCCCAAGGTAAGCACATAAGGTACTTCAAGTTACACCAGAAATTTAACAGAGTGAATGCATGCATAAGGATAACAAAGGAAGGCTTAATAAAGTTATTTGTGTGAAGAGCAGTACTGAACTTAAATACAATATCATAAATATGAAAAGCTGAATTTTAATACAACATATGAAACAAGATTTAAAAAAGTAATATCGTCAGTGTAGGCTCCAACCCACACTAACCTAACCACAGGCATCCCACCCGGACCATTTTCCAACCATCATTTTTATCCGTAAAACCAATTTTGTAAAATCCAAGTCTAATCTATGAAGACTCTACATAGCATATCCATGACCGTAGACACGGCTATCTATGATAGATTATTACTCTGCAGAGGTGTACAACTTTACCCACAAGACATTCCCTCTCACTTGAGCCATGCGACAAATACACTGCCTTAGGTATGCGGCGGAGAGTTCATGACAAGGCTGTTCTAATGATCCGTAACCAAAACAGTCACGCCGCCACTAAGGTTTCACCACAACTCGAATCCACGAGCTAGAGCCCCCTCTGGTGCCATGTGAGACTTCTCGTGGCCTACACCACGCTCACACTCAGCCTATAGTGAAACTATATTTGGAACTTCACAAATTACTTAGCCAGATCCGTCCCATACTGGACTTGTGGTAGTACGAAGTGACTTCGTAAAAATGGTTCACAGAAACAGTCCTTAATTGACTTAGGCTCAATCCACAAACCCACATGCACGACAATCAACCATATGTCACCAAACACGAGGCATCCCGGCACCCACCACCTAACCATTAGCCTAAGTCCAAATCATAAGTTTCTATTTTCATTTTTAAACCTTTTCATAAACTATCCTCGACTCACCGAAGTCAAGAATTCATTTTCAAAGTCTGTCATTTCATGTGAAAGAGTTGATCCCACCTAAAATTATACTAAGCCAGGCTAAGCAATTCTATAAAGTTTTCTAGTCAATACTATGGTACCAACTAGTTTTCAGCTAGGGTGACAAGGTATATGAATTCGAGATTCAAATTGGCTATAATCAAGTATCATGGGCATAACTAAAATTTAAATCAATTTTAAATTACATTTAAATAAAGTACGCATGCATATACAGTAAAACAATATAAATAAATTTGAAATAATAGGGTCAACATGGTAAAAGGTGTAACTTGCCTAGCTTGAAGTTCTGCTGCGAATCATCGAATTTGAACTCTCCCGAATAGTCGAAATCTGACGCAAAGAACCAAATATAGACAAATAAAAGAATTCAAAATAAAATTCAACTAACTCTTAAATTTTAAAATATATACTGAAAAATAGATTATGATTTTATATGAATTTAGAAACTTGAATCGCTTGATTCGGAGTTTGGACGACGGAGAACGAGTCATCGAAGATTGGTTGGAAAGAATATTGCTGTAAAATCCAACCGAAGGAATAGACTTCCAATTTTTGTCTTGGCTGAGTTTCCGATTTTCCAAAATGCAAAACAAGTGGGGAGAGGGGTGAGGAGGCTGGGGTTAAGTTTATAGGTGGAGAGGAGCAAAGGAATGGTCGTAATTGAATGACGAAGTAATGGCCGAAATACATAAAATGTCGGCTGCGGCAGGGATGATCAACGAAGGAAGGAAGAATAAATATTTTTATTGAGCTTTGGAATATTTGCAAGATTTTAATTTGAATTTTGGAGGTGGATTGAAAAATTTGGAAAGAAATTGAGGCTTTAAAATGAACTAGAAATTTTAATTTAAAATTTAAATCTTTGGGATTAGCAAATAATATTCAAAACAAATTTTATATAAAATTCAAAAATTAAAATGGAGTCCAGAAATGGATAGTTCATGATTTTAGAAAAATTTAAAATTTTGAATAGGTCAATTTAGAGTTAAAATGAAGAAGTTATGGCCTTTGAAAGTTTTAAATACAAATAAAAGAAACAGCTCATTTTTTGGAATTGTTTTTTAATCCGAAAAGCATTTATGATGTCATCAACATTTATTTTTCTAAAGGAAAAACAAAGTAATGACGTCAGCACCATAATTAATTTTTGGCTGAATTAATTTTATACGAGAAAATTGGATTTATTGCATCAGCATGACGTCAGCCCTGGGATTTTTAAATTCGGTGAGAGGCTGACATGTGGGGCCGGTGCACGGTGGAATGAGTTCACGGACCAGCACGCAGGCGGTCGGAACGCCAGGTGGCGCTGACGCGGCTCGCCTGAGGCCGAGGTGGCATGCACGTGGCTGCCACCCAGGCACCACATGCGTGCGCGCCCGCTGACGTGGCTAGGCTGGCTGGGGAGGAGGCGCGGGACCCGAGGCTCGCCGGCGCTCCGACGGCAGTGGTGCCTTCCGAGGGCACCAAACGGAAGAGGGGGAAGCGGGGAGTGCGGAGGTACCTCGCGCGGAGCTCGGAGGCGACTGGAGAGGGTGGACGGCGACGAGGAGCGGCGGTCGAAGATGTGCGAACAGCGGCGGGGAGCTCCGACGGTGAAAGGGCTCGGAAAGGGGACTGCTAATGATCGCCGAGGTGCGGGGGAGGTGCAGGTGAGGTCGGCGAGGCACGGGGTGGCCTGAGGCGCACACAATTGCTCGCCGAAGTTGTCGCCGATGGAGGAGAGAGGGGGAACACGGTACGAAGCAACCACAAGCGGCTAGGGGCGCAATTGAGTGGGGAAAGAGGTGCGGTGGGGCGAGAGGGTGCTCGGGGGCGGATTTTATAGGCCGGGGGTGGCGGAAGGGGCGATAACGGCCGCGGAGGTGATTCAGCCATGAATGGCGCAAAACGGTGGGGGCGGCATCACGCTGAGGGGTAATGGCGAGGATGAATGGCACGCCGAGGGGTAATGGCGGGAAGTAACGGCCAGGATGCGGAAAGAGCGGAGCTCAGTGGGGGCGATAATGGTGACGATGTCGGCGGCCCGAGGAAGAAGAAGGGGGGCGGGGGAGATGACCTGACAAGTGGGCCCCACTTGTCGGTGAGAGGGAAAAGAGAGAGAGAGGAGGCTGGTGGTTCGGATCGATAACAAGTGGCAAGGAAAGGGAACCGGGACCGCTAGATCTAGCGCGAACTGGTAACTGACCGTGAACGGCGAGATCCAATCCGGCAAAAGGGAGTTAGATCGGGCCGTTTACGAGAGGGGCGAAGGGTTAAGTGACAGTGGGTGGCTGGGATTTGGTACGGCAATGGGGGACGGTGCGGATCAAGCCACGCGTCGGTTGGAGGGAAGAGGGGAGCGGTGAAGCGGTAAGTGAGAGGGGACGGTCAGGATTGCTTGCGCGATGGAGATTACATTTGAGCCGTTAAAAGGGGGATGAAGAGGTAAGTGATCATCGGTGGCCGAAATCGATCGTGCGAGGGCGGGATGAACCCTGCGCGTGACACTTGGCGGCTGGAGGGAAGGGGAGGGCGGCCGAACGGGTAAGTGGCTACGGGCGGCAAAGATTAAATCGGGTGGGGAGAGGGTTAGCCCGATGTGCGACATGTGTCGGGCTAAGAGGGAGGGAAGGCAGGGAAGGGTTAAGTGGGAGTGGACGGCTCGGATTAGACTGGTGGGCGGGGATTTAATCTGGAGGCGACACCTGTCAGCCCGAAAGGATTTTGGTTTTTAGATTTTCTTTTATGTTTTCAGAAATGCTACAAGGCTTTAAAAATACCCAGAAAAATACTAAATAACTTTCAAACATTCTAGAAAAAATCAGAGAATGCTCTGGAACCTTTCTAGACTTACTAAAAATATTTTCAACCCATTTTAGAATTTAGATTTTGCAACAACATAGGCTAACTTTTTTAAAAAGAGGGTTTTTAATTTCTAGAAAATCCTAAAAAATTTATAAATTACAGAAAGACTTAGGAAAATGAAATGCACTTATTCTTGACTTTGAAAATGAAATAATTAAATTTTGGCTTTTATAAAATGCAGATTTGAACTTTTCTCACTTCAAAGCTTGGACTAAAATCCAGGAAATCCAATTAAATTCCAATAACTTCAATTAATTAATTTGAATTGGTTTAATACAGAAATTCAGAATATCCTTTAATATATAATGTTTTTAAAAAAATTTTCACAATGAAACCCTTTTTAAAAACAGAAAATCACACCACTAATTTTACAGACTTAAGCAGCCAAAAGCAATGGCTTTATTTTAAATTAAATTATTATTATTATTTTATTATTTTATTTTTTTAAAATAAACAGCTGGGCTGTTACACGCATGCTCAAAAATTCTGACTGTCGGGACTATAGAGCTTGGGCTGGTGGTGGTGGAGCAGTCTGGGCAGGGTTGCCAATGGTTTGGACTAGCAGCTAAATAAGTTGGTTTTGATTGGCCATCATGTGGGCCAAATCCATTGGCTGGTGATGGCAGAGGAATGTCATTGTTATTGATGTTGTCATTGCCCCCAATGTTTACCATCTGCTTGACGCTTCTCAAGGATTAGAGATATATCGGAAGAGGCTAAGAGGGGTTTGGATGCCCATTCCAAAAACAAACATAAGGAAAAACTTTCAAAGAAAATATCAACTTAGCAAATGTGCAGCAGGGAGGCTCGGTGCAGGAGTTCCTCGAGGCTCAGGGAAGGGAGGGAAGGTGGGGCAAAGGTGGAGTGGGGCTTGGAGATGCTAGGGGACCCCCTTATATAGTGCAGAGGGGGGAGCATCGGATAGGATTCTTCTCTAGTAATGGTGGCCGGCAGATGGAAGGTGAGGGAGGAAAAAGGAATATCGGGCGAGGAAGGAAGGAGAAGCATGGATTTTTGGGGGGGTTGTCCCCGAGCGGCGCACTGGGTTTTCAAGGCCAAAGGGGAACGGAACGGAAAGGAAGGCGAAGCCAACGCGGACTCGGTCGAACAAGGTAAGAAAGGAAAGGGGAGGGAGGAGAAAAAGGAAGGAGGCAGTGAAGAAGAAGGGACAGCCCCACCAATCAGCGAGACAGGAGAGAGGTGGGCGGCGGGGATGGGCTGGCGCAGGCATGGCCCAATCTGGGCTGTCCACGCATCGATCCAAGAGGAAGGGCAGGTTTTAAATTCTTATATTTTTATTTTTTGAATTACATAAATCCCCATAAAATCAAATAAAGCTTAGAAAATAGCAAATAATTCAAATAATTCCTAGAAAATTCTAGAAAATACAAGGAACCCAAATAAAATAAAATAAAATTGTTTTGACCATAATTACACAAATAAATTAAAACTTTTCCCTAGACTTAAATAAAATATTTTTAGAAAAAGTGGAAATAATTCTAGGGAATATCCTATTAAATAAATATAAAATTAACCAAAATTTTGGAATGTCACAGTGTACAGTACAAAATGTTCTATGTGTACAAGAGGCTCAACGCTTCTATTCAAAATTTGAATTTCAAATCTAGGGAAGGTACTAATGTCAGAAAATATGTTACATCAAAATGAAAATACAAAAACAATATTAACGTTAAATCAAGCACATGCACATAAGAATACTGTACAGCACCAAACCCGAAGCATAACAAATGGCAGTGATTTCGTATGCAGAAATGTAGATGCATGTGTGTGCGGAATCTCATTTTCACTGAGTGGACAATGGACAGGGTAACAGAAGTGCTATCAAAAAACCAATATTGACTGGTACAGAAAACTAAAATTTTTATTAAAAACCCATTATTTTATTAATATGACAAAAATAAATCCCTAGAAAAACAACTACAAGAATAATAACTTCACAAGCTTCTGTTGCCAAACGAATTTGCAATAGGCTGACGTGGCATCTCCTATCATGAATTCATTTAGCAATAGGACCTGTCACCAATTCTCAATTAGTGATTGTAGCTTCCCAATCAACTTGTCACCAAATGATGTAACAAGGCGTTATTTGTCCAACAAGCGCCTGCCGATGATTTATTTATCTGGCAAGTCATTTTTTTGAAGGGAAATCTGCAAGTCATTTGGCTGATAGGCTTTTGTCATCAAATCATTTGGTGACGGGTCCTTAGACAATTGAAATAGCAACAAAACCGGCCCCATCAGCCTATTGCCATTTAATTCGACGAAAGAATAATATGTCGCCAATTCATTTGATGACATATTATTATTTCTATATTTTTTCAATGGTATTTATATGTCATATTCTAAAAAGGTGGGTTATTTAAAAAAATCCTAGAAAACTGCGGATCTATGTGAGCGCAATGTTGTGTGGATTCGGTGAACAGTGAAAGTGTGAGAGCATGTGGAGGTCACCCCATGGTTGTGATGAGTAATTGACTTTTGAATTACACTATTTGCAGAGTTTGAGTTTGGTTTTTGAGGGTTTTGCAAAGATTGTATTTGGTTTGGACTGTTTCCTAGAAGTGTCAGGAATATCGAAAATACCACGAGTGTAAATGCGGTAGTACTATAGTAGTTTGTGTGGTAGTATCGCAAGGCAATAGTTCTGACTATGCAGCGATACATTTTTTCTAGAGAGGTCCAGCTGAGGTTTACAAGGTACGGTAGTACCGCTTTAGGGAGCGATAGTACCATAGTGTGGTAGTACCGGCGTGTTAAGTGCGGTACTACCGATCTTTTCAAAAAAAGCAGGGCTTTTTGGAATCTGGTCATGGTATGATCTGGACATTTTTGTTTGTTTGCACATGGATTAAATGTTTGGTCCTACATTCAGGATTAGTATTTTGATTACATACTTTTTGCATGGTGCATTGTATGGACTGATTGTGTCAATTGATGACTTTGTATATTGTGTGGTGCTACATGATAGTTTACTTTTTATTGTTGGTGTAGGACTCCAGAGCTACATCATGGTGAGACAAACAGGACCGAGATTAAGCTAGGAGAGTACGCTCAGAAGGAGCTGAGATCCAGACGATCAAGGAGCCGCCGAAGATGACCGATGTTTACGGGATGGTTGCAAGCCAGGACGACAAGGAACTGGATGGGAGCTACTAGTGGTGGACATAATGAACAACAGCAAAGTGGACCGAAACTAGGCTCAGGGAGAAGTTGAGGTCCAGATGGTCAAGGAAGCCAGGTGCCATCATGCATGAGGAAAAGCATGTGGTGCACCAAGTGACTTGAGTTATTATGCAATCTTCCAACAAACTAAAAAAGGTCTCATATTTAACCATGATTTTCATGATCATTTATTGGAATAGGTTTACAATATCCTAGAGAAGATCCTTGCAAAATTTCATAGCTTTTTATTCTAATCTTTATAACTCTGTAGCTATTGAAGTGAAGGATAAGTGAATATGTGTAAAATTTTTATTGAGGCACCATTCACCCCCCCCCCCTCCTCCTCCCCTTATTGCCATCTTCGATCCTACAATTGGTATTAAAGCCATGTTTGCTCTTTGTTTGATATTTTAATCGATCGTGAGCATAGCAACTAGTAGAAGAAATTATGAGCTCTTATTTGCATCTTGCTGAGATTTTTTTACCAATGATGTCTATTGTGATAAGAGGTTTGAAATCAACTAGAGTGTGTTTTTATTTTTAAGAAACCATAAGTGTGAGCTTTGTGGTATATTATTTACCTTTGGTTGATCAAGTCCCAAGGAGAAGAAGATTTTGGAGTCCAAGAATTATGATGATGATATAGACAAGCACAACAAGCTTCGACTCATCATGAGCAAGGTAAAACCTCATGTGACCTTGGCCTTATCCAAGATGAATATGCTTGCTCGTAGAGTTTATGTGAGATGCCTAAATGATTAGAATGCTAAATTAATTGAGGTTGATTGTTCTAGCTCAGAATCTCACTTTCCATGTGTAGGTTGTGAGTCTTTACATGTGGATGTTGAAAATTTAAATACTTCTCTTGCATGGTTGAAATCTGAAAATGAGAAATTAAAATTGACTCACCGCACACATGTAGAGGAGCTTGAATTTGCTAAGGCTAGGTTTAGTAAGCCAAATGCTTTTATTCATGATTCTCGTGTAGGCTGAAGTGATTCTCATGTTGATAGCCTAGCTTCTCCTATTTTGTGGTTGTCCTAGTTATGTTCCTCATGATTGATCCAATTCATTGTTTGCTTGCATTTTTCATCTATTGCATATATTGTCCTTCCTTGAGATGTGTAAATGCTTTGAGGAGAGCGCGATGATATGAGTGCTAAATCTTGTGACTTAGTCACCTCCTTGCATTTGGATTTGGGTCTTCCTAGTAGTGAGCATGATTGGATGGATTATATCTCTCAAAGAGAAGTATCATTACACTTATTGTAAGAAGGATGGACACATTGCAGAGTTTTGCTTTCGACGTGCCAAACGCATGCATTGAGTTCATGCTTCTAAGTCTCCTATGTACGTAGTCTTTCCCATGGCATGAACACTCATGAGTCTAGCATGAAAACTCGTTTTGTTGATGGCTTCATTGACACCTCTTCCTCATGGTGTCATCCAATATCATGAACATGGTTCTTATGTCTTTGTTTTTAGTCCACATGCAATCCCAAGGAAGGTTTTCGTCGTTTCTCAAGTGGTGGACCTCATTCTCTCCATCGAGGTGTGCACCCACGGCGAGGAGTTGTGAGTTCTCTTAGTGCTCCTAGTGGTTCTCTTTTTTGTACTTTTAAGCAAGATATTTGCCACTTTTTCAGATATGACACTCATTTTCCTCATCGAGTTATCCACATGCGGCGTGCCTCCAAGATTAGATTTTCTTGCATAAAGCATCTATTGCATCATGCTAACTCACATACTTCTAAGTCGGTGTGTCTAAGTTTTGGATCCCCAAGTACTTGCTTACTAACCCTTCGGGACCCAAGACTCAGACATTTTGTTCTTCTCATGTGTAGGTACCAAGACATGGGATGAAGAACATGTGGTTGATTGGGTTTTAGTCTTTTGCTTCATCACATTATTGAAACACTTGATGGTTCTCTACTCTTTTTGATGGCCTCCAAGAGGCATATGCTTTCACGTTTGATGTTTTCACCTACTTTGTGAGCTATCCTATACCTTCATGTCCTTATATTCATATTTGATTGTAATTGGCATGTTGTGGTTATCCATATACTCACTTGTACTATATTAGCATATATTATTCATGTTACATTCTTATCATATCTTTATATGTATTCTACTTATATATCCATTCATCTCTTATGGATATATGAGTTTTATCTTCATGATCATGTATTATTCTTTCAACATTATATATCATGATTTTACTTATATCCCATGTATTCATGTGTTTGCTTAATATGATTATACCATGTATTTGCATGATTTACCCATGTTATATTTTTTTCTATATACTTGGTAGTGTGATATATCAATTATGGATACATGAGATTCTTTATTACTATTAGTGTGTGATATTCTAGTTTCATCATTCATCATATGTGTATAGGCTAGAATGTTGATCATGATTTTCTTGAATGCTTAGTTTGGCTTTTCATATGAGCATGTGTTATCTAGATGTATTCACTATCATGCTTTTGAGATATCTTGCTCTAGGTATCCATATATCCATTAGGTATCCATGTTAGCATATCCTTCTCTTGATCCTTGCTAGAATAATTTAAACATATTTTGTTTCTTGATATGTTTTATGTTTACATGGTATTGATAATACATATGGTATTGCTAATTATAGATAGATGAGCTTTGCTATAGCTTTTCTTACATTCTTTGACTTTGATTGTATGAGTGCGCTGCTATGTGCTTTGTTACTCATTTACTTCATTCTTTGCCATGGATATAAATAGATCTTTATTTTTCTCTCTAGCATGTAATGTACTTGTTTTTCTCATTGACATGCCTTGTACATTTTTGTTTATGCACAAAATTATTTACTATGCTTATGTGAGCATTGAATATCTATTGCCCTCCTCTCACCCTGAATTATAGCATTCTTGCTTATCACGTGTCTTGGAAGTGGATTTGCATGTCATTCTTCACTAACCCTAGTTCCAAGGCACAAACATCTTCTTTTTTGGCAATATAAGCTGTACAAAGAGAGAGGAGACCATGTGTGCAGTATTGTAGCTGGGTACTAGGAGAGCGATCGGACCCCCTGGTTCTGGAAGCTTCTGGGTCCTCCTCCTCATTCCAGTATCCGATGATGGTTCTCAATCTTAGGATGCAACTTGGCTCAGCTTCTACTCCTTCGACTATATCTCACCGTCAAGCGGTGCGACGCAGGTTTTGTGTCTTACGCTTTACCTTTGCCCTTGATTCATGCTTTTCATACCATTTTGGGGGCATTGTGTAGTTCGAGGATTGGGGAGCTAATGATAGGATTATTTCTTGTGTGAGTCCCTCCTAAGCACATTTTTGGTCTTCTAGATTGTGTTTTACTATTTAGAGTTCGATCAGTAGATTACGGATATTTTCACTAAGACTCTTGATTTTTCTTGTTTTACTTCTTTGTGAGGAGAATTATGAGTTATTAGTTCTTTTGGCCTGTTTTGAGGGGGAGCTTAACTCTTTTGCATCTATTGTATCATGTTTATATGCACTAACTTATTGGATGCTTAAGTTTTGACTTGACTTCTTAAGTATAAGGTACTCGTTGATTGTGTGTATTAGAAGTCAAGTATCATTATGATTTTGTACTTTGTTGTATCTATCCTATCTTATTGCTTACATCTTGCTCCTTATGTCCATTAACCATTATTTATACATGTTAGTGTACTTTTCATGATTTTTGTTTGCCATGATGTATGCATACATGATGTGTGTTTGATTATAGTTATTTTGAGCTTGATTACATCTTGAATAGCTGTTTATATCATGATGTTACATTTGTGCATGCATGTTTATTATTTTTGGTTTATGTGTACATGCTTATACTTATATCCATGTTAGTATATGCTTTTGTGACTTTTTCTCGTCATCTGCTATGTGTGTATGGTTGTGATTCATTAAGATGCATGTATATCTTGAACTTTTACTTTCAGTTCTAGCATGAAAATAATCTGTATGACATCTTGATAGCTTTACATTGTGCTCATGCCTAAATATCATGAGAATCTTGATTAATCCACAAGCTTCTTCTGGATTTAGTTTGCACTAGGCTTTATTGTCATAGATACTCTATTGAGGGCTAGATCGAGCTTGTGTGAGGGTGTGTTCTTTGTCATTTGTACTTGTCATGCTACTTTTGTTGTCATGTGGCTTAGTACTGGATCTATGCTTGTATATTACTTACCCCAGTACTAGGACAACAGTTGTTCTTGTGTTTGAGTTACAGATTGTGGATGTGAGGAGGAGACAATGTGGTTTATGTGGATGCTTTGGGTCTCTCACCTCCTTCGATTTTCTAGTGGAGGTTTCTATTAATCCCACGATGCAACTTCATTTAGCTTCCACCACATCGCCAAGCGATGTGACGGAGGTTTGCTCCCTTGTGACCTTTATTTTCTTGCTTTCCACCACTTGGTTTTGCATAGCATTCCTGTTCTAGTGATAGGAAGGGTCTGATTAGATAGATAGGAACTAACTCTAAATGATTTTGTCTCAGTCACACTTTTCATCCAAATAGTTCTCTACGATTATTTACTAGTTAGTTTGAGCTTTCTTCTTGGCCACTAGTGTCTTTTGTTTTGATAGCTAGTGTTGCCTTTTGCTCTATGGTATGAGGTTACAGGCTAGAGACCATGTGGGAAGGGTGTGTTTAGCAGTCATCTCATTGAGTTTGGATCTTCATTTTCTATATTTTATGCCTAACTTCTTACTTCTTCTCAATTTGCCTTCTTTAGGGGGAGCTAGAGGTTCCTTCTTTTCAAACTGCCTTTTAGGGGGAGCTTACTTCTTGTGCATTCATATGTATCATATTGCATTTTAATTTCAGCATGCATTGTACATACATGAATGCTTGTACAAACTATGGAGCTTTGACTATTATCCTCATGTGACATGATATATTGCTTTACATCTTACCATGTCTTGAGCTAGCTTACTAGATTTATTATATCATTCTATGTGTAGCTTAGCTTTGTCATGATAGCTCTATTAAATGTGAATAAGTTGAATTAAATCATGTCGTGTTAGATCTTGTAACTAGTTTTACTCTAGTGATCCTCTTATTATTCATGCCATGTCAAATAAACTAAGTTGGGTCTTAAATCTAAATTAAGTTTTAGATTGAGTTATGCTAGTTCTTTATTGAAGCATGAGTTAGTATTAGTTCTTTATTCTTGAACTAAGTCATGAAAATATAAAATGATCTCTTTTGTGCGAAAAAACTGATCTCACCAATTCTTTCTCTTGAGATGGCTTGCCATATTGCACTAGGCATGAACTCAGGGGAAGTTTTGGATGACCAAGATCACTTTATTAAGCTTCTTACTTGGGGTGATCGCATAAGACTTGAGGGATTGCACATGGCTAATGAAAATAAAAATTGTGAAAAATGAATTTTAGAAAATGCCAAATGTGCTAAATTTGCTCAATTACAAGAGGTATCATGTGCTTGAATAAAATGTTTCATTTTTGAACATGTAGCACCCTAAATTGACTCAAGTATAGTTTCTTGGCTCCATTTAGAATATTGACATGACTTGACTCATTTTTGGATATCTTTAACTAGACTATGATCTTAAGTGACTTGACATATTAAAAAATTCATTTAATTTCATATTATAGCTCATTTGGGTTTAGTTTTACCATATATGATTTGCCATGATCTAGATAGCACTTTTACTTTTTATGGATTGGTGTAATATTTAAAAAGTCACTTTAGATATCTTCATGGCTCCTAATGCTTAAAATGAATAAAATACAGTAACTTCATTTCATTCATACTTTATCTTCTTCCATACATCTTGATGACTCCATTGTCAAAGGGGGAGAAAGATCGGTAAAAATGCTTATTTAGAGCATGATTTGGAGGTTTCGTGCAAATTTTTGCTAAGTTAGAGTTTTTGCCCTTGATGTAAATATTGCCAAAGGGGGAGAATAATTGAGAAAAAGGCATTAAGGGGTAAAAATTGTAAAACTTCATTTGTAGGGAGATATTTGAGTAAGGGAGAGCTTCATTTCATATCATTTGCTCTCTTTTGTATTTTTAGTTGGTCCTCTTGCTATGAAAATGGTCATGGTGAGTAATTGCTCTTTTCTTTGGACCATGAGCAAGATTGGGCTTTTGTGAGATTTTAGGTGTGATTTAGAGCTTTTGTAGAAAACTTGTTCTTTCTTATTATTTGCTCCATTTCACACTTTGCCAACAAGGTCATGAGTTCCTTCTTTTCTTCTATTGGACCATGTGTGTTTTTTGCAATTTTTTGCTTTTTTAAAAAAACAAACTCATCTTCATACCTTTTCAGTATTTCTCAATATACTCATCGAGGAAATTGTGAGACCATGTGGAGGTCACCCATGGTTGTGATAAGTAATTGACTTTTGGGTTAGAGTATTTGCGGAGTTTGAGTTTGATTTTTGAGGGTTTTGCAAAGATTGCATTTGGTTTGGACTATTTTCTGGAAGTGTCAGAAATATCGGAAGTACCATAGTTATAAATGCGATAGTACCACAGGGCAGTAGTACCGTAGTAGTTTGTGCGGTAGCACCGCAAGGCGTAATTCTGACCATGCAGCGGTATATTTTTTCTAGAGAGGTCCAGGTGAGGTTTACAAGATGCGGTAGTACCGCTTTGGAGAGCAGTAGTATCGCAGTGCGGTATTACCGGTGTGTTAAGTGCAGTACTACCAATCTTCCCAGAAAAGTAGGGCTTTTGGGGATTTGGTAATGTTATGACCTGGATGTTATTGTTTGTGTGCACATGGGTTTATTGTTTGGTCTTAGATTTAGGATCAGTGTTTTGGTTGCATATTTTTTGCACAATACATTGTATAGATTAATTGTGCCAATTAATGACTTTGCATATTGTGCGGTACTACGTGACAGTTTGCTTGTTGTTATTGGTTATAGGACTCTGGAGCTACATCGTGGTGAGGCGGGCGGGACCGGGACTAAGCTAGAAAAGGTTAGGTCCAAAGCGGTCAAGAGATTGGGACTATGCTCAGGAGGAGCTGAGGTACAGCCGATCAAGGAACTGCCAAAAATGACCGAGGTTTGCGGGGTGGTTACAAACCAAGACGACGAGGAACCAAAGCAGGAGCTATCGGTGGTGGACATGACAGACAATGGCAAGGTGGACCGAGACAAAGTTCAGAGAGGAGCTGAGGTCCAGATGATCAAGGAAGTCGGGTGCCGTCATGCGTGAGGAAAAGCATATGGTGTGCTGAGTGATTTGGGTGTTGTGTAAGCGAGGACGGTTCGGTAGCATCTGGACACGTGAGAGGCTTGGCGGCAAGTCATTGGGGCCATGTGGAAGATGGCGAAGTACGGGTGATGCTTCGTGGCAAAGGAAGCGAAAAGCTTCGTGGAAGGCGGTAGAGGGGCATTTTTGTAAATTGTCTAATACCAAAAAAGTGGCGTGTGTGAAACTACGACGTTGGCCTTGGTTTAGATCTTGTATGTACTAAAAATGTGAAGTGGATCAGGTGTGATTTACTATTGGGTTAATGGTTGTAAACTGCTTGAAGAAGCGTGCATGAGAGTAAAACACAATGTTAAATAAGGTTAACGGGTTATCTCTGGTTTGGCCTAATGAGTGGATCTATTAGGTTTTGATTCATGTTGTGAGCCTACATAAAGGGAGAAAATGAGTGGATATATTAGGTTTTGATTCATGTTGTGAGCCTACATAAAGGGAGAAGAGGCAAGAGCTAGGGTTTGAGAAGATTGGCTAAGCCTTTTGGTGGCTAGCTCCTCTTCCCTCCCATGTGAGATAAGTTAGAGAGTGTGTGTGTGTGTGCACGCGCGCGCGCGTGCGTACTCTAGACTTAAAGCTCTGCTATCATGAGGGATTGGCTATAAGACTATTCATATCAAGCAAGCAATACATCAATCTTTGATGATCTCCTTATCTATTTCTTGTTTTGATTGATTTGCTCTTATTTTGGTTGGTTTTGATCTTCCCACTTCTTGATAGTACCATAATTTCAACGGCGATAGTTCTGTTTCTACTGATTTTTCATGAGTTTTCGGCATCTCTAATTGCTAGTTTTTATGGTGGCTTTCTATTCTAATCTTTGTAGCTCTGTAGCTATTGAAGTGAAGGATAAGTGAGTATTTAGGAAACATTTATTAAGGCATCATTCAGCTCTTTCTTTGTTGCCATCTTCGACCCTACAGAAAGAATTGAGTGAAGTGAATACTAATCCATTGAACACGCCAGTTAGGTGTCCGTAAATGTTTGGAGTTTTGTCGTTTGCAGTTACTTCCACAGATCGATGCCGAAAATGACTATACAGAGACAAGCCAAGCCTCATGTTTTAACCCATGCTAAACCAATCGATCGATTAACAGCATCACTTCATCTTACTTGTCTACCAGCATCGAGGGCCAACAGATTCCTGTGGAGCTTTTTGTTTCATCCAATGACTTTATGCTACCCTTAATATTGCACTATTGCAGGGTAAACATAAGGTGTTTAGAGCATTGGCATTATCAACAACAAAAAGGGAATTGGAGGTAAGCATCAAGAATGGTGAGTACCTTGAAATAAGTGAGAAAAGAAAGTGGAGTGAAACCAAAGGAAATCTCAAGATCACCACCAAGTGACACTTCACTGACTGCCAAACCCAGCAAAATAAGGTCGGTGCTATCTTCAACAATGATAGTAATGTGACGATGGTCTGATCTCTGAAAGGTATTGATAAGTCGATTGTGGAGAACTCGACATTGATGATTCAAAGGCTCTAACCAAAACAGATCGAACCCCTCGCAATCACTACACCACTGCTCTAATGGTTATCAACCGTACCGAACGCAGTTGAGCTTGCCAAGAAAGCTATCTCTTACAAGCGAATCGAGAACACAAGCAAGAGAGTACAAGATGCAATCGAATATTGTATGGCGAATAAAGATTAAGTTCACAAGTTGGGGTTTCTCAACCGGACGTGCGGTGAAACTGTTAAGCAGAATAATCTCTTAAGAAAAACCCCTAGGAAAACTAAAGGGATGTGACATCCTTAAATTGAGAAGGGAGATGCCGCACTTATCTAATGAAAAGGGTGCGGTATTATTCACAGCTACTGTTCACATGAACAGTACAACCACGGTACTGTTCACGCAAACAGTACCGACCCAAATAGTCTAAGTAGTGATACAAGGCTCTCGGCTCAAAAGGTGTCGCAACACCATAGATAATAAACCTAAATTCGTCAATCCGATGAAGTAGACTTGATGAATGCAGTTAAATTGGTGGAAATGGACGAATTAGGTAAAGTCCTTAATGTGTTCCTCTTCCCGTGAATTGGCTCCTCCTCTCCATGATTCCTAATAACAAGAAAATCACAAGTCTTAGAAAGCATCGGATTCTCAGCAGAAATATTATTGACTCCTAAAAACGAGTTTACCTGATAGTTGAGTTGACGAGCACGTACTCGAGTAATTGAATCTTGTCCATCATTCATAGAAGCAGTAAGAGAAATATTTATATCAGTAGAAGTGATGTCTTTATCAGATAGTCCAGTTTAGCACTGGAATGGAAACAACAAATGAACAAATAATGCAATGTGATGTCACTCTATGACCTAGGCTGGGAGTCGGGACCCCCAATCAGACTAATTGACCTCAACATTTTCAGCCAAGTCCAGACCGTCCAGTGATCATGACAGTGTATCGAACTATTCGTCAGAAGCTCACCGACAGCCCTGAAAAGGGCCGCAAACATTTAGAAATCAGCAGACAAAAAGATTATTGACAACATGAATGGTCGACGCATCTCAGGAACCTACTGGCCCGACATGAAAGTTACAGTGTGAAGATGCACTGGTAGTTCATCATCGTAACCACAGCATGAAAGGTTCGAACTTTGAGAGAATGGGCATGATCAAATAGAACCAATCTGATTCGAGCAAAATTTTAGCACCAAATGTGCTTCAGCCTTCAGGATCAGATGGCAAAACCCTACAGACACACGTAAACTGGAAATTTTAGAAGAACGGAACATAACTCCTTCACTAGGAAAGACGCTACTTACTCTGAAACTGTAATCTTATGTACCAAACCAAGAGTAGCTATATATGCAGCTCAATATATACATCAAATGAACATTCATCCCCCTTATTCTCCTAATTACATATCCATCGCCAGCGCTAACAGGAGTAATGTGTGTTGTGCATGGTCCGCCTTAGCTTGTCGAGGATCCCAGCAGCCTTCCTCCGCGCCCTTGAAGTGCCATTCTGTGTGAGCCAGGCCAGCGAGCCGTTCAAGTTCTCATCCTCCACAACCTCCCTCAGCTTTGTGCGGTTGTACATACAGATCGAGAAGAGAACAGCTACGGCATTCTCTTTGTTACACTTGCATTGATCCTCCCTTATAATGCGGAGCATGCAAGGCACAGCACCAGTCTCACCGATCTCTTCCACTGTCTCATGATCGCTTGATAGCAGAGCAAGGACAGCCAGGGATTCATCAACAAGTGACTCATCGCTGATGGCGTTCAGCGTCACATCAATAACTCCTCCTTTTGTAGCTCTTGATTTATTCTCATGCAACATGCAAAGATTGAAAATAGCTGATGCCGCATCCTTCTTTGCTGTCATGCTGCCGTGTTCAAGAAGATCAACCAAAGGCCTCATTGCACCTGACTCACCAATTTTCGCCTTATTGTTGTCAAGAGCTGACAAACTAAAGATGGCAGCTGCAGCATTGCTGCGGGCCTCCATAGTTCCCAGCTGTAAAGCCCTTATGAGGAATGGGATTGCCTTTGGCTCATCTCCAATGATCTTCTTATTGCTCTCATGAACTGACAGATTAAGAATTGTAGTCACCGTATCCTCTAGAACTTCTGCATTGTTTTCCGATTCTGGGTTGGAGACAAGGGAAATCATTTGTGAGATGGAATCTGGCTTCTCTCCAACGACTGCTCGGAATGAGCTGTTGCGCTTAGTCAGAAGCCGGAGATCCTTAATAGCTTGCCTCTGCTCGGATATGTTTGATGAGGATGACATCCTGTCAAATATGTCATTGAATGTCGTTCGCTCTTTGTTGGTAACTAGATCTTCCTCTTGGTTCTCAAGTGGTGGCAGAGTGATACCATTCTCTGTGCACCACTGTGAGATCATGCTTCTAACAAGGTGGTTCGGGATGAGAATTGTATTTGAGAGGACTTGCTGAGTCTGTGGGCATGTCCGGTTTCCAGCACTTAACCATTCTTGAATGAAGCAGCGATCATATGTCTGTAGGGAAAGTAGAATAGTTATCTCAAGCTTGCATATTGAAACAAAAAGAAGCTCTGCACACAACTGATAACATGACTATTCGACTGGAACAGTATGTCGCTGCAGCCATGAAGACAGCAACTACTGATTAAACATATCCGTAAGCTACATAACTTTTCAGTAAGCATACGTTGTGATCCCTATGTAGCATACTGATTGATTCATCACTACCCTCGAGCAATTATTTTGTTCCAATTCATGCCAAACAAAAGACTATGGATGCATCAATACACAATGTCAAATCAGGGACCACGGGAAGTAGGGAGTTATTATAAAGAGAGTTTTGTTAAAGCCTATGGATCAACAATGCACAGTGCCAAATCTGGGACCGTGGGAAAATGAAGTTGGGTGTAACAAGAACTTTAAATTGACCAATTTTCCTGAACTACGGAGTATAAATTTGAGGAAGACACACTGACAAGGTAGGACTAGGCCAGTACCGCAGTGCTAGTATGGAATACAGCACATCTCTGAAAGGGACACATAATTCTAGCGTGAAAACCTATTATCCAAACGTGCAGTTGACAATCTTTGAACTGCAACTTGAACGTGCAGCTGTACAAATCTCTTATTAAGTACAAATTGTCCGTTACATAACTTCTTACAGTTATAAATTTCTTTGTAAATTCAACATAATATTTACGAGTCAAAGATAAGCAATCACTGCAGGTAGATTCACTCTCTTGCAGAATTTAACAGCTGAAACTCGCAAAGATGTTACTTTTACTTCACTTATGGAGCAATTAAAACAAGCACAAAGAACAACTAGGAAACAAACTCCCAACTGAAGCCTGCGCATGAGAATTACAGCAATAACAGCACTAAGCATAACAGTACTTACACCACGGCGTCAATAACTGACCAAATATAGCTGAAACAATCATTCAATTCACGCGTCACTTACATCACACCGACGGAACATTCAAAACCAAATCCAAAACGATAAAAGCTGAATCTTTTATGATCTGCCAACGCGAAGAAAGGCAAAGAAACAGCAAGCAAACGTGGCAATGGCAATAACTCAATTCACATGGTCCTAGCATGGTGTGTCAGATCAATATGCATCTGAAGTTCATTTCCGCGATTCACATAATAAATACTCCTAATTTCAAATCCGGGCAATAAAAACCCGGTCTCATCTTGTAGTGGGCTATCTTACGATATGGAACAAAAACAAGCATGACTTTGTGCACACGGTTGTGTAGCAAAGAGGATTAAACACCATGTGGATTCATTTCTATGTACCTATCATAGAAAAAGTACAACCAATATGGCACAGAAACAATAACTGTTTGTAATTTTACCAAAAGAAAGGACACACTTTGTTGCTGATTGAAAGACTAAATAAAACCAACAACCGAGGCAGTAGTGATTTACTATTAAAATAGTCTAATTTACCCCTTGTATGAAGAATGCTCATCAATTAAACGCAAGGCAAGAACATCAAGAAAACAGGTTCAAAAACCAACAGGAGTACCGAAAGAGAGAAAGTTCTAATCTTCGCCGCAAACATGAACAATCGAAAGGACAAAAGAAAACAAATCATACTGTACCAAATTCGATAGCCCAGAGAAAGTGACAGAGACTTGTGTAAACAGTTATTTGTAAAACCAAAGGACTTCACCAACCAAAGACAATCGCATCACGGAAGGGCGGCGAATCACGAGCAGAAGTGGATTCAGAAGAACAATAAATCAGAACCCAAAAAAAAGAGGCAAGACTGTCCGAACCACGAAAGGAACAGGTGATATCATCCGAAGCTCGTACACCACAGAATTAATTAGTCGTGTTTGACGATTCAGACAGGATAGAAGCACCGACAATTCAATAGGACAGGACAAAGGGGAACATAAGCTAGAGAGAAGCAACAGAGACTACTAAAGAACAGCTGGTACAATAAACACACCAGAATTGGCATCACACGAGCAAGCAGCAAGCAAGCTAATTTTATCCACTGGATCGATAAAAAATCAGATAAAATCGCAGTTACCACTAAATGCGCTCGATTAATTCCTCTACGAAACTCCGACGAAGTGGTGAATTCAAGAACGGCGATTGACCGAATTAACTCCCCCAAACCAGACCACGAGCAGATTTTGACCACCAATGGGTGGCGGTCAATTAATCCAACCCCACAGGAACAGAAACCACGGGAAGGCAGATTACCTGGCCGGACGCGAGGACGACGGGATCCCTCATGATCTCCGACGAGATCGGGCACAGGAAGTGCTCCGGCACCGCCCTCTTCCCCCCGACGGCACCGCCATCGGCATTATCCTTCCGACGGCCCAGCTCAACGTCCCGCAGCGCCGCGAGCGCCGACGCCGCCTCGTCGAAGGTATCCCCGTCCGCGCCGCCCGCCGTCACGGCGGCCACAAGCCGCCGCAGCCGGCGCCGAGGCGCCGCCGCCTCCTCGGCCGTCGCCACCGGCGTCGGCTTCGCCATGCCGCGGTTAGTTGGGCTCGGGCTGACCGTGCTCGCGGTCGCGGTCGGGCTTGCGATGGGCTCCGGCGGGCATGAGCGTGGCGGTCGCCTCGGGGAGAGGAAGAGGGGGATAAGTGGTGGTGGAGAGAGGATGGAGGGGTTAATACAAGGGGGTTTGTGGTGGACGCTGTCCAACGTTGGAATTTCTTAAGAATTTTACAGCAAAATGTAGAAAGTGTCTGAATCACTCTATTCTAATTTAGAATTTATTAAGATAGGTTACATAGGTTCACAAATTGTTGCACCCGATTTTGTAAAGAACTTATTTCGCTGTTCTCATGTGATGTATAATAATGTTATACAAATCATCTTTGTTTGCCTTATATATGGTATTGAATACTAGAGATACAATCAAAACGGATATCATTTATCATATATCTTATTCTATATTTTTTCTCTGAGTATGAGTCGGATATAGATATTATCAGATATTAATTTCTTCACTCTACATTCGCTTCACAAGTCTTCGACCGATGGATCAGACTGAAATCATCTACTCCACTTGTAATCCCTATCTAGAAAACCCCGATTTGACCATTAACTTATATAGAGGTATCCTAATAAAGTCTATATAAAACTTGAATATACTTCTTAAAATGGATCAAATAATTTCAATTTTTTGTGTCCAGTTTAGATATTTTTATGAATATATAATATTTGTTAAATAATTTTTGTCACTAAAGCGAGCGAAAAGAAGTTTGTATGTTCAAAGGCAGTAACAAGGCTCCAAGCGCGGGCGCCACGGCGTGCAGCGGTTCAACGGATCGCGGGGGGACGCCCATCACGTTCTGCGTCGGGGCCCACGGAGTCAGGGAGGCCACTTTATTCGGGGCCCACGTAGCGGCTCGTCCTGGAGCAAACGCGTGGCCCGACAGCTGGCAACCCTGTGCCAAACCTCTCCACACCAGCTCTTCTCGTTTTATTATTTTGCCGCTAAAAGAAGCTTCTGGTTTCGTTCTAGTCTGCCGCCGGGCGCTGTTTTAGGGATGGTTTTTAGTTTTTAGTTGAAATTTTATTGTAATTAGCTTTTTTACTATAGTTGATTTGGTTTTTTAGGTATAATTAATTTTTAAAAAAATGTAAAAATAGAAAAAAAATTTAACCCATTAGGAACAATACAAAGGAATACGGGAAAAAAAGAAAATACAAAAAAGGCTAAAATATCTAAAAAAATTCAGAAAAAGATGAAATACTGAATAGTGAAAAAAACAGAAACTAGAAGCAGAAACCGAAAAAAAGCCGAAACGAGCGGGGCCTTAACATCTTGGACTCATGGTTGTGGCGAAACCTCCAAAAAGAAAAGGTAAGTTTTCACGCTGGATCCGATGGCCTTTGACTGTGCCCGCTTAGTGTCCGTAAGGTAGCGTTCAGAACAATAAGAGCTTATAGTTTTTTATTATAGCTAGTTAATTTTTTATTATAATTAGATTGGTTTATTTGATATAATTAAATTTAAAAATAAAAAAATATGTTAATCTATCACAGATAATACAAAAAATACAGAAAAAACACAAAAAACCATAAGATAAAAAAAACAGAATGTGATGACATGAATCATACAGGGCTAATCAAGCTATGTTAGCCAAACCGTAACACACTACGTGTCCACGTGCGTAGCACACCTGCTCGCACAATCAAGCTAATCATACAGGGCTCGATTTACGAGGTATGTGGTGACATGAGTTGCTTCGGTTGTTTTTCTGTTCCAAAATGCTACGCAACACTCGACGAAAAAATTTGTGGTTGGTCGCATTTAGAAGACCCGTGCGTCAGAACGTGACTTAGCGCGATCTAGTCGTCCATCTCTGGATAGACGATTCAGATTATTTTATTTTTATTTTTAATTTTTAATTTTTTTACTTTTATCTTTCTAGATAAAAAGATAAAAGTAAAAAAACTAAAATTAAAAATTAAAAACAAAAATAAAGGTAGAAATAATCTGGACCGTCTATCCAGAGATGGACGGCCAGATCGCGGCCAAAGTCACGCTCTGATATAGCTAAAGCTACATTAGAGAATCCCGAGCGCCAGTGATCCCACTACTGTACAGTTGGATGCTTGGAACTTTTTTACCATGGACGGCGACTTGTACCGAAAGATACATGTTAATTCCGCCGGTATTTCATGACTCCAGCTCCACTGTCGTGCAGGAGGAGAGCCTGTAGGCCCATAGCCGATGGCTTTTATTAATATTTTTGAGATGATAAATAATGTAGATATTGTTATGGATGATATATATAGTTTCAGCTTTAAAAAGCTATTTAAAGAATTCGTTTTAAAAGACTGCTTTATTTATTTTAACTTTTAAAAAAACCAAAAGCTAAAAAGACAGAAGAACAAGACCTATATATAGGTGGATTCTTTTGGGCTGTGATTTATGATTTATCGCTTAAATTTTTAAATTCTGACGTTCGCAAGAGGTAGTACGTAGAGAAAAATAATCACATATGATTTTGACCAGTACAACTGAACTCAATACACTTTTTACTATATTCTTCCTGTTGACCGCTTTAAAAATACACCATTTAAAATTAGTTACTGTAGTATAAGTCATAAACCACAAGTTATAAGTGATAAAAGAAGACACTTCGGTCTTTTTTAAAAAAAATAACGGATTATATGTTCGATCTGATTATTGTTTTTTGTTTTATAATAATTTAATTCTAGCTCACAATCAAATTGTACTATTGTTTGGTTTGACGGACAGGGTGACCGGTTTGCAGGGGCGGATCTACTGTAAGTCATGGGTATTCAGCTGAATACCCATTTTTTTTGAACAAAAAATCAATATATATAGGGTATAATACATATGTATATATATAGTTGAGCTAAAATTACTATTTCCGACCACTCCTCTCGAAATCCCGGCCCAAAATTGCCGTCCCGCATGCCACCTCCGCCCCACCTCGCGCCCAAATCGCCTCGGCCCAGCGTGCCAAGCCGCCCCACCTCAGCGCCCAAACCCCCAGGCGCGCCCGCACCCAAAGACCCAACCCTAGCCCCGCCCGCGCCCAAATCCCGCCTCGCCCGCGCCAGCGCCCCCTCCTCCTCTCCCCCGTCCCTCTCCCCGCCGCCGCCCCTCTCCCCGCCGCCGCCTCCTCTCGCCACCCCGCCCCGTTCCTCCTCTCTCACCCCGCGCCGCCTCCTCGCCTCCCGCCGCCGCCCCCTCCTCTCCCCACCGCCCCAGTCCCCCACCCCCAGTCCCCACCCCGTCCCCTCCCGCCGCCTCCTCGCCACCCCCTGTTCCTCCTCTCTCGCCCCGGCGCCCCTCCTCCCCCCCCGCCGCCCTCCACCCCGTCCCTCTCCCGCGCGCCGCCCCCCCCCCCGCCTCCTCCCCCCTTCCCCTCCCTCGCCGCCTCCTCTCGCCCGGCGCCGCCCCTCTTGGCCCCCCGCCGCCTCCTCGGCTCGGATCGCCGGATCCGGCTCGCGCCCGGCCACCGCCGCCGCCGCTCGCCTCTTCCCGGCCGAGGCGGCGAGGCCACTCCACGCCATCGGCATCGTCGGTGTCTCGGTGAGCCTTCTAGCACGGAGGCGGATGGGGAAGCCGGAGGGTGGTCTGCGCGGAGGTGGAGGAGGCCGAGGCGTCGGCGCGGAGCGCGAGGCGGAGGGGCGCGCGTGGCCGGGCGAACTGGAGGCGCTTCGGTCGGCGGTTGGCCTCGCCGCCTCGGCGCATCCGCCTTCGCGGATGCCCGATCGCCGGCGACACTTTGTAATCGTGAATCGACCTACAAGGCTCCAACGTGGCTCGATTTACTACTGGTATGCAACTACCATTAATCTTTATAATTTGTTATTTAATTCATGTCATTGTGCTAGCATTATTTAATTTTTGTTATATCTATATACACGTATCGTTATATCGGTGTTTTAGAGGAAACGTGTGTCGCGGTATCGATGTATTGGTATTGATCTAACTCTAAAGTTCGAATACCCATTCTAAAAATCCTGGATCCGCCACTGCCGGTTTGAGTGCTAAATTGCTAATATGCTCCAATTCGATGGCCGACCCAAAAGCCGGCAGAAATCACGCCATTTTTACCGACTGGGTTGGGTCTCTTATACCGTGAGTGACGGGCGGCCGGAGTCTGCCTGTTATGCCGTGAGTGACGGCCGGCCGGCCGGAGTCCGACAGGCACTTACCACCGGAGTTAAACAAGTCAACAGCTTGAGGTAGGGAACTGCGGACTCCTTTACAGCGCGAACGTACGTGGGACTGTAGGAGAAGGTGCGGCGCGATTCCTCTGCAACACTTGAGGTAGGGAAGCCGGCTGAAATTTCAGCGTCCAACCAAACAAAAGTAGCTACAGCGAAAGGCGCCGTTCGTCGGAATTGCAAGGCGACAAGGTGCACAGGCTCAGCCGTTGGGCAACGCTGGACCCGGCCCCCGCGCGCCAAACTCCTCGCTGGATCGACCGATTGATCGGTCCAGTTCATGCCTGCACCAACCGCTCCAAAAGTCAAAACCAACGTACCCCGTACGTACATCGTACAGGGCACAGGTCCTTTCTCCTAGAGCCTCTCTTTTTACAACAAAAAAAAAAATTCGCACCCGTAGAGGTTAATTGTATTAGATGTGCATACGTGTATAGCGTAGTTTGGAGCTACAAATTAACCTAATTTGACTCGCTCTAGCTCGATCGCGCCTAGCAACGCTAGCTCTCTCGACCGAGGTCGACGCGCGTCTGATGCACAGCACCAATATGTATGCAGGGCTGCAAAAGAATTTAAGACTCATGAACGAGCTGTTTAGACTCGACTCATTTTAGACTCAATTTAAGTTTATTTTGAGCTCCAAATAAGTCGAGCTTGAACTTGATTCTAAACTCGCGAACTTCAACGAGCCGAACTCGAATAACTCGCGAGCTTTTTTCTTACAGCTCTAAATGCATAATAATTCTTATCAAACTTACTCGAGCCAAATTCGAACTCGAGCTTTTCTGTTGTTAAAAATTAATACACATTGATTTTTTTTACTATTATCGTGTTTACTCGAACTGAATTCAAGTTTTTCTTATGGTTAAAAATTAGTGGATATTAAATTATTTTAACTATTATTAAGCTTATTCGAATTAAGCTCAAGCTTAGACTAAATCGAGCTCCAGACTTGAGCTCCAACTCAGATTTACTTAAGCTCAACTTAATTTTCTATTAAGTTCGAACTTAAAAAGCCAGACTCACTGAAACTTGACTTCTTAACAGCGCTATTCATCAGGAAGCATCCCAGGCCGGCCAGTCCCAAAATTAGTCGGGAAACATGGCTAGCTCATTCGGTGGTTTAGAGAGCAACCTCTCCCAAATTCGTGCAAGCAGCCTGCAACGGTATACCAAAACATGATCGAATTTAAAGTACTCCAACTTGCAAGTTGTAGTTTGTAGCCTTGCAAAGTTGCAATGATACACGCAAGAAACGTACATAGGTACGTGCATACATACACATGTATCGATCACAGGAACAAGCTACAACTGAAGTGATCGATATATGATATATCGACGCGTGATGGCCTTCTGCACAAACATGTGGGGGTCCCCACCCATTGGGCTGTCTTGCAGCTGCAGGCCCTGCATGCAGCCTGCAGCAGGTATTAGGCGCTGCATCGCATTGCGACAAGGCAAATCCAGGCGCAGCCTTTGCAACATCGATCGATTACTGATTGACCGATCAATCTATGGCATGGCATGGTATGACATAACAGCTAGGGTTACAAATAAAACAGATAATTTTTATCTAATCGATCGACTAAATATTTACAAAACGAATGTGAAAAAGGTAAATAGGTATTTGACAGTATTCGTATTTGAATCCGACTTTGAAGAAAAAATATAGAATAGAATACGAGATAGATAATATCCGTGTGTGTGTGTATATATATATATATGTCAAATGATATGAGGAAATATGTTATTACTTCACTTAGGAACAAGATAATATATAGACGAACTACCATATCTAAACAGCGAAGAATATTGAGTGCTCTTCCATGTATATCTCGGTAATTAGTCTCCTCGTATTTGCTTTGATTGTACCTTACTGTTCAATGTCCTGTGTAAAGGTGCAAAAGAAGCGAACAATTTCCGTTCGACGGATTGTTCGAATGTCTATGGGATGAATATAAAATAGAGAAATAGATATCTAGTATTATTCGTATTTGACTCTGACTTCAAGATTCAGCAGCTTGGGGTAGCCGAATTCGGCAGCATGAGAGCTCGGGCGGTGATGAGCGGCTGGCCTCACTGGAAACCTCAAGGTTTCCAGCTACGGCGGTTGGGTTTCCGGCAACAGCGGCTCGGGCAGGGTTTCTGGCATGGTCTTCGGCACCCCACGCGAGGTTTCCGGCGACCACGAGATTTCCGACGCGATTCTGGCCGGCGGCGAGATTTACGGTGAGGCAGTGGGGTTCCGGCGAGTTTGCAGCCAGCGGCAAGGTATGCATATGATTGTGTACAAAATACGGTTACATATTTATTCATATTGCTAAATACGAGCGTGGATCTTAAAATGTTGTGAACGATGGATCCCCGTATGGGCATATGCCACTAGGGCAAAAAAAAATCCGCTTACTAATTTCATGGTATGTATGCGTTCTGCATGCTGTTCCTCATTTGAGCTTTTTCGATTACGACATTCGAGTGACATGCATGTTCTTACATAGCTCGTTGATAGAGTACTTGTCGGCCAATTCAAAGCGGACGTTTGTAACCCTGAGTCTCGACCATGATGACTGTGTCCATCGATTGATTATCCTCTGTTTCGGCAACTAATACGAATATATGATCTCCTTTTGTTCATTAATAAATTAAGTACATTCCGGTTTGGCCTAGCCAGTAGCATCCAAATCAGAGATGCCCGTTAATAGGCTAGCTAGGTAGCGAACCAAGTATAAACTTGCCAATCAATCTAGGCAGAGCTAGGATAATGCAGAGCAGTTAGCTAATTCCGAATTCCAAATCTTTTACCGGACCCTGGCCTGAAGTTGGTAACCGGCGCGTCACAAATCCAACTTAATTTGGGCATACTTCGTTTTTTTTCTCTGCAGATCTTCAACCACGTTGAACTTCCCACAGCATATAACAGCAAATAGAGTTCGAAACAGCAAAAAAGAAAAGCTTAAAATAGCATTCCTCAGCAGTAGGGGTGGAAACGAGTCGAGCCGGCTCGAGCCAGACTTGGCCGAGCTCGCACCGAGCCGAGCCATAGCTCAGCTCGACTCGTTTAGAAATCGAGCTAGAATGTAGACTTAGCTCGGGCTCGGCAGGTGGCTCAAGCCGGCTCGCGAGCTGGAATACAGGCTTGGTCTGCAGCGACGCCGGAAAGGCCTACGGCGACGAGCGCCATGACGCCCACCCCGCCCTCTTGGTCGTGTACACCCCCAGACATCACATCACGAAAGAAACCTCACAGGCATTGGTGGAGCAGTGAGCGCTCACCTTAGCAGTAGCAGAGCGTGAGGAAGTCGATGGCGGAGGATGCGGAGGGGGCTGGGGTCGCGGAGTCACCACCTGCGGCTGCGGCGGGAGTCGGCGGCGGGGAGGGAGGAGGAAGGAGGCGGCGGGGGCGGGGAGGTAGGAGGCGGCGGCGGGGAGCGGCGAGGAGGCGCGCGGGGCGGGGAAGGAGGAGGCGCGGGGCGGTGAGGCAGGAGGCGACGGTGGGGAGCGGGGAGGGAGGCGGCGGGGAGCGGGGAAAATGGAAATTGCAGACCTAGCCGCTCGATTGGGTGGAGGGTGGAGGCGTGGAGCGATTATATGTGCTCGATTAGGCTCGCGAGCGGCTCGAGCTCGGCTCGTTAGTGAGCCGAGCTGCAGTAGAGGCTTGGCTAGTTGGAGAAAGCTCCGAGCTCAAGCCGAGCCGACTACGAGCTCGAGTAGCTCACGAGCCTCGAGCTTTTTGTCCAACCTTACTCAGCAGTAGCTACATTGCTACCGGGAGTACCGGCAACCGGCCAGCTACCGGTGGGAGTTCTAACCTTTCTTAAAAGGAACGAGACTATTTTTGCCTCTTAAACTCTGGTCAGAGTCTAATCTTTATCTTAAAATCAAAAATTGGTTGTTTTTCACCTCCAAACTTCCAAATCCAGGCAAATAACCCCTTAACCCAATTCCACCCCGGTTGGGGTGAAAAGCAACCAGTTTTCGAGTTCAAGGTGAAAGTGGGATTTCGAGCAGAATTCAAGAGCTAAAAATAGATTTTTTTAAATAAATTAATTAAATAATTAATTTGCTAACACGTACCAGTTTTTACCCATGCAAATTTTGTATCATTGATCTACTCCAAATTTTTTACATTTTCCATTTTAAGGTTTCACCCAGGCCCAATTATTTATATTTAAATTTAAATAATAAAAATATAAGTCCAACTAGAAGTACCTATATGATCAATCAGTCATAGTACTAAGATAAATCCCGATCACTTCCAGATTTGCACCTTCTGAAATTAAAACTCTCCTTACCATTCCACTCACACACGTCTCACAAATCACATAGCCCACTGAAACCATTCCCTAGTTAGCAGCATAATTGTAGCTTCGCTATATAAACATCAACCATTGTCATCCTTCAAAAATATAGGGTTGCATTTGAGCGAAGTCTTGAAGTGGAGAATGCAAAACTTTTAGAGTAAATTAACGATCCAAAAGGCGCATGGATGAAAATTGATACTCCCTCTATTCTTTTTTACTTGACATACTAGAATCCATGCATCAAACTTTCTTTAGTTTGACTATCAATAATTTTAAAACTATCTAGATTGGCTAAACAAAAATTATATCGTTAGATTTATCGTTAAAAATACTTTCATAATATTATAGTTTTATTGGTACATATAAATATAAAATTATAAAAAATAACGGTCAAAGTTGTTTCTTAAAGACCGCAAAAAGTCAAAAACGTCAGGTAAAAAAGAACGGAGGGAGTACATGTTAGCAAATTAATTATTTCATTAATTTACTGAACTCTAGTGAAAGTCCAATTTTCACCTCAAACTCAAAAAATCAGTAAAACCAAATATTGCTTAGGCTTGCAACTCGAGTACGTCCCAGAAGGAATATTAGTATATCAGTCAACCTACACTCAGAAGGTGTTAGAAAGGTTTGACTTTAAAAAAACATACCCATCAAAAGTACCAATGGTCGGGAAATCTTTGCTGCAGGCAAGACAAAGATCTATACAGACATAGAAAAGAGAGGGAGGAAGTCCTGGGATCAGAATTCCCATACTTAAGTGTAATAGGAGCACTTATCTATTTAGCAAATTACACTAGAGCAGATATCGCAATTGTTGTAAACCTATTAGCAAGGTATAGTTCAGAACCTACCAAGAGGTATTGGTAGGAAATAAAAAATATCTTCCGATATCTCCAAAGAAGTAAAGATCTTGGACTATTCTACGGAAAGAATCAAGACATAAATACGACTGGCTATGCAGATGCTAAGAACCTGTCAAATCCTTATACTGCTAGATCACAAACAGGCTATGTGTTCATATGTGGTGAAAATGTAATTTCATAAAAATCGTCTAAGTAAAATCTTGTATCGATTTCGACGAATCACTCAAAAATCATAGCACTGTACGAAACTGTACAAGAATGTGCTTGACTTCGACGAATGATTCATCACATACAACAGTCATGTGAACTAAACATCGTGCAAACTCTTATAATTATCTATAAAGATAATACAGCTTGTGTTGTATAAGTACAAACGGGTTATGTGAAGAGTCGTCTCACAAAGTATATCAATCCCAAATTCTTCTATACTTATGAATTGAAAAAGACAGACGAAATTAAGGTACTGCATACTAAGTCGTATGAAAATTTTACAGATTTATTTACTAAGTCACTTTCAGCATCTAATTTTAAAAAATATGTACATAGAATTGGAATGATAATACTTAGATAAGTGTAGAACTCAAGGGGAGATTCTTCTTGAGCTCACTATTAAACGTGATCACGAAGTTCGAGTACCCAGAGAATAAATCTTGTATATTAAATGAAATTAGGTGGATTGTACTCTTTTTTATTGATGAGTTTTTCTGAAGTTTTTCGGCCAAGATTTTTAATGAGGTAATTCGTGCAACACAGCATAACATGTATCATATACTCTTTCTCCAATTTTTTCCACTAGGTTTTTATAGAGTTTTGATGAGGCATAAATGTATCAGATGAGTGCCTAAGGGGGAGTGTTGGGAAACCTAGACCTGGACCTGCAAGCCTGGGAAACCCTCCACTTAGTCTATAAATAGGGGTCCCAATTATTATAAGGTACATAAACAGATAAAGTAATAAAGAAAAGAGTTCCTCTTTCATCTCTCTGTATTCAATTTATTGTTTACAATATTCTGTATTTGATTTATTTCTTTTGTATAGAAGAAATTGATCGGGCTAAACTCACCAGTGACGGTTTCTCAACAGTAACCACTATACTAACTCCATTCAGTTTCTTGATCGGTTGGTCCTATGTCACTTTCACAAGTGCCATAAGTAACAGAATGTGGAGATCAGGTCACACCGCTTGCAACATGACAGTAGCATTTGCACGTACACTCGGTTGGCCATCCTTAGCACGTCGCTGGGCCTATTTGGAACGCAGGCAGGTTTTTACAGAAAAACAACTTACACTAATCCTCCAAAATTCAGTTCCTCCAAGAACTATGCAATCCAAACAGAGGTTTAGGGCTTTTTTTTTATCTTGGGAAGTGGGGGCAGGAGAAGTGCTCACCCATTCCTCAAGAGAGAAACAAGTTACAAGAAGAAAGAATTCATTGGTTTAGGACCTATCAGAGCGCCATTGGTTAATTAGGACCAAATTGGAACCTAGTAATGCCTGGGTAATCACTCAAAACAAGTTAACATGGACAATCCACAGCAGGTGCAGCTGGAAAAATATATATGTCAATCATACAAGGTAAAGTGGGTGCTAATGAGGCGTTGCATCACATGATTCACATCCAAGCAAAGTATATGTACTCCTACTGGGGTGTTTGGAACTAATAATTGTAATGCACACTCATGGGATCTACAAACAGTCGCAATCCAAACCGACGGCCTAGTCCTACACATGTATAGTAACCCTTTGCAACTAGTACTTAAAACGAAACCCTGTTGAATCATGTGTGTAGATTAGTGCGTAAGCATTGCACGTGAAGCCAAATCTCTTAGTGATGAGGTCTCGCTTATGCTTGGAGGAGGAACCGCCAACAGCCTTCATTCTTCATAGCGAATATTTTGAGTAATCTTCAGCACCCATCCTATTGTGTATTAATTTCTCTAACTTCAGCTGGGTCGATCTATTCTCCCTACATTATTGTTCTACGTTTGTTAGCCACGTCCAAACTACTGGTATGGCACTACAAGCTAACAGTAAGTCATAGAGGCCATGTGGCATGTTGGTGCCACGTCATCAGCAATTTTAGAACCATGGTGATGGTGTGCCACCAATTATCAATCAAGCTTTATAATTTGTATGCAAAAGATGTCCTATGTATGGTATCCAGAAGTGAAATAAAGTGTTGGTTGAGAATTTGTCCGTCCAAATTAATTAGAAATACATGTGGATAGCCTATTGGAGCAATTAAAAGGGAATGTGGTCGTGTGAGACGAACTGAAAAGCTTACTTCAATCAAATCGACGTTGAATTATTTATACAGGATCATCTTTTAAGTGGCCGCCGATGAATCGAGCTTTACATATTGAGTGGATTCTTTTTTAACTACGACTGATAGTTTATGGTTATGGTTGGTGGCTTTTACTCTTAACACGAGTATTTATATGAATGAATCGAATGCTGATAAATCGATAAGTCACTTTTAAAAGACTGTCTCGATAAGCTGCTTCGAAACAATGGTGTAAAAACCATTCCATTTATTTATTCAAGCGAAATCATAGTTGGGTTTTTTGGCTTATGACTTTTGGTTTGTACTACAATAATTAGCTTTTAAACGGTGTGTCTTTTTAAAGCAAAATCTATAAGCTAATTGTAGTAGACACTGTACCAAATTTATCTATATTAGTTAAAATCATATGTAAGTATCTTTCTCCGTTCTCTCTCTTTCGAACAGTTAGAATTTAAAATTTTAAGTTAAAAATTATAAGATATGGTTTAAAATAATCGATTTTATAATTCATAAGATAAAAAAAACTTATCATTGATAAGGTGCTACCGAAAGTAAGGTTGCTGATAAGATCATAAGGGGTAAGGCACGGTTGTTATGCAAAAGCAGACGGCCGATTGGTACAACCAAAAGAAGGCCCCGGGTATCTGGTAGCACATGTCGTGTACATAGCTTTATTTATGAGCTGGTTTATAATATATTATCCGGTAGCCAGACGCTGCCGTCCCTGCGAGCGCCACCACTAGCTAGCCCTGCGATTTGATCCCCGAATATATGCTCAACGTGGCACTAACTGACGCGTCCCTCTGATCGATGTATCGATATGCTATGTCAGCATTGTGGCTTGTGGAGAGATCACAAGTCCCGTGTTAGCCATATGCCTGCAGGCGCGATGGGATAAGATAGAATTTTTTAAATAAATAATTTTAAATTTTAAATTACAGTATTATATCTATTTTTTTCAGTTTCGATCATATACTGTTCAACGATTGGACGATTTGAACTAGTTATCTAACCATTAAGCAACATGTTCTTATCGTCCAACGGTTGAACAATTAGGCCTAACGGTTGAACAACGAGCGCCTAGTCGTTCAACCATTGGGTGACTAGGAAGTATAACACCTCGGCCACGTGGCCACGTCCGAGCACTATGCTCATTTTCTCCATTCGATCGACAGAAAAGAGAAGGGGAGAAGAGAAAGAGAGGAGAAGATGAAAGGAAAGGAGAAGAGAGAGAGGAGAAAGAGGAGGAAG
Source organism: Melocanna baccifera (assembly GCA_036346265.1). Taxonomy (NCBI): domain Eukaryota; kingdom Viridiplantae; phylum Streptophyta; class Magnoliopsida; order Poales; family Poaceae; genus Melocanna; species Melocanna baccifera. The sequence continues at coordinate 8,696 of JAYEVJ010000211.1, read as the reverse complement.
GAAGAGAGAGAAGAGGAGGACAGGAGAGAGAGAGGGGAAGAAAGGAGGAGAGGTTTGCGCATCTACGACGGTGAGTTTTTTTATATTTTTCTGTATATTTATTTTTTAAAAAATATGGTAGTATAGCAATTGAAATCATTAAATTTGTATTTTAGAAAGTAACGATAATTTAGTTGTTAATAATTGTATTGTCGTTTAGATCACTCTGTTGTGCATTTGAAGGCCTAGTTAATTTTGTTAGTCGCTTATAAATTATAGAAACCCTGTAATAAGTATTCTTAATTTTTACAATAATTAGTAACTATCGAAAGATTTAAAAATATTTATGATTATTATAATAGCACATATGGATGTAAAATAATACACGACGATTTAAGATTACACGTAGCGATTAAATTTATATGCGACGATTTAAATAGCATTTGACTCGTAAAAATTCGCAAACGATGAAAATAAAATTCAGAAATCCCATAAGGACGCCTTAGTATTATTTAATATTTACTTTCTGTTATATCTATAAGTAAATTGTCACACCTGTACTACTTACGGAAAAAAATAGGTACAAAGAGGGAAGAATTTAGTCCAGTGACTCTGAGACTTAAAATTATTTAGATAGGTAGATAAATTAAATAGGCATAATAGCATACGTGAAATCGGTTAGGAATGATTTCAAATTTTTTTGGAGCAACGTAATTAATAATTAAACCAGTAATTGTGTCATAATTGCTAGCTTCAAATTAATTTAGAGATATGGCTTGTGACCTTGGTGATTCGTACTAGCCTTTCAGCCTGCTAGACCAGCACGTCGACACACAGCACCACGCGAGCCGTCGTGTCCCGCATCTTGAGGGTGGGGAGGATGAGATCCAATTAGGGGTGATCCGTACGCGGACACTTCAACGAGCTTGGAGACTAACCCACGCTGGAGAGATAGGTTTGTGTACAAACTATAGCACATCTTTTTATAATATTTGCGCTATGTACTTATTTCTTCGTACTTTGCAGGTCGAGCGATGCCAGCCTTCTACCTCTCGCGCAGATGGTGGAGACCACCGACGAGGACGGTGCTCTAGTTGAGGAGGCCAGGGAAGTCCACAGTGGCCCGGAGCAATCACAACGGTTCCCGTTCGACCAATCACTGCTGATAGCTCTGCTGAATCGTGGCTGCTTGAGACACACACCTTTCACCTCCCATTCGGGGAGATGGCCCCAACTATGCAAGACATCGTGATGCTGCTCGGCTTGCCTATCGCGGGAGAGGTTGTCTCCCCTCAGGATGTGCCTGCCAACTGGCACGACGACCTGCTGGACAGGTTTGGCGGTGTTCTTCCAGCCAAGGCCATGCCAGCGTACCACGCCTTCCTAGCGTAACAAAAGCATGCCCCCCATGTGATGGCTTTCACAATTCTAGATACGTATGCTATCTATTTTCCCTATTTAGCGATGCACCATCCTCGCCATATGATGGACTTACTAATTTTTCGTTTGTGTACAGGTCGAGTGGATGGACTCGGACGCCAATGAGTACTAGGTGTCACAGTACCTAGAGACGTACTTGCTGTGGCTATTTAGCTGAGTACTATTTACCAGCAGCCACGGTAACTCTGTCAATGCCCGCCTCATGCGGTATACGAGGGCTATTGCTGATGGGGACAAGGTGGTGCACTATAGCTAGGAATCAGCCATACTTACCGCAACGTGCTGCCGCTTGTGCGATGCTTGCTGCAGGATGAGGATGACCCCTGTCCTCACAGGCTGCCCCCTCCTGTTGTAGCTATGGTCATTTGAGTGCTTCCCTCTCGGACGGTCGATGTTGCTCGACAGCAGTCCGTACCACGTGGACATGTACTACGGGGGAGCCGTGAACCATTCTACCGTAGGTTCCCTTTAGTGCTGTAGACAGGTACGGACTCTCTTGAATGTTTACTATACGTGTATTACGGGTCATCCTATGTAACCACTGTTCTGGCTCGTATGCATAGTTTGCAAACCTTTAGGTCACCCATGCGTATGACCACTTCGTCGAGCACCTCGACCGCCTCACCACTGACGACGTGCTCTGGGAGCCATATGCAGCTCAGGAGATGACAGACTGTGCCCCCGTCGGGCTCTCATTGTTGTGCTTGCGCGACCAGGCTTACTGGGTCACGCAGAAGAAGCTGATCTTCAGCGTGTTCATCGAGGACTACACGGTGCACAGTGTGATGCGCCAGTTCAGCCTCCGCTAGGTTGTTCCTATCCCCGTCGGGCGTCAAGTGCCTAACTCAGTCCACGCATCAATTACATACAACACATGTCCCTACACTTTTTTTCTCAGTTCTGTTACATGCCTTCTAATTGCAGTTGTACATTTTACAGGCACAATAGGAGGAGTGGTAGTGGGACGAGCTGGGCCACGAAGATGGAGCCGTGGGTGGTAGGGTGGGTGGATGCACTCGAGGACTTCAAGCAGGAGGGCACCACATATCACCCTAGCACGTACGATGAGTACCTACATTGGTATGCTCTACAGATATGCACGAGGCTGGTGCATGTCGTTGACCCTCCCCCCGCTCACGTACCAGCACCGACTGACGTGTACCCCATGCACTTAGCACGGAACTTCGTTGTACGTACTGTCGTGTTTGAAAGTTTCTAGGTACAACTGCCATAATTACTATTTTAACGTTTTATGTACTTCTTGCAGATGGATATCACCACTGAGATTATGAGGGACACCAGGTCGATCGTGAACAGGGTTGTCAATGGTTTGGGAGTCATGCGTGATGACCTGCTGCATGTTGTCCATCAGGTCTATGAGAGGGTGAAGCATGCCCTCACCCGCTCGTCGTGCAAGACGCTCCTAGAGGTGGCCACGTCGACGCGCACCAAGGCCACCATATCCTGCAGCTCCGGTATGAGGCTCTGGAAGGCCACATGACTATCCTGGGCATCACTGCCGTCGCCACCAAGCCAGACCGAAGGGTTAGCGTGAGCACGTACCTGGACACCACCGCTGTCATCGTTTGTGGATCCCTACTGGCATCGGCAGGGCAACACACATTGTTCGGCCAGGGCTAGTCTGGTGGGTATGACAGTTGGCTACATGCCATGGCTCATGCGGAAGGTTCGTTTCATCTCTTAAGGTTTTTTCGCATCGATATGTTGCATAAATAAATAATACATTTTCTACAGGCAAGGTTCTAAAAATAGGTTTACTCGGCCGAGTAATCGCCCGAATACTCGTACTAGGTCCTCTCACCGGGTACGAGTAGGCTAAAACAAGTAGTTAACCGCTTTAACCGGTATAACCAGCCGATTATTCGGTATACTCGGCTACCAGGCCGTATACTCGCCAAGTCGCTACAGTGCAATTCACTAATCACTACTATTCGTCGTTGCCTTGTTGCGGCCCATGGCCAATGTCTCACGCGGTCACGGCCCGAGCGGCCAGTTCACTTCGCCCACACCCCACACTCGACCCGAATGCGCCAACACTCCACGAGTTGCGAGGCGGAGGCAGAGAAAACCTAGATCGGTAGGCGGAGGTGAAAGCAGCGGCGGCTGCTGTGTCCCTCCTCTGCATCTCCTTCCGGCGACGTCCCCTACTGCATTTCATCCCTCCGGCGGCAGTGTCCCCTACTGCATCTCCTTCTGGTGGCGGTGTCCCCTGCTGCGTCTCCTCCATCCGGCGACGCCCGCCTCTCCTGTGGTTCCTCCCTCCGGCAGCGGCTCCCCTACTACGTCTCCTCCATCCGACGACAGCTTCCCCTGCTGCGTCTCATCCCTCCGGCGGCCACTACCTGCACCGGCACACATTAGCGGTTAGTCCACCCCTCTCTCCCTCGGCTCCTTCCTTGCCATGATTCTACAGTCTACACCCCTAGGCCCTAGCGCTTAGTTTGTTACTGCCAGTATGTTTTACAATTTTGCTACTGCCAGTGCCACATGCTAGATGCTACTGAGGTTATTCACTGCTACTGCTTAGTTTGTCCAGTTAATTTTCTATGGACAAAGTTTCTAAGTTTCTATGGTGCTAAACTGCTAATTCTATTGAGGCTGTTCACTTATTCTTCCTATTCTGCAGTTGTTGTATGTACTGGACTAATGGGCAGTGGCTATGCATGATTGAATCCAATGGCAAATCAAAGTCAAGCTCAAGAGCCTCGGCCATAGCCTCAGCCTGAGCCGTATGCACCCAGTACAGAAGACCCTGGTTGGAAATATGGGTACCTCCCCAATAAGCATGAAAAGGGAAAAGTTAAGTGTAGGTTATGCCAAAAACTTGTATCTGGTGGGATAAACCACTTCAAGAGGCATATTGCACATATTAGAGGAGATGTCGCCCCATGCCCCAATTCTGATGCGGAGGCAAAGAAGCTTTGCAAGGAGCACATTGAGGGCATCAAAAAGAAGAAGGAAGATGCTGCAAAGGTGGTGGAGGAGGAGAGAGCTGATGTAGACATCTATGGTGAAAAAGAAGATGATGAGATTGTAGAAATTGGATCCAAAAGAAAGCAAACAAGAGGGCCAATGGATAAGTATAAGCTTGCTACACTTGACCCCGAGATAGCCAAGACACTTAAGGAGGGAGGCTATACACAGAAAGGCCTGAAGGAAGCTTTTGCCAAGAAAGAGAGAGAAAATGTGAATGATTATGTGGCATATTGGGCGTACAAATGTGGTATCTCTTTTAATGCTCTAACTGATAAGTCATTCCACAGGGTTTGTGAGGCAATTGGTCAGTATGGCTGAGGCTACAAGCCCCCCATTGCATATGAGTATTCGGAGCCATTGTTGAAGAGGCAAGTTGACCAAACAGAGAAGAACTTGCAAGCATATAAAGATATTTGGGAAGAACATGGCTGTACCATTATGACTGATGGTTGGACAGATCGGAGGGGGAGAAGCATTATGAACTTATGCGTGAATTATGAGATTGGAACATGCTTCCGTAAATGTATTGATGCATCTGCAGATACTCACACAGCTGAGTATATATGTTCTATAGTAGAAAGGTGCATAAAGGAGGTGGGAGAGGAGAAAGTCATTCAAGTAGTGACAGACAATGCGGCTGCCAACCTTGCTGCTGCGAAGTTGCTCAAGGTAAGATAGCCACACATATATTGGTCATCATGTGCTGCACACTGCATTGATTTAATGCTTGAGAAGATCTCCAAGAATAAGATTATCAAACAAACAATATCAAAGGCGAGGGAGCTCACCACATTTATCTATGCCCATCACAAGACTTTGAGTTTGATGCGGAAGTTCACGGACAACAAAGACATTGTGAGGCCAGGAGCAACCAGATTTGCCACTGCTTTTCTCACGCTGAATAGCCTCCTAGAGAAGAAAGAGAAGCTACAACTTACGTTAACATCGGAGGACTATGTGGAACTCAAGATCTCCAAGTTAATGAAAGGCAAAAATGCTACCCACATTTTGATATCCAACAAGTTTTGGAGTGAAGTGTCCTTTACTGTGAAGATCTTTCAACCTTTAGTGAAGTTGCTTCGTGTTGTTGATGAAGAGAGAAGACCCACTATGGGTTTTGTCTATGGTGGGCTGTTAGATGCTAAGGAGTCAATTAAGACACTGTTTAAGCAAGCAGCAGACAAATACAAGTTCTACGTTGAAGCCATTGATTTCTATATCAATGGGAAGCTTGATAACCCTCTTCATATGGCTGGTTACTACCTAAATCCCTACTATTTTTATAGGGATTGTGGTAAGATTAAGATGGATGAGGCAATCATGGGAGAAGTCCTAGATTGTATTGAACGTTTTTACCCTGAGACACACATTCATGATCACATATCAAAGGTAGAAATGAGAGTATATAGAACTGCAGCTGGAGCATTTGGAAGGCCTCAAGCAAAAAGGTTGAGAGAAGCTAATGGTGCTGACTTTAATCCAGGTAACTTTTAGTGAGGTCTCAAGCAAAAAGGTTTTGAGTTTTAATTCTACTTGTCTAGCTATAATTGCATTGTTGTGATTGATGTTTTTTGCATGCTTCATTTCGTAGATTCATTCGAAGAGAAGAGACAGATTTGAGGTGGACAAAATGAATAAAATTGTCTTTGTCCAATTCAATGCAAAAATCCTTGATAGGAAGAAAGAGAAGGAGAAAGATCCTCTGACTTCAAAGGAGATCGACAAAGCGGTGAGTGGATTGTTAGGGATCTTGATAGTTGTGATGAGTTGAGTAGGAGTGCGATTTGACATGGGGTTAGTTGACCAAGCAATGGGCCTTTGAAGAGGCCTTGCAACCTAGGAGGAGTTCTAGAAACACACCAAATGTGGGATCATCTTCAGCAGCACTCGAGGCCTTAGATGAGCTAGAGTTTGGCATTGATGGTACCGAAAGTGAAGTAGAAGATGATGATGACAACTTGATGCTTGATGACAATGATTCAGACCATGCTGTTAGTGATGCAGGACAATAGATTACTCAAAATCTATTTAGTCATATGATAGTTTTTGGTTTGGTAGCTTAGCTAATCTGCTATATAGAAGGCAGATAGGCTACTAAACATTTAGTGAAAACTGCGAAGGCAGCTAGGCAGATAGGTCTTACTTTTGGTGAAGGGATTTAGTAACAATAGGTCTTACTTTTGGTAAAGGGATTTACTGACAAGGCATAGTTTTGCTGTATAGTGGAGTAGTGAACTTGCCATATGACTACATGGTTGGAACTAGGAGCAACATCATATAATATCAATGAACTATAAACTTTACTTTATTTCTAATTTGCTTTACACTTGCTGATTTTCAATGTGTGCCAATGCTTTAAACTTGATTTTGTTGAGTTTTAAACTTGATTCCCTAATGGAACTAGTGCAGCAAATTATTTCATTCCACATGAAGGTTGGTTCTGACTAGAGTTCATGGTTGAATATTTATCTTATTCTGTTACAACACTTTGATCAATGTAATGCATACTGTGTGTATGTTTAGTCTTTTAATGACCATTACCATTGTTAATCTGGAAGCATTTTGAGCTAGATGATGTTGACCAGAAGAGGTGAGTAACCTACAGTCCTGCTCCTTGTTTCTTTCAAGGTTAAAATCTATACAAGCCCATCTGCTGGTTGTTGTCTTTGTTTGCGAGATATGAAATCTTGGACTAGTGGCTGTGCATGATTGAATCAATGGCAAATCAAAGTCAAGCTCACATCTTTGAAACAAGCTTGCTATGCGAGCAATGCTCAATCTGAAATTCCCAGATCATATTTTTGCTCGATGATTTTCATGTCTGTAACTTATGCTCTAAATGCTTTTACAAGAATTCATGATCGTCCCTACTGGTGCTTCATCCTTCAAGGAGGAGGCTATGAAGATGGGTGTTGAAGTGTACCACAACTTGAAGGTCATTCTTTAATCATCCTTTCACTTTTCTGAATATTTTTTGCAAAATTTACGGTGCTCATGTTTGCTATTGTTATGCGATGCTTTATCAAGAAGAAGTAAGGGCAGGATGCTACTAATGTCGGTGATGAAGGTGGTTTTGCTCCAAACATTCAGGTTTGTCCATCAATCTTTATGTCTTGCCTCTCCTTTTGTTGATCTGCTGCTTTTCAGTTTCTTTTGAGATGTCTTTTTTACCTTGCTTTTGTATTTTTTTGCCTCAACCACCTATATACATCAAAACAATTGCATCAAATGTGGCTTTGATTTTATATGAATACACATATATAAATCCATTATTAAAAATATAAAACTGGTTACAAGGCCGAGTCTTGGGCGATTCCCGTATAATCGCTACAAGGTCAAGTGACCGAGCGAGTACCGAGTACCAAGTTTTAGAACCTTGCCTACAGGCACATTGCACCAGTCAAAAGTTGGGTTATCCCCCCACGAGGATCTCCCGGTGGACGTTAGCGAGTTCCTCTCAGACGACCCAGCGGAGGTCCTTTCCAGATCGCAGCTCAGCAGTACACTAGTTCTCACACAGCCACAGGTGCAGTCCACCCCGAGGCGTTGGGAGCACGGGTCAGCAGGGCTCCTAACCACCTTGCCCTGTTGGGGCGTTGACACCCCATGCTGAGTAAGGCCAAGCAGGGCCGTACGGGTGAGCACCGATCGGGGGTGGGATGTGGTGACGACGGAGGAGATGCTGCGAGTAGTATAGCTGGTGGCGAGTAGTGGGTCTTCCTTCTGCTTTGTGTATTTTTTTTGTTGTGTATGTGTTGTGGCTACAGACCAAACAGAGAGAGAGAGGGTATGGTAGTGGAGAGTTAGGTAAATAAATGACCTCTTGGTCTCTGCCAAGAGCTGGCATGGTGTATATATATCTGTGCCCTCATAAAGAAGCGTATTTATAATCGTAGCCTTACATCGAAGCCTCCGACCGAGGGCAACTACGTCCTTTGACAGGCTAGCTGGGTTTAGGTGGGGGCCACCCCTATGACAGGAGCCTCTCATGGTGAAGGGCTTCACAGGCCGAAGCCATGTTGCCGAGTCCTTTGGCCCCCTCCGTCCCCGGGGCCTGTGACATTGTGTGGTTTTGGGCGTAAATGATTTGGCGTATGTAGGCCCTCGTGGTTCCAGCGTGAGTCGAGGCGAGGGCATGGCGAGGATTCTTTGTTGAAGCCTTACTTATTTGGTGATTGCGGTGGGGTGCGTTGGTGGTGTATGGCGAAGACACCGTCGATGCGGACTCCCTTCAACTAAACGGCCGCACTACCTCTTTCATAACCTAGCATCCATGAAAA
>JAYEVJ010000050.1:0-300000 GCA_036346265.1 Melocanna baccifera | reverse complement strand
CTTTCTCACAAATGGACTTAACTCAAATTGCCAAGTAGTTATACAATATGAATCAGAATTTGCTACAATCTAATGGTAACATGAACCGAATGTCATATGACCAATATATCTATATTTGAAAATTAACTTCTAGGTCTCAAAGTTAATATCAATGACAAAGGTAATAGTGACTAGAGCTCAATGATTAAACAATCAATCTCAGTATATGACTTATTTCTTCATCGAGCAATTAATCCCACTGGTTCTTTGCAATCACAAATATCTGAATGTACTGTAAGCTGCAAAGAAACAAGCCGTATAATCATAAAGCCGGTGATACTCAAAATCATCACCGTGAAGGTCACGGAGCTAGGCATGCCACAGGGCGCTGTCCCAGAAAACCTAGTGCCTCTTTACACCACAGTGAGAGAGAGCACAGGCAATCGGAGATACAAAGCCCTCTTCGCCGGAGTATGCACACACACACACACCGACAAAGCCAAGGTCTGAGATGCCGCACAAGCCCACGGCAGACGTCGGCTAAACACTTCTGCCGTCGAGCACCGAGGAGGACAGACATGCCATGCACCAGTGACATTAGAGGAAAATAAAGAGGAGTGAGGAAGAAGAAGAGTTCCCTGTGTTCGGATGTACTACCAAAAAGGGCCGACGACTTCTTATAGTCGAGAGGGGAAGGAGGGAGAAACCACTCAGGCTGGCGCCATCAATGGCCGAGGCCAGGTCTCCCGGGCCGCCGCCGCTGCTCCTCCCTCTCCCCCAAGCCCGCTCGTCCAGATCTGAGCCCAACCGAGCCCGCACAAATCGTATCGGGAGCAAGTCGCATGGGAGAACAGGCGCACGGGGAAGAGGGAGCGGGTCGCACGGACACACGGGAAGGAGGGGGCCGCACGGGAGAACCAGGTCACCGAGTGGGGCCTGCCTCCCGCCAGGTGCACCGTCACCGAGAGCCCCTGTGCCGTCGCCTTCGCTGCCCAAATCGCCAGGCCTCCCATCCGCTCGGGTCAAATGGGGAGGAGTTGAGCTTCTCCTCCTTTATCTCACGCCCGAACCACCGACAGGTGGGCCCATTCCTCGTTTTTTTCCTTTTAATCAAATGAAAAATTCCCATTTTACCCTCTGACAAATACAACACATGGAGCCTCCGGCGCAGCCGACCACCTTGGCACAAACCATACTTATTTCTGGAGGTCCTGATGACAGCTACTACGGGTTACTTGCCATGATGGATGTGTATGGCCACGAACTAAAACGTGGTCAGTGGAGTTCGACTGCAATTTGGGTTAGTCATGTTGGAGATGGTGCGAAATCAAGCTTAAATTCGATTCACGTTGGATGGCATGTAAGCAACATTTTGCCGTTACATTCAGATATAACATTTTAATAATTCAAATACTCAATTTGGTACTAGTCAACTGCTACTAGCAGGATAATGCAATGATGTTGTGACGCAAGGACTCAATGCCAACTTGGCAATAAACGTCTGAAAGATCATTAAACTGAACTACATCGTGGAACAAAAAGACAAAACAACTTGATTTTTAATGATTTATGAGTTCTAATTGAGCCCCAATAAATGAGTGAAATATGTGATTGTCTTCTATCATTTCGTGTTATTTATCACTAAAACCTATCGACTACTGTGTAATATTAAATGAAACAATTTGGAATGCAAACTATGCCTTAATTGAAAACTAGAAGAAAAAAAGAGATAGGCCACTAGATTTTTTTTCATTTATTGGATTATTTTGTCACATCTTCTCTGTTCTTACTTTTTTTTCATGTCAGGTGATGTTGTTCTAATCTGCATCCCCTTTTACAGATTTACCCAGAACACTACGGAGACTATCGTCCTCACTTCTATACCTATTGGACGGTATGTGGCATTGCTGTTTTGGATTGACTCGCGAATGAACATTCTCTTATGATAAATCATACCTATATTAAAGTGTGTGTGTGTGTGGGGTGGTTCCTACCCCCAAGCCCGTCCACGCGTCATAGCCAGCGAAAAGAACCCTCAAGTTTTGGTAATTACGTATAGATTCTCAGTTCGTACGAAAAGGTTTTTAGATTTTTGCAAAAAACCCTTACGCTTTTTTTAATTGATAACGCTCCGTGGTTTTTAAAATTACGTACAAGCCCTTGGTTCTTTCAAAAAGGTCCTTAGTTTTTTACGAAAAAACCCCTCTGCTCTCCTTTTATTGCGCAACGGCCCTCAATTTTTTGCGAAAAAGCCCCTAAGTTTTCTTTTTACTGCAAATTTTCGTTTCTTTTACTTCAGTACACACGGTGGCTGGCGCGGCGTAGCGCCATGTCTATGTGGCTAGTATAGACATATAGGATGCGTTCACGTGGACTTCTGCTTTTATAAATATTCAGCTTTTCAAAACAGTTTTTTTTCACTTGTCTTACTCCTGCTTCGTTCCAGGGATAAAGCACGAGTCATGAGCGTATCACACACTCCACTCCTCTTTCTTCTGTCTCGCACACACATCTCTCTCTTACACTTTTCCCACCGCTCACGCCCACTTCTAAAAGTCACTTATTTAAGCTATTACTATTCGTTTTTAGCTAGAAGCCATTAGCTACAATAAAAAATCATCAACCACAACTAAAAATCATCAACTGTAATCAATATGAACGCCCCCATAGTTACTCATCCATGCACATGTATACTAAAGATTGATGGATATCAAACGACTGGATGCTTCAACATGGTCTGCCTGGTTTCGTACCAGCGAACGGTGCTGTGGTAGCGGCAGGGGCTGCGATTAGGGGTGTCAACGGATCGAATACGGACGGATAATGCCTCTACCATATTTGTTTTCATTTTTTTCGGATACGGATATGAATGCGGATAACTCGAATATGAATACAAATACAAATAATATCGAATACAGATACAGAGTGAATACGAATTGAAACGAATACGGTTACGAATATTTATCGAAACATGAAAACCCCTTAAATTATACATCCAAAATTAACGAAAATACATAAATAATTTATCTTGTCAAAAACATTCATGAAATCTAAACAAGTATAGATGGAGTGGACTGATGGGCCGTCGCCGACTCGCCATATTGGGCTGGACTACTGGAGGCATTATGGGCTAGATGGCTATTAGGCTGAAATCCGGATATCTATTTTCGTAATATCCGGATAATCTGTATTCGACGGATACCAGGCTTACCGTATTCGTATTCGTATCCGTATCCGATAAAAAAATCCGTATCTGTATCCGATCCAAAAATTATCCGAAAAAAATCCGATCCGACACAATCCGTATCTGTATTCATCCGGATTGGTCCGAAACTATCCGATCCGTTTTCACCCCTAGCTACGATAGATCCAGTTTCTGATGCTAGGAATGGACGCCTACAGAATATCACACTCAAAAGTGTTTAAGGTGAGAGTTGCATCCTTCTACTTATAGTTTTAAATACACAGTCATGTTATATTCTCAACGACAATTTCTTGTTCGTACCTTACTGGAAAATCAAATAAGATTATAGTCTTTTTTAGTCAAAGCAGGAGGCTTTGATTATTCTTTAACAGGGAAATCTTAGATTATTTTACTTCCCGGTCAATGGCAGGACAGGTCAAGTGGAGACTGGTGGGTGTACTAGGCGCTGTTTTTTTTTTCAGCTTATACCTTTTAACTTATAGTTTTTTTAATAAATAAATAAGATAATTTTTTATCGATTTTTTAAAGTGGTTTATTGGGACAATCTTTTTAAAATATCTTATCAGTTTATTGGTATTCGATTCGTTCACATAAGCGTTTGTACTAGTGTTAAAAGCTATAAACAAGAATGCAAGTAGGCTTCAACAATGTCCCTACAGCAGTGGGCTACTACTCAAGATCACTGTGCACCTACTTGTCAGAAAAGGCAAACTCACGTTTGGTGCCCTCATGGCCGCTCACAGGACACTTCTGACTCCTCCGATGAGCAGCGGTGCCCACCTGAATGGTCGCGCCGCATCTTTCATCGACATGTGCCTCGTTGATCAGGACGCAGCGGCGGAGCCAAGGCTCGGTGACCTTGGACAGCTGCCTGGGCTTGTTGACGAGCATCTCTTGACACCTTAGAAATTCCCGAGATACCTAATAACGGACGGCAAGCCTAGCCAGCAACGATTCCTGGACCAGCTTGCCATCTTCTCGGGCTCCTTTCTTGGGCTGGTGCAACCCTGTCATTAGGGTTGGAAAAATAGCTCGAAGCTTACGAACTGGCTCGACTCGAGCTCGTTATTTTATGAGCCAAACCGAGCCTGGTGTTTAGCTCGCAAGGTAAACAAGCCGAGCTTTGAGTCACTCACGCTGCTCATTTGGCTCGTGTGGCCGCTGGCCTAGGAGGGCTTATTTGAACAGCAGTCGTTGGATGGAATTTGGACGCTAGCCTCAGTCGTTAGATGGACTTTAAATGTTCGGACCGTCCGACCTAGTTGCTGCTTGCTGATGAGGCATGAAGATTCGAACCGTCCGAACCCCCTCAATCCAAAGTTTGGCTGGAAACATTCGAACTGTCTGACCTTTCACGCCTCCAATCTCAATCTTCCCGATCTGTTCTCTATTTCCCCATTCCCCAATCGGCAACTCCCACAAGCTCATCAGACGTCTAGGGCGCCACCATGCCATTGCGCCCTATCCTCCCCATCCCCTGTGCTCCCATCATCCATACCCTGTGCTCCCATCGTCCTCGAAGACGCAGTGCATAGATCGTCAATGAAGCATGGAGTCTCATGCACGAGCACGAGGGAAGAAGTTGGCCGACGCCGGGGCCTCTGGCTCGGCACTAGCTGCCGAGCATACAGCCGATCGATGCCTCATCAGCTCCCAGGCGCCTCCTAACCTCACCCAACTGGTAGCCTCAGTGAGTTGAGCTTTCACCTGTATGTAGTTTTCATGGATGATATGCTACAGAATTAAAGCTTTTATAACTACACCATCATTAGAAGTTTCTTATGTGTGTAGTGTATTATAGATAAGCGAAGGATGGTATTGCGCTTGAATTTAATTTACTAGTAACTATAAGTTTTATCTCCAATCTTTAATTGTAGTCATCGAGCGAGGTTGTGGATTAGGAGTATATGGATGATGATGATGATGGTGTACCATCCAATCATCTAATGATGAGGGAGAACAAGGACATGTTTTGTGGATTCTTCAAGTTTAAATGTCAAGAAGCAAATATGGCATTGATTGAAGATGGTACTGTGTCCCAATGAAGATGAAAGAGGGGGGGGGGGGGCAAAAAGGCGGAAGGGATCTCCCAAGAGACAGAAACATATTTCAGATTGTTGGAAGATTTTTAAGGTAGTGACTGTTCCATCCAAGACAAACAAAGGGAAGATCGATACAAAAGCAAAGTGTAGGTTTTGCTACAAACTTATATCTTACAAATAAGGGGGTACTACATCACATCTGATGAGGCATATACCGAAGTGCTAGGGCAGGTTAGACTGGTTTACCTCTTATTGCCACTCCTAGGGAACATGATCAAGATAAAACTCATTGAATTATTGCTATGATGATAATTGTCCATGAGTATCCTTTTAGGATAGCCGAGCACACTTGGTTCAATGTTTTGATGAGTTACTTAAATATATCGTACTAGTTCATTGGTAGAAAAACGATAAGAAGTGAATGTATCAAGATTTACAAATCATAGAGAGAAGTCCTTAGAAAGAGTCTTAGAAGTGTCTCCCATATAAGTTTAACTTGTGATATATATACCTCTAAGCAAAACATTTGCTACATGAGTTTGGTAGCACATTATATAGATAAAAGTCGGATTATACAATGTCGTGTGCTAAATTTTATTGAGTTGGATCCTCCACACAGTGGGGTTGTCATAGCTCATGCTGTCTTTGATTGTATTAATGAATGGAAGATAGAGGATAAGATTATCACACTCACTTTTGATAATGCTTCCTCCAATGCTGCTGCTGTACATAGTTTAATGGCCAAGTTTACTGCTAGAGAATTAGCTCATTTCATTGCTAAGTATTTTCATGTTAAATGTTGCTCTCATATAGTGAATTTGGTTATAAATGATGGCCTACTACCATTAGCACTATTGATAAACAACCTCAGGGAAACAATCAAGTATATAAAGAAGTCTCCATCTCGTATGCATAAATTCTTACAAATTTGTTCATCAATTGCTTTGAAAATTGGGCCTGGGTTATGCCTTGATGTGTCAGCACGATGGAGTTCAACATACAAGATGTTGTCAGTCTGCATTGCTTACAAGGAAGCTTTAGTGTGTTATGCCGACACGGATGCAAATTACCAATGGCAGCTATCAGGCGAAGATTGGGCATTATATGAAAAAATTGCACCAATATTGAAGGCCTTAGCTGTGCATTTTCATGATCAACTTATGCAACGGCAAATATTTTTTATCTTTACATAGTTAATGTCAAGATTGCATTAAGAGCGGCAATTACATCTGGAAATGATTACTTGAAGATAGCAGCATCTGCAATGTTGCAAAAGTTTAACAAGTATTGGGAAGAAAAGAACAATGTCATGGTCCTTGCTACTATTCTTAATCCCAGGTTTAAGATGAGATTCATTAGTTGGTGCTTCAACCAAATGTATGAGCCCTCAAAAGCTGCAAAAGAGCTTGATGATGTGAAGATTGAGTTGGAAGATTTGTACTCACAATTTGAGATGAATCATTGGCATAGCAAGGTGACTGATCGAGGTGATGTAACCTCCTATTCAGCTATGGCTATAAACAGCTCATTATCCTCGGTCTCCTCTCAATTTCAGTCGTCTTGCATTCTACTTCTACTAAGCCATCAAAGTTAGAGTTGCTCATCTACCTAGATGAAGTGAATTAGAGTTTAGATAACAAGGGCTTCAAATTACTTGAGTAGTGGAGTTTGAATACACATAGATTCCTAGTAGTGTCAAAGATGGCTAATAAGTTCTTGATTGTGTTAGCTAGCACTATATCTTCATAATCAACTTTCAGTGCTGAAGGTAGAGTACTAGATGACTACCAAAGTTCTCTACGTCTAGCTACGGTTTAGTACTTGATGTGTGCCTCTAGTTGGATAAGAGGTGCACATGGTGACATGAAACCACCTATATTTGTGGTAGGTTCTGTACTGCACTGTTTGTGAATTTTTTTGCTTACATTATGGCTAACTTGAATCTCATGTCTCTTTTTAGGAAGAAGATGATGAGGATGATGTTGAAAACATACTATTTCCTCAAAGTTTCGTAGAGAGCAACTAGTGCATGTTAAATATCTATGCCAAGAGAACCTTTTGTTTTGTGGACCGTTAGAGTTTTGTTTTATGGACTGTTAAATATTAAATGTGAAGTCTTGTTATATTGACATGGACTGTTAAATATGATGAGTAGATGCCTCTGTTCTAGTGTTAAATATGTTGAGTGTATATCTCTGTTAATAGATTCGCATGCACCGCCTACTTCACCACTCACCAATTCACCAATCACCATTCACCACACACTTAATGCCACTTATTTGAATGATAGCCATTAGATGGAGATCAAATGCTCGTCCCTCATAGTCATAACCCTTGGTGGCTTAAGTGAAGTCGACGGTGACATTCATTAATTTGACTACCGTTCGATCAGCATTGTGCGAACCATTTCAGCCCAGATGTTTGGACCATCCGTTCAGCCGCTGGATCTACATCAGATGCACAGCAGATGATAATTGTTCGGCTGGTCCAAACATCACCATCACTGTTGGTCGCTGGATCTACATCAGACGCATAGCAAATGATAACTGCTCGGATGGCCCGAACATCACCATCGCTATTGGCCGTTAGATCTACATCGAACACACATAACAATCTGAAAAACATTGTGCTTTGTGTGGCTCATGAGCCCGTTCAAGCCAGCTCGAGCCAGGAAATGAGCCAAGCTAAGCTGGGCTTCTAGCTCGTTTCCTGAACGAGCCGAGCCAAGCTGAGCCGAGCCGTAGCTCTAGACGAGCTCGGCTGAGCCTGGCTCGAGCCGGCTTGGCTCGGCTCGTTTCCACTCCCACCTATCATAGAGGACTCACCCAACATGGTGGACAATGGCAACTGTTACTCTATTACTCTTGTTGCTTGTGCTGAGCGCTTTTACGATGGGCCTGGAGGTTGCGTGTAATAACATTGGTTTGAACATCCTATCTCTGACAACTATTACTAGCTTAATAAGATCGTATGCATGGGAATAAATTATGAATTAAGAGCTATCCACTTGTTGAACAAGCATATGTTGCGTGACACTGCTCCACCAAGAACCCCTGTTGTCTCGAATGATCACATCGCTTATTACTGCCATGCTTCCCACTTAGCTTGATACCTGATGTTAGACACTTCGGTTCTTGTATTAGACATCTCGGTTCCTGTTTTAGATGCCTTGGTTCATATCTGCACTTAATACACCTGCCCCTCAACTTTCTATCCTGGTTGGCCTATATATATATATAACCTTTGGTGCATCAATACATTCAGTGTGTGATTGCTCCGAATATTCCACACTCTCATAGTATCAGATGCGATCGCTCCTGTGACTACACCCTTCCGCTAATTCCACTAACATGGCCGACACAGCCAACGCTGCCACCACCCACTGTGAGTAGGAGGCTGCTGCCGCTACCATGCGTCGCAAGCAAGAGGCCGCCGCTACACACTACGAGTAGGAGGCCGCCACTACCGCCGCTGCACGCTACACATAGGACACTACCGGGAGCTACGTGCAGGAGGCCACGCAGGCATTGGGCCCCTCTGAGGCCGTCGTCGTTGCTTCCCTCCATGCACAGGTGTACGGTGTCCTCAAGATCAACGCCCTCGTCCCTGTCGTCCTCGACCTCACCTCTCCAAACTACAACAAATGTGCGGCCTCTTCCTCGTCTCCCTTGGCAAATATGCCCTCTCACCACGTACTCTCCGACGACACTCACCCCAACATTGCAGACTGGGTCCAGATTGATTATCTCATTCTCTCATGGCTCTACGGCACCATATCTGCTGAACTCCTCAAGATTGTGATGACTCCTACCTCTACGGCGCGGCTCGTATGGGTGGGTCTCGAGCAATAGTTCATCGGCAACAAGGAGACACTTGCCTTGTACCTGGATGCAGAGTTTCGCAACTTCATCCAAGGTGACCTCTCCATCTCTGACTACTGCCACAAGCTGAAGAGCATGGCTGACGCCCTCGGCGACTTGGGTGAACTGGTGCATGATCGCACCCTTGTTTTGTCCGTTCTATGTGGCTTAAACGCGAAGTTCGCATACATGGCAGCCTTGTTGACACGATAGAAGCCGTTCCCCTCATTCATCGAGGCCCGCTCCGATCTACTACTTGAAGAAATCATGATGTCATCGCGTCCCTCCGCACCCTCCACAACCCTCATTGCCACAACCCCTATCGGCAATAGGGGTCATGGCGGTGGTGTCTCCAAGGGGCGCGTCTAGCCACCGCTCCACTAACACTCCCCAGGATGCTCCCTCTGGTGGCATCGGTGGCGACAGGAGTGGCTCCAGTCATCGTCGTCACCATGGTAATGGCGGCAGCAACAACAAGACTGGCAGTGGAGGTACGGCCAGGGGCGGCACCTCTGGTTGGCCGCCCTCCTTCTACAACACCTGTACCGACACCATCTAGGTGTGGCTCAAATAACTCCATCCAAGCCAGGCCCCTGGCCTCCTCGGCCCACGCACCCCTACCGCACCACTCTAGCCATGCCACGGTGGTGTGCCCCAGCTGCACATGATGGTGGTCAGCCAACTCCAGGCCAATTACCCACTACCCTTGTATCTGCAGGTCCTGTGCCTCCCAGTCTTGGTCCATGGGATCAGCAGTCATTGGTAAACTCTTTCAACACCATGACTCTTGCTTCCCCGCCAACCACCGACTGGTACAAGGACTCTAGTGTGACCTCACACATGACGTCGAACGATGGTAACCTCTCGCATTCCCATCCCCTTCACTCTCTCACTCCTTCCACTATTGTTGTCGGTGATGGGTCTCTACTACCCGTCACCTCCACTGGTTCCACTAGTCTTGGCCCTCTTCATCTTAATAATGTTCTAGTCACTCTACACCTTATCAAGAATCATGTTTTTGTTTATCAATTCACTATTGACAACAACTTTTTCGTCGAGTTTGAACCTATTGGCTTTTATATAAAGGATCTTTATTCCAGGAACGTGATCGCCAAGTGCAATAGCTCTGGACTTCTCTACCCCTTGCGTGTGTTGGTGTCTGCCTCCCCTTCGCACGCACTCATCACCAGTGCCTCCACCTCCCTATGGCATCGTCATCTCAGGCACCTCAGCCATGAGTTCTTATCCCACCTTGTTAATGTGTCCGCCATTGCTTGCAATAATGGACCCGCCGATACTATCTGTCATGCATGTAGCTTGGTCACCATGTGCGTCTACCTTTTACTACTTCACTGTCTTGTGCTCTCAAGAATTTTGATTTAGTTCATTGTGACCTTTGGACTTCTCTTGTCGTCAGTGTATCCGGTTACAAATATACTTGGTTATTCTTGATGATTGTTCGCATTATCTTTGGGCATTTTCTTTGCGATGAAAATCCGATACTTTTGCCCCAATCTCATATTTTTTCTGTTATGTTGCTATTCAGTTTGGAGTTAAGATCAAGAGCATTCAGTGCGATAACGGCTGTGAGCTTGACAACTCCACCGCTCGCACCTTTTTCCTCACCCATGGTGTTGCACTCTGCATGTCATCTCTATACACCTCTCAGTAGAATAACAAGGTCGGATGTATTATTTGTTAAACTAATAACATTATCCAGTCTCTTATGTTTTAGGCTATCCTCCCTTCCTCTTACTGGGTTGAGGCCCTTCACACCGCTACCTAACATCTCAATCGTCAACCTACAAAAACTCTTAATTTTCCACACCTTTTTTTTGTACTCTTTGGTGTTTCCCCTCCTACTCTCACCTTCGAGTTTTTGGCTGCAAGTGTTACCTGAACCTTTTTGCCACCGCTCCTCACAAGCTTTCTCCTCACTCCACTGCGTGTTTCTTGGCTATCCGTCCGAACACAAGAGATGCTGATGCCTCGATCTTTCCTCCACATCATCTCCTACCATGTTACGTTTTACGAGTTCTCCATTCCTTTTGCCGAGCATACCGCACTGCCCTCCCCATCGACCTTGATTTTTTATTGGAGATTGATCACACGCTGATGCCCATTGGGCCTTAGCATCTTGCATGTCTCGGTGCCCCTCTTGGTGTGTCCCACCCGCTCGTGCTCCTACCAACAGTGGCGCCAGGCGACGCTGCCTCTCCTATTCTGGTTGGTGCGGCCCTAGCGCACCTATGGCTCCAGACGTTGTGGTTATTCCCAGCGCACCCTCTCCTAGCAGGGACTGCCACCATCATCACTTCATCCACAGCTATGGTAGCACTCAGTGCTCCAATCGCGGCTCCTCCCGTGGCAGTGGAAGTGCCCGGTGGTCCTACTGTGGGTCTACCGGTTGGCTCGCCAGCTTTCGGCGAGGTCGTTCTCCAGTAGCTTCCTCCAGGTGCTGTGTTGCTCCAGCCAATCAACAACTCCCATGCCAAGGTGACTCGTGGGAAGCACAATTTTTGGCAGCCACTCACCTGCATGAACATTCATGCTGCCACTCTATCTCCTGTTCCGACCACATGCTGGGCTACTCTCGCTGACCCTCATTGGCACAATGTCATGGAGGATGAATACGCTACTCTTTAGGATAACAACACCTGGACTCTTGTTCCACGGTCATCCAATGCCAATGTGGTCACTAGGAAGTGGATTTTTTTGGCATAAAGTCAATTTGGATCGTACTCTTGCCTGGTATAAGGCTCGTTGGGTTCTTCATGGTTTCACACAGCGTTCTAGCATTGATTTTGATGAGACTTCAGTCCAGTCGTCAAGCTAGCCACTGTTCTCACTGTTCTCTCTCTAGCCCTATTTCAGGACTGGCCTATCCACCAGTTGGATGTTAAGAATGTGTTCCTTCATGGTGCACTCTCTGAGACTATCTTATGTTCACAGCCAGCTAGATTTGTAGATTCCTCTCACCCAGATTATGCTTACCGCCTCAACAAGTATCTCTACAGTCTTAAACAGGCACCTTGGGCCTAGTGCAACTGTTTTACGGTCTACTTGCTGTCTCTCGGTTTCATAGAGGCAAAGTCCGACACCTCCCTCTTTGTGTCTCATCAAGATGGTGACACTATCTACCTACTGCTCTGTGTAGATGACATTGTGCTAACTGCTTCTTCTGACAGCGTGCTCAGCTGAGTGATTGCCTCCCTCCAGCAAGCTTTTCCTATGAAGCTTCTTCAAACAACGTGCTTCGCCGAGTGATTGGTCCACTTCATCATTTCCTGGGTGTTTCTGTCAGTCGTCATGATGGCATCATGTTTCTCTCTCAGTGGCGGTATCCAGGACCACGTTGGCATGACCGATTGCAATTCTTGCAGCACCCCTTCGACACTCACTCTAAGGTCTCCTCTACTACTGGTACTTCTATGACTAATCCAACGTTCTATCAAAGTTTTGCAAGTGCTTTGCAGTACCTCACCTTCACTCACCCCGGATATTGCCTACACCGTACAACAAGTATGTCTCCTTATGCATGATCCTTGTGAGCCGCACCTCGCCGCCGTGAAGCGCATTCTTCGGTATCTTCGTAGCACCATCGACCATGTCCTTCTTCACCGAGCCGCCTCTACAGATCTGGTTGTCTACTCTGACACTGACTGGGCTAGTTGTCTTAACACGCGTAAGTCCACTTCGAGCTACATAGTGTTCTTGGGTGACAATCTCATCTCCTGGTCCTTGAAGCGGCAACACACTGTCTCTCGTTCGAGTATAGAGGCTAAGTACCAGGCTATGGCCAATGCTGTTGTTGAGGCGTGCTGGCTACACTAACTTCTTCAGGAGCTTCATAGTCCTCTACGCTGAGCTACCCTTGTCTACTATGACAATGTCAACATGGTATATCTCTCAACAAATCCGATGCAACATCAGCGCACCAACCATGTTGAGATTGACCTCCACTTCGTTCGGGAACAGGTTGGTCTTGGCAATGTCCATATTCTTCACTTTTCGACGTCATCTCAGTACACCGACATATTCACCAAAGGGCAGCCTACTTCTATCTTCACCGAGTTCTGTTCCAGTTTGAATGTCTGCTCTGCCAATGCTCCAACTGCGGGAGGGGGTGTCAGATGCTTCGGTTCCTATGTTAGACACCTCAGTTCCTATGTTAGATGCCTCGGTTCCAATGTCAGACACCTTGGTTCTTGTCTATACTTAATGCGCCTACCCCTCAATTTCCTATCCTGGTTGGCCTATGTATATGTAACCTTTGGTGCATTAATACATTCAATATGTGATTGCCCCAAATATACCACGCTCTCACTTGAGGCCTAATTCTACAACTTGTCCCAGAAGATCTGTGTAAAGATGGCATGAATTCTACTATCCTATATTCCTACGAGGTATTACCAACCATAGATCAGCAGCCATTTGTGACAATACAATAGAATGAAGAGGACCAATGTCAATGACACAAGTAACAAGGAGCGCCAAGAAAACTATTTTCATGTATATTAATATTTCATAATCCATGTTTACAAGTTTGTTAGGCATCTCTCCCTCCAGGACCACATGGCCGTTGATTATTTCCACAGGCTTATTCATTGATGTGGCAGAAACAGGATAGGTTTGAAAGCCTAAAGGCGAAACTAGAGATATGTGAGTTTTTGGCACATATAGCACAATTTGGGGCCATATTTACAAGAATATTAGTATGCACTAGGAATTGACAAGAATGTCTGTTTTGCCGCCCGATCACTAGGCAGTGACGCCATGGAGCTGACAACTGGCCGTAGGAGCCCGACCACCATGTAGCAGGGAGCCTGCACCTAGCCACCATGCACTAGGTGATTATGCGCACGCAATTAGCTCCCTAATTAGCCCCCAATGAGCATGTCGTCCGGCCACCGTGCTGCAGGCTCTTGGCACCATGCACAAGCAGTAGACCTGGGGTGTCTTTTAGTCACTTTAGTCAGCAAGCAACCAAACGCAGTGGGCCAAAGGCCCTTTGGCTTCTGTGAGAAATGATGGAGGAGTGCATACACAACAAGAGAACAGACCACCGAAAGGTAGGTTGCGTCATGTCTGTCTCCCCGTGCGCAATTCACTCCTGTCATTATCGGCGCTTCGTTAGCACGCTATGCTCCCGCCTGTGCTATAAATTGCGAGCTCTCTCGTAGTCGCTCTTACAATTCTTCGCAGCTGATTGACAGTCATATTAGCAGGTAATTCCTATGCAATACATACTTGTGTGCATACATATTTATATGTATATTTATGTAATTATTTTTATCGTAATTTTTTATTTATAGTATTGTACTGCTATTATATGTACGTATGTATGTATGCATGCATGCATGTATGTATTATTTCATGTAATCTTAAATATGTAGTATTGTATTACCATTATATATGTATATGTAATTATTTATTTTATCATAATTTTTAATATATAGTATTGTACTACCATTATATGTGTATATGTATATTTATGTAATTATTTATTTCCTTATAATTTTTAATTTGTAGTATTGTAATGCCATTATATATGTATATGTATATTTATGTAATTATTTATTTCAACATAATTTTTAATTTATAGTATTGTAGTGCCATTATATATGTACATGTATACTTATGTAATTATTTATTTCATCATAATTTTTAATTTATAGTATTGTACTACTATTATATATGTATATTTAAGTAATTATTTATTTCATCATAATTTTTATTTTGTAGTATTGCACTGCCATTATATATGTATATGTGTATATAAATGTATATTCAAGTAATTATTTATTTCATTATAATTTTTAATTTGTAGTATTGTATTGCCATTACATATGTATATATGTGTATATGTGTGTATATATATGTGTGTGTGTGTGTGTATGTATATATATGTATGTATGTTATATATACATATATATATATATACATATATGTGTGTGCGCGCGCGCGTGCATAATATGTTGTACTATTAATTTTGTTGTAAATTTTAATTTGTAATATTTTATTGTTATTATCAATGTTCGCAACTAATATTTCGTTTATCCCATTTATTGCAAGGTATATCTTTATTGGAACTTCTTGAAGAGTTTTGTGATGAGAACCACCAGTGGCAGTTGTGGATCATGGGTGACAAGGCTAGCCCTCCACCCTTCAAGCTACAGGGAGGGAGGGATCATTATGTGCTGGAGATCGCTATATCCCAATCCTACGGGTCACGGGCTAGTTGCCCTTTGCGAGGCTAGTTTCCATTGGACGCTAGTTCACCCTAACGATGGCTTGCACTCCGCACTTGCGGATAGGTTGAGGCCCGAAACGCATATCTTCCACTTTCGGTGGGATGAGATGACGGTCACTCTGCAGGATGTCTCGCACTTGACCGGTCTCCCTCTCCGGGGTGAGGCACTTGTTCTAGCCCCTCCACCGGCGGATAAGAGGGACAAGCTAGCGTATCAGTTCAGCCTAGCTTTCTCAAAGGGTGCTGGTGGTGTCTCCCATACTTGGCTGAGGTATTTTAGTCAATGCCTGTAGGATGCACCAGACAAGGTCATCAGGACGCGCCTCGTCGCGTACCTCCTTCAGCTCTTTGGTTGGAGCATGTTTCTATCCACTCATGGCAATATTTGCAACCCCAAGTTCATCCACATCACCGAGTCTTTGGCTGACGTAGAGGTTGTGGTGATGCCTCAGTACAGCTGGGGATCAGCCATCCTATGCACCACATATCAGGGGTTGTGTGATGCTTGCGAGTGCGGCACCAGTGCTACCCCCAACCTGGTCATCTGCTACGTGTGCTTTTGTAGTTGTGGAGTTGGGAGCACTTCCCTGTCAGGCGTCTAGGCTTCGAGAGGCCAAATGCACCCATTTAATAAGTTCGCGGACCAAATAGATGTACCTATTATGGGCTTGCAGTGGACTGCTGCCCGTCTGCGCTGGGCCAAGGACAGATCAGCAAAGTGCTACATGTTGTGGCATAATGAGTCCGAGTTGTTGCACGACAGCGATATCATCTTGGCTCCATGGACTCCAGAGTTTGTGCTGAGTGTATCGCCACACAGGCTGTCTGTGCAATGCTTCTAGGATGCTGAGTTATGGGTGATAACCTGCCATCTGATGTTCTGATACATGATGGAGGCTTACGCACCGCAGCGCGTAATATGATAGTTCGATTTGTACCTGGTTGTGCCCCCCTTGGGCAGTAGGTTCCTACAGTGAGCCGTACACTTGTGAGTCAAGTTCCATTCAAGTAATGTTTACACATCGTATATCTTCTTTTGTAACATCGATGACTCTGAAAATGCAGGCAATAGAGGGTAGGTCAGCATGTACGGACTTGCAGCCACTGTAACAGGAGTGGACAATGGCATGGACAGACATGGCGCTATTGGATGTCATAGTGGAGCAACGTGTGTGTGACGCATGGATGTACGACGAGTACCAATAGTGGTACATACCCCGGTCATGTGGCAGACTCACCATTCGTCCACCAGATCGCCAAGAGCATGTCACACACGATGATAGTCTACAACGCTTGTTCGATCACCAAAGTGCTTCGTGGTGCCATGACACTGTACGACAGTTGCAAACTTTGATCATTTTATTTATGAAATTCATACTAGTCGTTACTAAACCTATTTCATATGTCACTTCAGTTGGAGCAGGCGCAGTGCATCGCAAGCATGTCTGAAACCGCCATTAGCAGCCTAGACACACCACCGGTCCTGGAAGAACTCTGAAGTACATCCTATCACAGGCCAAAAAAAATAAAGACAACCTAAGCTGCAGCTGTTCGATGGACCACGCTGTGCACATTAGGCACCTAGTGGAGGCACCATGCTCACACGCCAGGTCATCATGACCAAGCAAGTCTAGTCGGCCATCACGATCTACTGAATCCAGCCAGCATCATAGCACTAGTCGTCGACCATCCGTGGGCCAGATCGATGAGGAGGTAACTTACGTACAAATCTATGTTTTGTTTTCCTATTATGCCTTACATTTCGCAAACATCATGTTGTTCTCCTGCTGCAGGTCCATCGTCAAGATGCATCACTTTTACCCTCTGCACAGCCTACACAGACTACCACTCCTCATCGGTCATCTTCGCTGCACATCCAAGAGGTGCGAGATTCGCATTCTACATCTGGAATATTTATTGTAACTAACATCATTCCATCTTGCAGCCTTCAATTCAATGGGGGAGACAACCAGTCATTGATGACGATACAGGCCTCCTGGTTGCTTCTAGGGAGTAGTATACGGTGCCAGGGTTTGCAGTGTACACAGGGCAGATGTAACATCCTGTTTTTCCGCTATTTTTAAAGCCAAGAATCTAAAAATGAATTTTCTGAAATTTTCTGAATTTAATTCAAGCTTCAAATGAATTTTTAGAATTTTAAAAGATTTAATGTGATTAAAATAAATATTAACATAAGTTGAAAATATTTTATTTGGATTCTTCAGGTCTTAAGGAATTTTCTGGTATTTTTGGTGAATTTTTGGGATTTATTTGCTATTTTCTAGAGCTTGTAGAAGTTTATTTGAATTTCTGTAAATAAAAGAAAATGGGAAAAAGCCTCAGCCGTCCGATCCTCCCCTGCGCCACGCGCCATTTGTCGCCCAGCCCGCCCTTTCACCGCCCCGCCTACCTCGCCTCGCTGCCGCCCGATCGCGCGCCGCCACGCTGTCGCCTCCCGGCCGCCGCACTTTTCCCGCCCACTCTTCCTCACCGCCGACGGCCCGCGCCACGCGTCACGCATCTGCCGCACCACGCCCGCGCCCGCTCCCGCAAACCCTAACCCTAATCCCGCCGCCCGCGCACCCGCATCCGCGCCATTGGTCAAGCCACGTGGCGGCACCAGCAGAACCCTGCCCTCGCCCGCTCGATGCTGTTGGATGCGTCCACGCATTTCGATCCTGGCCATCCGAACTCCGCCCGTCTCGCGCCCGCGCCGTCTTCGATCCGGACGCCTCGGTTGGCGTGATAAAACCCACAGACGCACCTCGGTTCGCGTGCCCGTTCGTCGCCGCCGCCGAACCCTAGACCTCGCTCCCTCGCGCTCGCGCCGCCGTTCCCGGCCGCCCGCCGCCGCCTGCGTCGCCGCCGCCCGCCGCCGCCGCCATCGCCGCCGCCGCCAAGATCTCGCTTCGCGCGGTGAGCCCTCCGCCGCCTTCCGCCATTTATCGCGCGGCCGCCTCCGCGCCCGCTCCGCCCTTGGTCCGTGACCGCACTTCGCGCCAAGCGCCGCCCAAGCGACGCCATGGCGGCATGCCCGAGCCACGACGCCTATCGCCGCCATCGCGCCCCGCGCCGCTTCCATCGGCACCGCCCGTCAGATCGGAGCCGAGGCACCGCGCCGCCACGCGCCGCACTCGCAGCCGCCGGATCCCGCCGCCGCCCGCGCCCGAGCCACGCCGCGTCAGCCTACCCACGTGGCACGCCACATCAGCCCTAATGCCACGTGGCATGCCACGGTCCCGCCACGCCGCAGAAATCGGCCCCAGTGCCACGCCACCGGTGACACGTGGCAAGACCCAGCACCGCCACGCCACCCTAGCCGCCACGTCCGCCGCCGGCGTGTCTTTATGCGTGGACCGAGTCCACCGTGGGTTTGGTCTACTGTGGACCGGGTTCACACCACAGTGCGATTTCCAAATGTCCCGAATTATCTTTAGGGTTAATATTTTGAGAGCCCGTTCTCCTCCGTCCTAGCTCCGATTGACCGTGTTCTTTTTTCTAAATTCATCTAAAATTAAGCTCT
Organism: Melocanna baccifera; assembly: GCA_036346265.1. NCBI lineage: Eukaryota > Viridiplantae > Streptophyta > Magnoliopsida > Poales > Poaceae > Melocanna > Melocanna baccifera. The sequence goes on along the minus strand of JAYEVJ010000050.1, from coordinate 281,138 downwards.
AACTGTTGGTTCTGGTTTTTTGAATTTTGGAGTTTATTTACTTATCATTTTATGTGTTTTAATTTTGGAGTTTATTTACTTATCATTTTATGTGTTTTCTTTGTTTCGGTCGTTTTCTCTCTCGTTAGATTCGGATTCCGGAGGAGCAGGTTCGACGCCCGAAGACCAGGAGTATCTTACTGAGCATAACCAAGACAAGTCGTGTCCTTTAATCATGTTGAACCCAAATTTTCAATCTATTATTTAATTATTTTGTTTTACGTTATATTGCATCGCTACTTTTATTCAAACTTTGCAACTGGTAGTTATTGTCCTATGCTGGTTATCCCTCCTTGATAATTTGGAATACTATGGTACCTTTGTCACCTTAGATTGGAAAACATACTAGTGATGATAGATTATTTGTCATATGGGTTGTTACCATTAGATGCTTAGTCCTGCTTTATTTACGACTGGTTTCTTCATCTCCTGTAAATTATTAATTTGACTTAATGGCATATGGAACTGTGGTTGGTGCCACGTTAATTAAATTTTATGCTATGACATTGGTGTGTCATTGGCTGGGTTTATAAACTTGATTTTGCACTCGGGCGAGTGATCGTGCAGTAAAGGGGGAAGTGCTGGTGCACTTCGGGGGATGTGGTAGCCTCGCCCAGGTAATGATAACGACTTAACTTTGTGCGCCATTGATCTGAGCTTAATCGTGCAAACCACATGTCTAGTATGGGATGAACCTGGCTGATTAATTTTGTAATATTTCAATTCAATTCTGCCAATGTGATGGACATGGTTGCTGATTTCCATGTGGCGCAAGGGGGGGTGTGATGCGAAACCCTAGCGGGCAGGATTGGGTTGAGGTATAGCATTGTAAATGTCTTGTTGTGATTTTCTGATATCGGGAATAATCACATCGTGTGGGTACAGTTGTGCAACCTCTGCAGAGTGTAAAACTATTCGAATAGCCGCATCCTCGGTCATGGACATTGCTCGGTGATATCACACGAGGGTTAGTGTTACCTTTTACACTTGGTGGTTTATGTTGGAGGTGGACAGGTAGTTCACCATTGGCTTAGCTTGCGAATAGGTGTTCACGAGTGGTTCATGTTTATCCCTTTGATTATTTATTATTATTGTTTTTATTTAAATCTCGCTTCCAATCTATTTATCGTATTTAAAGTGAAATGCTTGTTATGCAAATCAACCTTTCAGCCCCTCCATTGGAAAGCCTTGCATATTATATTTCATTCATTTGTTACAAACAACTTGCTGAGTACCAATGTACTCACGACTTTACGCCTATGTTACTCAGTTGGGAGCGAGGAGTATTATCAGCAGGAGGTTCCAGAAGGAGAGTACTACGACGACTTCACGGATTAGGCTTCGTTCTCCACTCGATAGCCTGTGGGCTTGTCGATTGGCTACTACGCTTTATTTTGGATTTTCGCTGCTATTTTGTTAAGCCCTTCCGGCTAGAGATATTGTAAGCTTGACCATAAGATCGTACCTTTGAGATTTATCGATATTTGAGTTTTCCCACTTATTATTATCGTGTGTATGACTGTGATTACATCTATATTTGACTGTGTGCACTAGCGTGATCCTGGACTAGTGCATTTTACACAGAGAGTCCGAATTTGCATATTCGGGTCTCGACAGAGATGGTATCAGAGCCATATCGACTGTAGGATGAAGCCCTAGTTAGAATGGTCGTTAGCCCAAAAATTTATTTTCTAAACTAAACCAACTAAATGTGATATTTAGTAATATCTCTATCTTATCTCATTCTTAAGGATTCTTGTCTCTCGCCTCATTCTTGCAAAATTTGTTTTTATAAAGCTATAAACTGATCTTTTCTTTATAAATGCATTAGATGTCCCAAGCTTCTTACAGCCCGACAGGAGGATGGAGAGCACTTCTACGCGTGCTGTTGCGGAGCCTTGGATTGAAGAGATTGCCCGTCTACCTCACTAAGGATGAGAAGCATAAAGGACAACACATCGGGAGCATCTCCAGGCTATACTTCACCACCCGAGTCAGCAAGCAAGTTCTACATCACAGCTTCAAGAATGCCGGTCCCAGTGGAGAGATGTCAGCACAAGGAGTTGCGCACAAAGCCATCCGTCGCATTTGCAAGCTATACAAGATCAACATGGCCAGACTCGTCCGGAAGTTCAAGGAGCAGTACGGAGTTACCCCTAGACTACGAGCGCTCGGGGAGGAGCCTCGATCGCATCGCCGGGCATTTCTACCGTCGCTTACACCGCCGAGTCCGAGAGCGTAGATGTCGATCACCGGTGATCGCCGAGCATATCTCCAAAATTCCACCTGGGCCCAGTTCGATCGAGCGATGCGCCGCGGTCCGCAACTCGTGGGTTGTCTACAGCGATTCGGAGGACGATAGCAGTGTACCCTATTTGTCAGGACCCGAGTGGGAGCCTTCAGAGTAGATAGTGCGAGTAGACACGTTGGATTTTATTTGCAGTTGTGTGAGATGTGAGCTGCAAATATTGCCTTAAAAGCATTATATTGCGATCATGTCAACCTTTTAATGGAGTTTATTTTTGCTCAGTTTTGTTGTTAGCCTTTTTGGCTAAGTATTTGTTTTAGTTTAGGTTTCCATTAGCAAAACCCCCTTGGACGCATTTACCTCTTATCTATGCTTTTCCCCCCTCGTCTTTTGCCTGTGGTCAGTCAGCAGTTGTTTCCTTTTTCAGAGCAAGATGGTTGATACCAGGACTTCCGCAAGCCGCAGCCAGGCGAACCAGGATCCAGAGAGTAGTGCTGCGCAGCCAGTGCCACCTACTTTGGACCCCACCCTCAGTCAGTTTTTGGTGGCCCAGACTCAGATGATGTAGACCATGATGCAGAGTATGCAGTCTATGATGCAAATGACAAAGACAGGAGCCGCACCACCACCCGCACCTCGTCGGCATCCCAAATCACGTAGAGTTCATGAGAACGAGACCGCATATTTTCTCCAGTTCGTCAGAGCCTTTGGAGGCTGGTGATTGGATCCGTTCAGTTGAGAAGAAACTAAACTTGGCTCAGTGCACCGACAGGGAGAAGGTGTTGTATGCAGCACACCAGCTTGAGGGACCAGCAGCAAAGTGGTGGGAGAACTACTGTGCCGCCCATGAGAACCAGAACAACATCACTTGGAAGGAGTTCGCCAAAGCCTTCCATAACGCCCACGTCTTGGATGGGATGGTCGAGATGAAGAAGGATGAGTTCCGGGAATTTCAGCAGAGGAACCTGTCAGTGAGTGAATATCTCAATAAATTCACACAGCTAGCTCGCTACGCGCCAGAGGATGTAGCGTCGGATGCAGCTCGCCAGAAGAGGTTCAAGAAGGGCTTGAACCCAGCTTTGAAGGTGCAAGTCGTAGGCAACGACTATGCTAGTTTCCAGTAGTTAGTGGACAAGGCTATTCTCATTGAGGAGAGTCGCCGCGAGCTCGAGGAGTCTCGCAAGAGGAGGATGATCCAGTAGGGGTCACAGTCGCACCAGTCCCAGAGGCCTTGTTTTGGTTCCTACCAGCCTGCACGAGTGCCATAGCAGCAGCAGCAGCAGCCGCTTCCAGACCCACTCGAGACACCACGTCGGCTTCTCGGGGACAGCGTCCCGGTGGTTCTAGTGGTCGGCAGCAGTGAAGAGCAATAACTCAAGAAAGGCGTCACACTTGCTTCAAGTGTCATGAGGTGGGACACTATGCTAGCAAGTGCACTCGTGAGGCGTGCCCCGACGCCGCTAGCTTCGACTTGGGAGCCACACCCAGTCGTACTCCTACCCCAGGAGCAGGACAAGGAGCACCCCCGGCATCAGGACAGGCCAGCAGGACGCCGGTGGTGAGAGGTCAGGTGAACCACGTCACCGCAGAGGATGCCTAGGCAGCACCAGATGTTGTGATCGATACGTTTCTAGTCCATTCAGTTCCTCTAGCAGCAGCTTTGTTTGATTCTCGAGCCGATTCGCTTGTTTCTGGAGTTTTGCTTTAAAGCAACAATTGAAAACTGTTGCTCTTGGATCTGTTCTTTTAATCCAATCCCCCGGTTCCGAGTTGAGATCCAACTTAGGTTGTCCAGGAGTTAGGATAACCATTCAGGAAGTTGAGTTTAGGGCCGACCTGATCTTGTTGGATATCCAGTCCCTAGATGTAATCTTGGGGATGGACTAGCTTCAGAAGCAGCAGGCAGTGTTAGACTGTGGGAGCAGAGCAGTGACGTTGACTAATTCAGATAGGATCAAAGTACAGTTTGCAGCCAGCGAGTGTCAGCCAGAGTCAGTCAAGGTTTGCCAGAGCAAGGTGATCCAGTTAGAGGACGTACCAGTTGTCAGGGAGTACCCCGATGTGTTTCCGGATGATCTTCCAGGTATGCCACCAGAGAGAGAGGTTGAGTTTCTGATTGAGCTTGAACCAGATACCGCTCCGATTTCCAAGAGACCCTATCGGATGCCAGCCAATGATTTAGCAGAGTTGAAGAAGCAAATTCAGGAGCTTTTGGATAAGGGTTACATCAGACCGAGTTCATCCCGTGGAGAGCGCCAGTATTGTTTGTCAAGAAGAAGGATGGTAGTCAGCGCATGTGTGTGGATTACAGAGCACTTAATGAAGTCACCATCAAGAATAAGTACCCTTTACCCAGAATCGATGACCCGTTTGATCAGCTTAAGGGAGCAGGAGTTTTCTCCAAGATTGATTTGAGGTCAGGATATCATCAGATGAGGATTCGCAAAGAGGACATACCTAAGACAGCCTTCTTGACTCGTTATGGTCTATATGAGTTCACAGTGATGTCATTTGGTTTGACCAATACCCTAACTTATTTCATGTATCTGATGAATAAGGTGTTCATGGAGTATTTGGATAAGTTTATCGTTGTGTTCATTGATGACATTTTGATTTACTCTAAGGATAAGAGAGAGCATGAGGAACACCTGAGATTGGCATTGCAGAAATTGAGGGATAATCAGTTGTATGCTAAGTTCAGCAAATGTGAGTTTTGGATGAAGAAAGTCGCCTTTCTAGGATATGTGTTGACAGCGGAAGGAGTCGCAGTTGACCTAGGAAAAGTGAGTGATGTTTTGGATTGGCAGTCGCCCACTTCAGTTACCCAGATCAGGAGTTTTCTGGGTATGGCAGGATATTACTGACGCTTCATTGAAGGATTTTTTAGTGTAGCTAGACCGCTCACGCAGTTGCTCAAGAAGGAAAAGAAATTCACTTGGACGCCAGAGTGCGAGAAAAGTTTTCAGAAACTTAAGAAGAGTTTGACCACAGCCCCAGTGCTTGTGTTACCTGATATAAATAAGGACTTTGAGATTTATTGCGATGCCTCTCGCAAAGGTTTGGGTTGTGTCTTGATGCAGGGTAAGAGAGTGGTAGCCTATGCCTCACGCCAGTTGAGACCGCATGAGGAGAACTACCCTACTCACTACTTGGAGTTGACAGCCGTAGTGCATGCTTTAAAGATTTGGTGTCATTATCTGATGGGTAATAGATGTGAGGTATACACGGATCATAAGAGTCTGAAGTACATCTTTACCCAATCCGAGCTTAACCTCAGGCAGAGGAGGTGGTTAGAGCTGATAAAGGATTATAATGTTGGTATACATTATCACCCTGGAAAGGCCAATGTTGTTACGAATGCCTTGAGCAAAAAGGTATATTGCAATTCAGTGATGGTTCGTGAGAGTCAACCAACATTGCATGAGGAATTTCAGAAGCTTAGCCTAGAGTTGGTTGAGTAAGGATTTTTGGCAGCTATTGAGTTGCAGCCTACCCTGGATGGTCAGATTCATCAAGCTCAGTCAGATGATGAGGCATTTCAGCGGATCAGAAAGAACTTAAGTGAAGGTAAAGAATCAGATTTTCATTGATAACCAGGAACCTTCGGTTCAAGCAAATACTTGTGTGTGCCCAAGAAGCAAGAGTCAAGAATGTGTTGTTAAAAGATGCTCATGAGTCGTTGTATTCGATTCATCCAGGCAGTACCAAGATGTATCAGGACATTAAGGATAAATATTGGTAGCCAACCATGAAGCGTGAGATCGCTGAGTATGTAGCCCTTTGTGATGTTTGTCAGAGAGTAAAGTCAGAACATCAGAGACCAGCAGGCTTGCTACAGCCATTAAAAGTCCCCGAGTGGAAGTAGGAAGAAATTGGTATGGACTTCATAGTAGGTCTGCCTAAGACCAAATAGAGCTATGATTCGATTTGAGTCATCGTAGATCGATTGACCAAGGTTGCTAATTTCATTCCAGTTAAGACAACCTACAGTGGTGACAGATTGGCAGAGCTATATATGTCGAGGATTATCAGTTTGCATGGGGTGCCCAAGAAGATTGTGTCAGATCGTGGATCGCAGTTCACCTCTCGTTTTTGGGGTAGTTTCTATAAGGCTATGGAAACTCACCTGAATTTCAGTACAGATCTGACTTATCATCCCAGCATGACGGCCGGATATAGCGAGTAAATCAGACTGGAGGACATGTTGAGAGCCGCAGTGCTAGATCATGGGTCCAAGTGGGACGATTGTTTGCCTTTGCCGAAGCCAGACAACAACAACGCTTATCGTGTCGGTTTGCGAGATGTCACCGTTTGAGGCACTGTATGGCAGGAAATGTAGGACCTCTCTCAATTGGAAAGAGACGGGGGAAGGTCAGGTTTTTGGTCCAAACTGCTTGAGAGAAGCTGAGGATAAGGTCCGTTTAATACAGGAGAGGTTGAAAACTGCCCAGGCTAGACAGAAGAGTTATGCAGATACCAGACGTCGAGAGCTGAGCTTTGAGCCAGATGATTTCGTGTATCTCAGGATCACACCATTCAAAGGTGTGAAGATGTTTCAGTTAAAAGGGAAGCTTACACCGAGATATGTTGGTCCGTTCAGGATTCTGAAACGTAGGGGAGAGATTGCTTATCAGTTGGAGCTACCTGCGTCCTTCAGTGGGGTACATGACGTCTTCCATGTGTCCCAACTGAAGAAGTGTTTGCGTGTACCAGAGGAGGTTGTGCCAGTTGAGGCCGTTGACCTACAGGAGGATCTGTCGTACAAGGAGCACCCAATCAGAATTTTCGAAGTGTAAGAGCGAGTCACCCGGAATAAAGTGGTCCGTTTTTGCAAGATACAGTGGAGCAACCATTCAGGAGGAAGCCACCTAGGAGCGCGAGGAGGACCTCGAGCGCAGTTTCCAACCTATTCTCTTAGTTGGCCCGCATCTCGGTCGAGATCTCATTTAAGGGGGTAAGGTTTGTAACATCCTGTTTTTCTGCTATTTTTAAAGCCAGGAATCTAAAAATGAATTTTCTGGAATTTTCTGAATTTAATTCAAGCTTCAAATGAATTTTTAGAATTTTAAAAGATTTAGTGTGATTAAAATAAATATTAACATAAGTTGAAAATATTTTATTTGGATTCTTCAGGTCTCAAGGAATTTTCTGGTATTTTTGGTGATTTTTTGAATTTCTAGAAATAAAAGAAAATAGGAAAAAGCCTCAGCCGTCCGATCCTCCCCCGCGCCACGCGTCAGCATCGCGTTGGCCCAGCCCGCCGCTCAGCCGCCCCCGCCTACCTCACCTCTGCGCCGTCCGATCGCCGCGCCCGCCACGCGTCGCCTCCCCACGGCCGCCGTACCCTTTCCCGCCTATGCTTCCCCGCCGCCCGATGGGCCTCGCACCACGCGTCGCGCATCTGCCGCGCCCGCGCCCGCTCCCGCAAACCCTAACCCCAATCCCGCCGCCCGCGCACCCGCATCCGCGCCGTTGGTCAAGCCACGTGGCGGCACCAGCAGAACCCCGCCCTCGCCCGCTCGATGCCGTTGGATGCGTCCACGCGTTTCGATCCTGGCCATCTGAACTCCGCCCGTCTCGCGCCCGCGTCGTCTCCGATCCGAACGCCTCGGTTCGCGTGATAAAACCTGCAGATGCACCTCGGTTCACGTGCCCGTTCGTCACCGCCGCCGAACCCTAGACCTCGCTCCCTCGCGCGCGCCGCCGTTCCGGGGCTGTTCCGCCGTCACCCGTGCGTCGCCGCCCTCGCCCGTCGCCGCCGCCACCGTCACTGCCGTCGGAGATCCTCGCTTCCTCGCCGGTGAGCCCCTCCGCCGTCTTCCTTCGCCGTCGCGCCGGTCGCCCATCGCCGCCCCCGCGCCGCTCCATCGGCATTGTCCGTCCAGATCGGAGCCGGAGGCACCAGCGCCCGCCACGCGTCGCACCTGCAGCCGTCGGATCCTCGCCGCCGCCGCCCGCGCCCGAGCCGCGCCGCATCAGCCTACCCACGTGGCACGCCACGTCAGCCCTAATGCCACGTGGCATGCCACATCTCGCCACGCCGCAGATCCGCCCCTAGGTGCCACGTCGGCGCCACGCCAATCGGTGACACGTGGCGACACCAGCACCGCCACGCCGACCCTAGCCGCCGCGTCCACCGCCCCGCGTATCGCTGTTGCGTGGACCGAGTCCACCGTGGGTTTGGTCTACCGTGGACCGGTTCACAAAGACAAGATCGCGATTTCCAATGTCCTGAATTATCTTTAGGGTTAATTTTCTGAGAGCCCGTTCTCCTCCGTCCTAGCTTCGATTGACCCCGTTCGTTTTTCTAAATTCATCTAAAATCGAGCTCTAGCTGTTGGTTCTGGTTTTGTGAATTTTGGAGTTCATTTGCTTATCATTTTATGATAGATTATTTGTCACATGGGTTGTTACCATTAGATGCTTAGTCCTGCTTTATTTATGACTGGTTTCTTCATCTCCTGTAAATTATTAATTTGACTTAATGGCATATGGAATTGTAGTTGGTGCCACGTTAATTAAAATTTGTGCTATGACATTGGTGTGTCATTGGCTGGGTTTATAAACTTGGTTTTGCACTCGGACGAGTGATCGTGCAGTAAAGGGGGAAGTGCAGGTGCACTTCAGGGGATGTGGTAGCCTCGCCCAGGTAATGCTAACGACTTAACTTTGTGCGACATTAATCTGAGCTTAATCGTGTAAACCACATGTCTAGTATGGGATGGACCTGACTGATTAATTTTGTAATATTTCAATTCAATTCTGCCAATGTGATGGACATGATTGCTGATTTCCATGTGGCGCAAGGGGGGTGTGATGCGAAACCCTAACGGACAGGATTGGGTTGAGGTATAGCATTGTAAAGGCCTTGTTGTGATTTCCTGAGATCGGGGATAATCACATCGTGTGGGTACAGTTGTGCAACCTCTGCAGAGTGTAAAACTATTCGAATAGCCGCGTCCTCGATCATGGACATTGCTCGGTGATTTCACACGAGGGTTAGTGTTACCTTTTAAACTTGATGGTTTATGTTGGAGGTGAACAGGTAGTTCACCATTGGCTTAGCTTGTGAATAGGTGTTCACGAGTGGTTCATGTTTATCCCTTTGATTATTTATTATTATTGTTTTTATTTAAATCTCGCTTTCAATCTATTTATCGTATTTAAAGTGAAATGCCTGTTATGCAAATTAACCTTTCAGCCCTCCATTTGTAAGCCTTGCATACTATATTGCATTCATTTGTTACAAACGACTTGCTGAGTACCAATGTACTCACGACTTTACGCCTATGTTACTCAGTTGAGGGCGAGGAGTATTATCAGCAGGAGGTTCCAGAAGGAGAGTACTACGACGACTTCACGGATTAGGCTTTGTTCTCCACTCGATAGCCTGTGGGCTTGTCGATTGGCTGCTACGTTTTATTTTAGATTTCCGCTGCTATTTTGTTAAGCCCTTCCGGCTAGAGATATTGTAAGCTTGGCCATAAGGTCGTACCTTTGAGATTTATCGATATTTGAGTTTTCCCTTTTATTATTATCGTGTGTATGACTGTGATTACATCTATATTTGGCTGTGTGCACTAGCGTAATCCTGGACTAGTGCAGTTTACACAGAGAGTCCGAATTTGCATATTCGTGTCTCGACAGCAGAGCTCATCGTTCACCCCATACGCATCATTTGGAGCGCATGTGCAGTTTTGAGACTTGGATGGGCAGAGCTCATCATTAAAACCGTATGCAGGGTCTAGAGTGCTTGCACAGTTTGGAGACGTGGGTGGGCAGAGCTCCTCCAGCTTCACTAGCATATCGTACGGTCAAGGCCAAAGCTCCTCTGCACCATGAGTGAGATTTCTAGAGTCCATTCAAGAATTGATCACAAGCGGCCCCTTGTTCGGCATGTCTCAACAGGAGGACATCGATGCTTACTAGACCTAGCCTGCTATAACTCAGCCTACTGGTGCATTGTCGGCCACTCAATAGACTGAACGATCTCCATACCTCCTCTGATCCGACACGCAAGCTCCGGACCAGTCTTCGTACCCTATGGGACATGCACGACGAAAGACAAGGCCATGCCTGTGGAGGCAGACACGACGAGAAGATAGTAGTGGCTCAGATGAGTGAGCCATATCGCATCTGTGCGATGCGCTTTTTGTACTACTATATGCTGTGTTATGTGTTTTTTGTACTACTATATGTACTCCTTACATAATTGAATATAAAATTACACCATAAAGTCCACTGTGTAAGGATCCTTAAAAAATTATAATTTTTTTGACCTCATTTCCTATATTAAAAAGGTCCTACAAATAGTTTACATAAATGAATTTTTGAGTAAAATTTAGAATGGAAAAAATTACGAACAAATTACACAATGAAGTACACTGTGTTGGGAAGCTTTACAAAAAATTTGGAAGTTTTTGTGCTCATTTGCTATATCTAAAAAACTCTATAAGTAGTACGTATAAATAAATTATCTAATCACATAATTAAACTAATTAATTGCAACGTTAATGGCCTGCCACCCCGTGGTCGCATGGTGGCCAGGCGACAGGCCCCTGCCACCCAGCCATAGGGCTCATTTTGCCATGTGTTAGTTCCAGCACGTTGCCCCTCGGTGACCAAGTGGCAAAATAGACATTCTTGCCAATTCTGGGCGCATACTGATGTTCTTGTAAATACAGCTCTAAATTGCGCTATATGTGCCAAAAACTCAAGATATGCCAATGGCAACATAGCCTCTAGGAATACAGGTATGTTATGAATTCGGTCATGTATATAAAACAAATCAAATCTTCTTAAATCATAACTCATCATCAATATTCTTTATGTGTTGAAAGTCCAATGGGCTAATTAATGAGTAAAACTGGATCAGTCTTCTCCATATGCTTCTCCTGTGGTGCTAGATAACTTTAGTGAAGAACTCATCTCATGGACTTTTATATGCTCCACCTGGAACACATAACTCGGTAAATAATACCCATTGAAGAGAAATTTGCACATTTGATCATCACGTACATCAGGTTATCGACAAAAAAAGTAACTGAGTTCCATGACATAGTTAAAAACTGTTCCTATAGAAGAACATCCGAATGAAAGTTACTCTTGTGCCGTCAATGGAGGAGAAAAAAATATCTGCAATGGACCCCTCATATTGAGTTTTGACAACTAAAATGTATTGCGCTTGCAATACCAAATGTTATTGTATCTATACAGATAATTAATTCCTTACACTTTAAATCTTCATCTCAAACTCATATTTAGAGCATAACCTTCGCTAATGAATAAGAAACTCCAGAGAGTATTATGTAGCTTCTATCAAGGTTTCATCGAATGGTGAATCAGTTGTCCCCCAACTAACATTGATTTTTTATAGTCTCCTCGATCAAGCATAGCTCAAATTAACTCATTGTGTTAAAAAATTACAACTCTGTCTTAGACTACTCATCTGCGGATCTTGTAGTAATAATCTGTAGAATATGATGAATCATCAAAGAAATTGCCAATGATTAATCCCGTGTGGATATCGTCAATAATAGGCACAACAACCTGAATTGTAATGAACTCCACCTCCAACAAAAACATATAGAGCTGATGATACAACTTCTTGATGGAAGATGACGATCGACTGAGGCAGAAGATCATTGATGGAGATGGCACAGTACTACGCCATAACATGGCACCGGGTAGCCCAGGCAATGATGTTGGCAAACTTGGAACTGTAACAGTCGCCGAGGTAGAGCACTGGTCGATGCTCAGTATAGAGTGGGGTCGTGGAATGGAGTCGAGGCAAGTTGAATCGCTGAGTTGAAGATGCTCTTCTATATATAATGAAGAAGAGACTATGTGGTGCACTTCTGGAGTGCACGTAGAAAAAGTAGTTGGATGTTTCTTAGTTCACTTGTGTGTGCGATGCAATTGACCCTATAATCCTCCTAGTACAACATCATGTGTACTTAGCCAAAATCCCCTTGTTTTGAAGGTGGCAATCCTTACCATCTGAGGTGGTTGCTTTGCTTTTCGATTGCTTCACATGCTTCTCCTGATGTCTTTTTCTTATTTTTCCTATCGAGACATTTATCCAATACTGACGGGGATGCTACTCTGCTTCAGATTAGCCTTGATTTTGTTGTTTCTTCGTGCAACTTCAACTCTACTCAGCCTTAGCGAGCAAACAGAACATGATGTGTTCCTATTCCCAATTTGAGAATTGTGCAAACAAAAAATCGTGAGGTACATGACTTTGACCATATCCCACAGAAGGCGTGTGATTTGATTGGATGCTTTCCTAGATGCTACGTTGTATTGTTGTATAGATCCCACGCGGGTGTAGCCTTGGACGTTGCTTCATGCCATGTCTTGGTGCCGCATGATGGCGGCCCTGGGAGTATAGATTGCTCCTCTCGAGGCATCGGTTGGACATTGAACCCTTGAACTCTTGTACCACCTGTTATAAAACACACACCAAAATAGAAGGAACAGGAGACATGAAGAAAAAACCACAGATGCATGAAGGAAAAATTCACTATACGAGGAGAATTATAGGCATGGGGAACTCCAGGTATCTCAACTATATGACTACATGGGTACATATAGGCTAGTGCATGAGAGTCCTATGAGATTACAAAAATGAGATAGGGTTAGCATATGTGTCCACTTGGACACATATATGAATTCACATCATACTTTAATAGGGCAGGCTACACTAGCATGCAATAAAAATTTCTACCATGTAAATAAAAAATCTATGCAAGTAAGAGATCATAGATCATTATCACTAAACGCGAGTGTAGTGGAAGAAGAGTTGGAGCAGCCTGGTCCAACATCGTGTGCATCAATATAGTGGAAGTAGTTGATTGTCCAATGTCTTTGGTCACCAATTGTCTCTTCAAGCAGCCCCTCGTGTTTTTCACGTATGTTGCAAATTGTCCTTGATCAGTGCAGTAGTGACCGCAATAGCACCTCTACAGTATCCACACATCTAAGGGTAGAACGCCATACATCGTGTGCTAGCACTAACGTGTACGGCAAGGCCTTCAGAAGGAGGTGGTTACGGTTTCGGTGGGTGGTGCGAGCTCCTACCAAAAGCCCCACATATCTCCTTATAAAAGAGCACTTTTAGTGGTACCTTACGCTAGGGGCACATTAAGGTATGAAGCTCATACAAATGGATTATATTCAAACTGGTTTATTTTGGCCTATTAAGTGTGCGACCTTGTAGGTTCATATGTGCTCGACCGTGATTCAGAAACCCCTTTCAAATCCACAATCGGTAGCGGTCCCTAATAGGACATAGCAACCCCTAAAAACACATAACGATCATATCAGATCAACATGTGCAGTGCTCATGTGCTTATTCTTTTGCCTCACGATACCAGATCAAACTCAAGATGAGATATGTGCCATCTTATGATAGCTTGATCCTTCACTCAATCTTGTAGTAGATTACTTAGTTATAGTTAACTTCTAAACCAAATCAGCATGGCTATGAACTTCTCTAATCCAACCATATTGAGAAGCCCAGAGATATGCCTCCCATTGAAAAATAGGGGCAAATTCCATTTTGATCGCTCACATTCCTTTGTATATTTTATTGTAAACCCAAAAGTTACGTTTATGACTATCCATTTATGGAGTAGCGTTTGATATCCTCTAAGTAAATTATTATACATGTAGAACATTAGGACAACCTCAGGTTTAAGGATCTCACATACACTATATATGAAACTAACTGATGATACTTAAGAATATAACAATTCTCACGTTGTCTCAAGGTGAGTCAATCCAGTAACACCCCAAGAACCACATTACTATGGGATGCAACCAAACTACACTTCGACCAGCTGGATTACAAAGGAAATCCACAAGCAATTACCACCACTGACAATAACACCCTAGGAACCACATTACCCCGGGATACTGCCAAACTACACTTCGACCAGCCAGATTACAAAGAAAATCCAGCAACACCTCCCTAGGAAACAGGACTACGTAGAAGCATGACGACATAACATATAATAAGAGATAGTAAAACAGCATAAGGATATATAACAGCACACTAACATTCTTTATCAATCTATCTTGATTGCTCAAACATTACTAAAACCAATCACGATCTAGCATCATTAAGTTATAGTGTTCAATGACTAGGAGAAAGAATTGATTAAAAATCCTCTATCTTATTACAGAAAAACTCATGAAAACTTGTGTAATGGTGTCGTACTGCTCTACCCTTCCCATGCATGCTCAAGGATCACCTGAGAGAGAGAATACAGGGGTGAGATGAAATCTCAGCAAGCAAACTATTTAATAAGTTAATCAAACTACAGATGATTAAGTATCAAATCAATGATTCGTGGTACAATGATAAAGCATTAACAATTAATTCTCATTAGCCGCATTCATATCCACAACCACAACTACTGCCAACAGTAACCACAAGAAAATACTCTATGCCACAAGTGACTCTCACGTGCCAATACCTCTTAAGACCTCAGAACAAGGATTATCCTCATGAAATGCATATGTATGCAAATGATCCATTGAACTCCTACCTAGCAACGTAAGAGTATGCATCATACTATGGCAATGTACGATGATGTACCGGTACGGTTGCGGCCAGATACGGTGACAAAGTTTCAATGCAAATGACATGCTATGACATGCATAATATTGTCACAATTGATTCATTAGGAATATAACCACATGAACAACAATACGTAAAATAAGACATATAGGGCAGTAGGACATCTTTAATTAAAGGGAAATTAATTACTAAACATCAACAATTATGGTGAAGTAAGTAAAATTAATAAGTTAAACTATAGTAACAACCACTACGTTTGATTATTATGGTGAAGATGATACTGTTAACAATTGATTATTATTTTTGCCATGAAAGCATTCATGATACTACCTCTGTTTGCAATCACAAAAACAGTCATGAACATAGATTCAACATTCTACCTTATGTTCAGAAGTTAGAATGAAATATCTTTAAACTTCAATAATATAAACTCTATAAGACAAGGTTTCACAAGTCAATACATCAACCTTCATCTATTTTTTTCATACATGTTTCAATAATTTAGTATAGCAAAAGTTAGTTGAATCTAGCAGTTGTACATGCTCCTCAAGTATGTAAATAGAAGACATATTAAAAGTTAATATTATTAAGGCAATATTCCAACACCTCCTCACTTAACCATCCCGAATAGTCAGATTAATTACTTAAGACCAAATAATCTAATTTATCCAACAAGCTAAAAATTTAAACAATCATAATAATCAAACCAGTTCTTTTTTTGTTTCATACTCCTTAATAACTCCATGAGTTTTAAATATGTATAGACAAATTCTTAATCATAATTCTTCAAGAAACTACTGCAAGACAACATCAAATTAATCAACTACACTTTCAAGGATGTTAGATGAAATTAATTATACACTACGCTAATGTATCAACTAGATAATTCATATCTTATCAATTAATTTACATGATTACCACCTCCTATTTAAACACAGCAAAACACCACAAAAGGTTTTAACACTCTCTTTTATAAAAGAGAGGAGTTAAACTTCAACACTCGAAATAATCCAAAAGAAATACATTGAGCCAAGGCTTTCACATGTTAACGAACTTGCAACATAAAACTTTGATTTTTTTTAAATATCAAATGAACAAATGAGTCATATTTTCTAGTAAGAAAGATGGAACAACTATGAAAATATCAATCTCTCCAATTAACAACATTCACGAGTAGCAAAAGCAACTCAACAATCAGAAAAACCATTGACTCAAAGAACAATTAGATACCTATTGAAACTTATCAACTGCAATGAACCACTAACCTATGAAAAAAATCATCAACCACAACAGGACAAGAATTGACCAAATTCAACTCAAGAAAAAGAACAATTATTCTAAAGAAACTCACGCACAACATCTGTAAGTAAGTTACCCAAGGTAACCACATTACTATTCCTATACCACCAACGGTGGTATAGACTGGCAATGCCCAATGCAACAACTATATCCTCTACCTCTTATCATTGATTATCCTTACTCATACTAGTCATAGAACCAAATCATAAGCATACAAGATCATCTAATAACATAAATCATCAATACAACATATCGGAAGCGTAAATGCAACACTTGACCCATCCCATCCTACCGTGCACTAGTGTGTCAATTTAATAATTCAATTACCACGGATCTAATGCCCGCTCTTATACCAACTATAACACCCTAGAAAACACATTATCCTGGGATGCTACCAAACTACACTTTGACCAGCTGGCTTACAAAGGAAATCCACCAGTAACGACCACCACCGATAGTAACACCCCAAGAACCACATTACCCTAGGATGCTACCAAACTACACTTCGACCGGCTAGATTACAAAGGAAATCCGGCAGCACCTCCCTAGGAAATGGGACTACGCGAAAGCATGATGACATAACATATAATAGGAGATAGTAAAACAGCATGAGGATATATAACAACACACTAACATTCTTTATCAACCTATCTTGATTGCTTAAACATTACTAAAGCCAATCACGATCTAGCATCATTAAGTTAGAGTGTTCAACGACTAGAAAAAAGAATTGATTAAAAATCATCTATCTTATTACAACAAAACTTATGAAGACTTGTGTAATGGTGTTGTGCTGCTCTACCCTTCCCATGCATGCTCAAAAATCTGGGAGAGAGAATACAGGGGTGAGATGAAATCTCAGTAAGCAAACTGTTTAACAAGTTAATCAAACTACATATGATTAAGCATCAAATCAACAATTTATGGTACAATGATAAAGTATTAACAATTAATTCTCATTAACCGCATTCATATCTACAACCACAACTACTACCAACAGTAACTACAAGAAAATACTCCATGCCACAAGTGACGCTCATGAGCCAATACCTCTTAAGATCTCAGAATAAGGATTATCCCAATGAAATGCATACGTATGCAAATGATCCACTGAACTCTTACCTAGCAATATAAGAGTGTGAATCGTACTACTGTAATGTATGATGCTATACCGGTACAGTCGTGGCTAGATACGGCGACAAAGCTTCAATACAAATGACATACTATAACATGCATGATATGGCCACAATTGATTTATTAGGAATATAACCACATGAACAATAATATGTAAAATAAGACATATAGCGCAATAGGGGATCTTTAATTAAAGGTGGATTAATTACCAAATATCAACAATTACGGTGAAGATAGTAAAATTGATAAGTTAAACTGTAGTAACAACCACTACGTTTTCATGATCCTTATGTTTTTTGTGCCTCCCGTTTAGGACACGTAGCCTCACCCAGACTTATATGACCGTATGGATGTCAGCTCTCCCACCTAGTCTTGTGTTGCTGTTGATCGCCATTGCTTTCAAAACAACCTGCATATCTAAAGACCAAACAACCATCTTTGAGTATAAGTTTCATATAATTGCCTCACATTAGCCATAATATACATCATGCAACACAACATAATCAATCCTAGGTTCTCAAACCTAGCCACAAACTCAAGGCACACCAACACACTTAACTCACTACGCTCTAAAAATTCACCACTGATATGACTGCATTCACCATGCCGGTGATACTGCCACCAATTTCACCCAAACTTAACCAACTCCGCTTATAGGACACCGTGTGACCGTATTCTAATACCGTGATATCGCCTAACTCAACTCCCCGTCCGATCGCCAACCAAAGGCTAGTTCGACCGCACTTGTCTAACTTCAAAACACTCTCTCTGGAAAATCACTACCGGCTACCAAGGGTCGGTTACACTGCAACTACTAGTCTAACCGCACCCCATGTGTCGGTCAAAGTGCCCTCACTTGAGCCAACTCAAACCAAAAGATAAAGTCGATCTGACGACCAGCCCATCTGATTGCTAGCCCATAGCCGATTAGACTGCTTACGACTAACAACAACACTGAAAACTACAAATACTCAAAATTAAACTCAAACTTCAACAACTCTTACACAACAAAGTCAAAGTGTCATCACACATCACGCGGTGACCTCCACATGGTCTCACACGCTAGTTAAGAAGCATATTCTGAAACCCTTTATGTTGTCACCAACAAGTTCAATATATTAGTGGCCTACTAAGCAGAACACTTGTGGCTTCTGGCTTCTAGAATCCAAAAACCGTTTGAAACGTGTTAGCTTTTTAACATGATTTTTTTCTTTTTTCCTTTGCATTATTTATGGAGATATAACGATATTTTTTATTTTTCGTATTTTTCTTTAGTTGAATATTTCAAAAAAATTAACAGTCGCTACAGTATTATTTCAACTAAAAGTCACATCAAATGTCAAAAGCCTTAACATTTTAGAACATAGCCAAAGAAAAGTGGACATCATCCCTTTAGTGGCAAATGAAAAGTTGGAACTAGTAAAGAGGATTACTATGTCCCAGTGCAGTTGTTTCGTCACTTCTTAAGTGTTACTCTGATCGTGTTAAGTTTGCAATTCTGCATGAATTGCTTACTAATGGAGCGAATGAATAGTGAGTGCAATCGTGGCACATGACACTTGTGGAACTGCAGTTAGGGATAAATTGTTAATATTATTGGTTGTTAGCCCATCTGATGTAAAGTCGGACAAGCTAGAGCGCCTGCCGAATAAAACTGTTTCAAATAGTATAGCTCGAGGTGTAAATATGGTTGATAAAAATGCTAGAGGCTCCTGAGCCACTCAGGCTCGTAATCGGCTCGGTTTAAGTTGGAGCAGCACCAAGCGAGCTGACTCAGTAACAAGCCGCGCCTGAGCCGCTCGCGAGTTTGACGAACCGGTGTGTCGGTGTTTCTCGGTGAGCAACTGCACAGCTGCACGCACGGCTGCACAGGCCCACTTCCTCATCCGCGTGGCCGAAGCCATATGCCTAATCCCTTTTCTAGTCTCCCCAATTCCCCATCCGCTGCACAGCTGCACGCCTCTGCGCCCGCTACTCCCGATCCGCCGCCGGCCGATCTCCCCGCCCGCCCGCCGCTCTTTCTTCCCGGCCGCCTGCCGCCACCGCCGCTCATTCTTCCCGCCCGCCCGCTGCTCTTTCTTCCCGGCCGCCCGGCGGACCTCAAGAAGGAGATCAAGAAGCTGCAGCGGTACAGGGACAAGAAGGTGAGCCCACGAGCTTCCGCGCCGTTCTAGCCCTTAGCTTCTCGTTTATGTATACGTTGTAGATGTCATTTTCTTGATCTCGATAGAAATGTCGAGGGGTCTTCACGTCTCCACTGCAGATCTTTCAGAGTTTGCAACTTTTGTGTTGTCTGATCCAGCTCATCTTCTCTTTCTCTATGCTAATACACAGTAACTCAACAGAGGCTCGTATTGCAGCCAGATCAGTTGTAGTTCTGTTTAGGTTTGCTCTTGCCCGCTCAAGTTCCATTGGGACTGAACCTGAATGCTGTTGTGGATGTTCGTGTAGGCCTTCCATATCCACATCCGTAATAATATTTTCAGGTTGCTGTTCTTTACATTCTGCCACATGAACTTCAGTTTCCTCATCAGACTTCGCAGCTGCAGGAGGTGTTTATTACCTGGGAGAATGCTCCCTTAGGCATCTCTAATGGTCCTAATCAAGTACTATCTATAAAGGCATCTTCAATGATTCTAGTTAGCAACTAACTAGGAGATTTCCACATCATCAACCAAATAGCTAGTATACAAAGGACTGTCTATAAGGATAGCTATTTGATACTTACATACACACACACATGTCATTTATAAAAACTCTCGTTTTACATTATAGCCTAGTGCTTAAGGAAGAGTCGGCTCAATTTTTTTTGCATACTCTCTTTCCTCCACATAGGATTTATGCTGATGTGTACATGCAAATAGCCAGCTGACTCAGACCATTGGAGATGCCCTAAGGATTCCACATCTATAGATCTATAGAGTACACACTAAAAGCTAGCATTTCAAAGGACTATCTATAAGGATAGCTATTTGATATTTACATGCATACACAGTCATTTATAGAGCCTGCCTCATTTTGCATTATAGACTAGAGACGAAATAGTAGCTAGCTATTTGTGTTTTGCATACTCTCTTTCCTCTACATAGGATATATGTTGATGTGTACATGTAAATAGCCAGCTAACTCAGCATCATTAGAGATACCCTTAAATTTATTACCTAGGAGATGATTCAGATGATAGACCGTTAAGTGCTTAGCTGCTTCAGCAATCAGTTGTATATGCATTACGTGGTCTGAGGGGTAGGTTGAAAAGCTACGTGGTGTTATTGAGAATATGCCTCCCCGGTCTTTTTGCTGTTTTTGTCGTCAGTTGCTGTGTTTTCGTATAGCTTCTCTTGTAGCAATGATGCTCGTGCAGTTAAGATGAGCTCACGAGTATGCTGATTTTGTCGTTAGTAGGTTTCTATTATTGCCATTGTTGGTAAGTCCATTCCATGAGCTAGTCTTTAGTAGATGCCACTTGCAATGCTGCCTTACTTGTCATCTTGCTCCTTCATGTGCGATGGTTATGACTATTCTTGACATAGTTTGTCAGTTTGTTTTTGGTTGCAGCATTCATGGTATGCGTGGTATATTGCAGTTAGTATCAATCAGATTGTGTGGAAGAGGTGAGTGTCTACATCAGTTGTTGTGTCAATATGTTGAATCGTAAGAGCTTTCTCACCCTAAAAACTAGTCAATGAGATGAGAGACTCCCTCACTTTTAAGTTAGATCTCTTACCCTTTTACAACCAATATATGACTATTCTACCAATCTCCCCCTTCACACATTAGTGTCCTCACGGTGTGTCGCTGCTTCTTCAGATAATCGATGGTTCCTCAGTGGTCACTGATCGTCGGAGCTCACACACTAGTATCCATTGGGTCAGAGATATTAGAAATGGACTCTGATACCACCTGTTGGATTGTAAGGGTCTTTTCACCCCAAAAGTTGACCAATAAGGTGAGAGATTCCTCCACTTTTAAGTTAGATCTTTTACTCTTTCATTACTAATATGGAACTATTCCAATACAATCAACCTCTTTTCTGATTTAGCATACTTGATGTAGTACTAACATGGTTCTAAAACTAGGTCTACTCACCCGAGTACTGGGACTAAATCCTCTCACCGAGTACGAGTAGACAAAAACGAGTAGCTAACTGGTTTAACCCGAATAACGGGGCGAGTACTCAAAGTAATCGGCTAATAGGCTATGTACTCGCCGAGTGGCCAGTCCAGGGAACTCAAGCCCACGCTCAATTAAGCAGCTCAGCACAGTAACGTAATACAATTACCCTTACCCCTTGTGCTTCGATCGGATCAGATGTCCCTACACACCTGAGACTGTTTGGACTCCAGAGAGCGCCATTGCCACGACGAGTGTGGGAAACCTAGTTGGGACTCCGGAGAGCAGAAGGTGCCGTAGGCCGCCGCATCTCCTCCGTGCTCGTCTCCCCTCCGGCGGTGGCTTACCCTGCCGTGGCTACTCCCTCCGGTAGTGGCTTCCCCTGCTGTAGCTCCTTCCTCTGGCGGCAGCGTCCCCTGTCGCGGCTCCTTCTAGCGACGGCCTCCCCTGCTGCAGCCCCTCCCTCCGATGGCAGCCTCCCTAGCTGTGTCCCCTCCCTCTAGCGGCGACCTCCCTCTCTGTGGCTTCTCCCCCTGTTGGTTATCAGAAGCTAGAGTTGCTGGTTGGCAGTGTTGCTGGTTTTCTACCTAGTTTGTCCTCGGATAGGTGAGAATAATATGAGTTCTTGCTATTTGTCCATGGGCATTTTGTAGAGCTTATAAATTAAGTCATGATTTGGAATTCGTTTTAGTAAATGTTTTCGTGGTATGATGGTATTAGTGGATCATTTAGATTTTATACCGCTCTTAGCAATTTTTGACTTCTCTATCTGTTCTTGGAACATTGGTTTATTATTAGCTAGCTTTGGCTTGTATAGAGTATTTTGAATGCAAGAGGCAAAAGGTTGACTAGGATCATGCTACCAGATCACTGCAAAAGCTATTGAACTCAGAGGAACTAGCCCATGTTTTGTTTGTAAAATACAGTGATATCATATCCCATTAAAAATAGATTCAAGATTATCATTTGCTTATTATGTGGCAAATGGCAACTATATAAACCTCAATACTGGCTGGCTGGTTGCATCTGAGTAGGTCCAACAATAGCATCAAATGTGGCTTTGATTTTATATGATATACATATATAATTCCGTTATTAAAATATAAAAACCTGTTACAAGGCCATATACAAGGCCGATTACCATATAATCACTACAATGTGAGGTGACCGAGAGAGTATCGGATCCGCATCACTCCAAGCTCAAACCGCCTTGCCTTGAGGTGGGCTGCGCCGGGACACCGCCGCCCCTCCTGGATCTGGTCATCGCCGGCCTTTCCGTGCTCATATCCTACTGTCTCCTAGCTCACCGTGTTGTATCCACACCGCTCCGAGCTCGATCCATCAGGGGAGCGCTCCTCTCCTCCGCCTTCACACCATATCGGCTACGAGCCATTGGGAGAGGAGGGGGAGGGACAGGAGGGGAGAAGGGGAGGGAGAAGAGATGTACCTTGTTGCTGCTGGAGAGGACGCCGAGATGGAGGTACCGCCACCTAGGGTTTTAGGTGTGTTCGCCCTTCTCCTTCTGCTTTAGCCGCCGTCCGCTCGGCCCTGCTTCGTTTAGTCGCTCGGGTCCTGATGTAGTCGTGGGTGTTGCCTCCTCCATGCCTAAGGTGGACGCTTTAGACATGCACGGCAAGGCGAGGACGATGCCTTACCCTCTCCGTCCGCTTACCGCTAGGCGCTACTTGCGACGCTTAATAAGCATGGTATTGAACACCACTCCACTGAATTAAAGAACCATTGGATAACATAGCAAAACTTGTGGTTTCAGAAACAAAGTACTAGAGAGAAATCTGAACATATCAAAACTTTACTGACACTCGATGGTCAAAACAGGGGATCACGTTTCAAGCAAAATGTCTACTTCTACTTGATGAACTCTTACTCTTTTACCTCTCTAGCGTTCAGCTGTACTGCAGATTAAACAGGAAAGTGTACACCGTTCAGACGCTCGAATGAAATTCAGGCTGATATCCGAAAGGCATAGAGTATTTTACATTGCATGCGCCGCTGAAGCTAATCAGCTAGGCATAGGCAGGTGTAGTTCTGGGCAGCTCGGCTCGCGAGCCGATGCTAGCCACGGCTGCGAGCTGAGCCTCCATTCTAGCTTGGTTCCTTAATGAATCGAGCCTTAATGAATCGAGCCGAGCCGTAGCTCTGTGCAAGCTCGGTCGAACTCGATTCGGCTCGTTTTCACCCCTAGTGTAACACCGGGCTCTTGGTGACAGAGACACAACCGGGTGCCTAGGGCAAGGGAGCCAAGGCTGAGGAATGCAAGATTGATTGACACAAGGTGGGGGTACTATCAAGAATTGTGGATCGTATTGGGCGTATTGGGCTAAGTTGCTGGTTCTAGTTTAAACAAAACCTGAGAGAGCGACAGTTCTGCATTGGTAGTCGGACCTAATATTTTGGGATCTGGAAATCAAACAAATGCAACAACTTTTCCAAATAAATTCTCGAAGTTGCTTGTTTAAACACCTTTTTCAGTCTGTTAATGCAAGCATAGTCCGTATAAGGTCCTGATCCAAACGATTTCTAAAATACGTTAGCTTCTTAATTTTGTCTTTTTGTCTTTTTTTGTTTTTGAGTTTTTTATTTTTTTTCTTTTTTCCCTCTTATTTTTTTGTATTGTTTATGATGATATAACTTTTTTATTTTTTCATTTAATTACTCAAAAAAATAACAACCGCTATTATACATTTTCAGCCACTACAGTGTTTTTCGATCTTAAACCAAAAATCAAAAGCTGAATTGAGCACTACTTAAATATCTTCACCGTCTTTGTCAAAGACCACGACCACGAGGTGCACAAAAAAAAAGTGCCGTCGTCTCTTTCAGGGGTGAAAACGGGTTGAATTCGGTCGGATATTGCTTATTCCATATCATATCCTATATTTTTTCTCGAATTCGGAGTCGGATACGAATAGTGCCAGATACGAATACAAATCCAGGTAGTATCGGTTACAGATACGGAACGAATACGAAGCGGATGTGAATACGATAACAAATATCTAGTTGGATATTACGTAAGAATACAAAAGTCATATATAGTACGCGTATAAAATCCAGTCATCCACCATGAACCAAATACTCACAAGCACATAGTCATATGCTTACATATGCTTCATTTTAATCACATCCAGTAGGCCATAAATGAATCAAACGTCCACTGATCACATAGCTCGATTCTTCCACTACAAATTTACAATCAACAATCTAAAGTAACAAAGAAGAATAGTAGCAAGAATGAGTACATACGTACTCAGCAAGTATTAATAGCAAAATGCACTGCATGGTCGGAGCTCTAACATTCTTAAACTTCATCCTCAACCTCATTTCTTTTCTCATCATCCTTCTCTCTCTACTGCTCTTTTCTCTTTTTTTTCTCACTATTTATAGAAAATAGATGCTTTGGTATTTAAAATACTTTCAGAAATATTAGTTCAAAATCTCTGAACACTCGTATAGTGGATAACACCTCCACAGGGGCTTCTCCCATTGTCTCCCACAGACAGGGGCAAAATTTTACCACTTGCATCGAAAAGGGTTAAACAGCAGAAAATCAATTTAATCGGTAAACACGAAATATTAATCTGCTGGCAAAACAAATTTTATTTTAAATAAATGAAAACACTGAGTTGTAGGTTTTGACAATTCTCAAACAGCTGTGCTTGAATTTTAAAAAAGGAGTAGGCAAGATCAAAGAAAAATATAATACCACATCGGATCTACGATAAATACAAAGACGAGGAATCATAAGTCCGTTTCCAATCATTGCAAGCAACATTGTGAAAGTGACAACCCTTTGATGTTACTTGGATTGAGGTAATTTGTCCATCGCACAACCCACCAAACAAATTGCAAGTTAATGTCTTGATGTTAGGTGATTCTAAGGTTTCAAATGCTACAGTGTGAAAGTTTGAATACCATCTGCGCAATTGGCATCCACATGAAGAGAAGTGTGGCACCAACTCGACAATGATCCAATAAATTTAATTCCTCCTTAGAAAGCTTGCCCATCCTTGCCCGAATTTAATGTACTGTAAAATCAAGAGCTAACATAAGCTATGAACGAATATGGTAAAAGAGGACATCGTGTCATGGGAATGCAACCTACTTTTAGTTCTAAAAATTGCTTCATCGAAGTGAGAATGCCATAGAATAGAGATATATGAACAGAAGCAGAAAGGATAAAGTAGAGTAAATGTATTTTGCATTTTTATATCTAGAATGTTAAGGAGCACTTATTGAACAAGTTTTCCTTAAGAAGCAAGCTGGGACCTCTTTAGATGTGGACAAATAAAAAAATCAGATCAAAACAATAACTAAAGAAACATGGATAGAATATTTGCATTGTGCTGAAAATAGAGATAAACCTACCATACTAAAAGAATCTAAAACACTTGCAATAAGAATTGTATCCTAATATGGGAGTGACTTCATTATTGTTCACACAACTTTGCACAAAGTCTTTCTCAAATCCTCGTGTTTAAAACCTAAAATCAAGCATGGTCAACTAATTAGAACCATGCAAATGGTAAAACATTGCTTCCAATTATCTCTTGGTCCAATACAAGTACAACTCAGATGTTTTCTAGCTTCCCTCAAGGCATTTATCTGATGCCAAGATCAGCTGAAAATTTGCAAGTAAGCTTATTATTATCTAACGACACGCTTCAAAGGACATTGAATTATATAGAATAACCATTAGGGAAGAACACAAAGAAATGAAAAGGAAGTCCAGGTACAACTAAAACTTACACCAAAGAAAGATTTTGCTCCTAAGCCTCAATACATAAACACACTTTTCTTGCATCGACTACCTTGCATCTGCTAAGTGTTTAGATCTGAAAAACATTATGACTTTGATCTGAACCTAAGGGATTTCATTGAAGAGATACATAAAATTTTAAGCTACATCCTAGGGGATTCAACATGAAATCTCTACGCGAAACTTTCATCCAATCTAAACTTGGCTAAGATAACAATTTGAACTAAAAAAATACTACATATACATATATAACAACTTAGATATAACAATTATTGTACAACTACCTCTACTATTAGCTGGTGCAGAAAGAAAAAGGCATAGCTAACACATACAAATGATAAATTATAATTAATATAGCTCACATAGAATTGCACATTACTTGATAGTGAATTTTGAACTATAAGGATATTTAACTATTTTATTGTGGTATCAAAAAACATCTGAAGCATGTTCATATATATGTTCATATCGAAATACTAAGGAAACTCTCACATATTAATGAGCAAACAAATGTGGCGGCAGAAGGCATTGATGTGGGGGAGACGGGAGATATCAGATACCTGCTTGAGGGAGATGGGGAAGGTGATCCTGCCACACTCCTCCAGAGTTTTCACCACCTCCTTGGTGACCTCGCGCAGCTCCCCTACACCACCACAGACCGAATCGGCAGCCGAGACCCCCTACCAATCGACGGGCGAGAACCCATGCCCAAGCGCAGCTCCCCTTCTCACCTGCTTGAGCGAGGAGGGGAAGGTGATCTTGCCGGACTCCGCGGGCGGCCGCACGACGGCGACGGCGGCGTCGCGCCACCGGCGGCAGACGCAGGCGCAGGAGACCACGTCCTTCCGCGCCGGCCACCGCTCGCCGCCGGACGACTCCACGCGCCGCACCACGTCCGAGAGCAGCTCCGGCAGCAGTCGCGCCCACCTCTCCTCCTGCTCCTCCGCCTGCCCGTCCCCCTCCTCCATCTCCACCACTTCCGACACCTCTCCGTGCTCCGCCGCCGGCTTCCCCCGAGGCATCTCTTCGCCCACCACCGTACTGCCTCCCCACCGGCGGCGGGGGAGGGGGGAGGAGGGGAGGCGACGGGGGAGGAGGGGGAAGAAGGGGGAGGGGGAGGCGGCGGGGGAGCGGGGGAGGAGGGGGCGGCGGGGGAGGGGGGAGGAGGGGGGAGGCGGCGGGGAGGGGGGCAGGGAGGCGACGGGGGAGGAGGGGGGAGGCGGCGGCGCGGGGGAGGAGGGGCGAGGCCGCGGGGGATGAGGGGGGAGCGGGGGAGGAGGGGGGAGCGACGGGGGAGGAGAGGGGGGAGGCGACGGGGGAGGGGCAGCGCAGAGGGGAAGGACGAAGGAGCGAGGCGGGGAGCGGGCGTGCGCGCAGAGGGGAAGGAGCGAGGCGGGGAGCGGGCGTGCGCTCGCCACGCGTCGCCGCGCGAGGCCCTCGCGCGGGCGTGGAGCGCTCTGGTGCGAGCAAACCCACTCGGGTTTTAATAACTCCGATTTCTTCCCCAAGCTTTTCTCTCTCCTTACTCCTCCTCCCCAAATCCCTACCTCCATCGGCCGGCCCCCTGCGCCTGCTCCTCACGCCGCCGGTCCCTAGGTGCCGCGCCGCCAGCCTTCCCTAGTGGCCGCGCCACCCTGGCCTGCCTCCCTTTCCGCGCCGCTCCTCCAGAGGTATGCTACCCCTCTTTTCCCTCCCCTATTGCAGCCATCCTGCGCCTTCGGAGGGCGCCGCCGACGCTGCCGCCGCCCCTCCGGCGAAGGCCACGGAGGCGCTGCTGCCGTCGCTCAGCATCTGGCCGCCGTCGCAGCGCACGCGCGACGTCGTGGTGCGCCGCCTCGTGCAGACGCTGGCGGCGCCCAGCGTCCTCTCCCAGCGCTATGGCGTCGTCCCGGAGCCCGAGGCCGAGGGCGCCGCCGCCGCCGTCGAGGCTGAGGCCTTCAGCGCGGCCTCGGAGTCCCCTGCCGCCTCCTCCCTCTGCTATGTGATGTGATCCGATAAAATTTCCGGATATATCCGTATCCGTATTCGAAAATAACTATCCGATTTCGACTTCGAATATAATTATCCGATACGAATATCCGACTCGGATTCGGCGGTCGGTCGGTCGGAAAATATCCGATCCGTTTTCACCCCTGGTCTCTCTGTATGCCCAATTCAATTCTACCGTTCTATTCTATCCCTGCACCACTTCTTCGTCCTCTCCAACTTTTCTGAACTCTTCCCCTAGCGACGGCCAACCGGCGGGCGGGCGGGGTGACTGGTGAGATCCTCTACCCCTCTGTCGATCGCACTCTTCCCTTCCCCGCAAGCCGCCACTCGTCGATCCCATCCCATCCCACAACGCAGCGCAGGGCCACCCCTTCCCGCTGGCTCCGGATGCTTTCCTGCCGCCCTAGCGCCTTCGGCTGACCCCATCGCCCCCTGCTGCTGCTTCTCCCCTGCAGATGCCGCCGCTGCTCCGCTTCTCAGATCGGTCGCCGACGCTGCTGCTGCTCCCCCTTCTCCTTGAACTGAAATATTTTAGGTCTATTGAACTTGAAGTCTTGAACCATATTTTAGGTCCTCAGATCCGTTCACATCTTCTTTGTTTCCTTGAAAATTGATACAACTGAAGGGATGTCTGTTCCTATGTTTGCTGGGCTATGGAGATTTTTTTGGCTGGGCTGTACGCCTGTACCTCAAGTTGGGGAAGATTTTCCCAGCTATTTTGTATTTCTGGGTTTGGGCATTGTCAGATGCAATTTTATTTTTGTATATATAGTTGGGACTTGGGAGAGTGTAAAATTATCTTATCTTCTCCTTCCCAAATCAATGACACACCTCCAAATTTCACCATAGTTGCTGCTGTAATTTGTCATCTCCCGCTCTATGTATTGTTCCTTCTTTAAAGTGCAAAGGCATATATTTTGTAATCTTTAGTAGTTTGTACATCTGATAACCGATATAATCACCCAGACTGACTAAAATTCTCCTGTCCTACTATCTGATTACAATCATTATTTGCATCAGTTTTAAATGGATGTTTACATTGTTCTCCCATAAAAGCTTATCATATTTCAATATCCTATCAAACTGGAAAAAGGCTTTGAAAACTCGTTGGGTCCATCAAAATTGCTCTAGAAATGAAGCGCATGTCCCTTCAACTATTAGTAGATAAACTTTTAGCTTTTGTGACATAGGTCCCTTTTTCTCTTTCTAGAGTAATCTTAGTTGGAATCTGCAATTCTGTCTAGATCCTGGACCTGCTCATTACTAACAACTGGTTTAATTTACTTGAAGTTAATATTTTAGGCAATATGATTTAGATTCTTATCTACATTTAGGTTGTTGTGAATGTCTTCAGTGTTGTGTGGAACGGGCAGAAGATTAATGCTTGTTGAACAAAATATATAGCTCCTCAATGCTAGCCATCTTATTGCTTAGGCATTAACATATACTATCATTTACTATTTGCATTTTATGTCTTCCTCAATGCTGTTATTGGCCAAGAAATCTGTACTAGTGCACAGGAGCTCTTCAATGTACTCTGCACAGAACATCTCCAACTTCTTCCTTTGAAAACCATCCACAAATCAACCTCATTCCTTTCTTTGTCTTTAAAACATGTGTCATTCAACCACATTCTCCAATTTTCTTTTAGAAAACTATTTCTTCTTTATCAGTCCAACTTGATTCCCTTACCTCTTTATCGTGTATTGTGTAAAAGGGGAATACAGAATTTCCAACATCTTAATTTTTACTTCAAAAAATACAGGGTAAGGTGAGAAGATGAGGCTAGTTGGATTGACTGGTGGGATTGCGTCGGGAAAGAGCACTGTCTCCAACCTCTTCAAGACCACCGGCATCCCTGTTGTTGATGCTGATATCGTTGCCCGGGTAAGCAACCAATGCCATTGTATCAAACCCATAGTTGTTGATTCCTTTTGTGTAATGTTTTCTCAGCATCTCAATTTTAACTTAGTTTATTATTAGCTTGTACTGTACTATTGTTATTTTGTATTATTGAGATCTACCTGCTCAAAGGTTTGTTATTTTTGTCAATCAGCCCCAGTTAGTCCACATTATGCAAGTTACATATCATAAGCATGGTTGCACCATAACACAAATGTGACATAGTTTATATGGAAGGAATGGGTTGCTTGTCCAGTTCACCATTGTGTAAAGGTGCAAGGTATAAATTGTTTTTTGAATTTAATTGTTGTTCCTTCTTTGCTAGTGGTAACCACCTGTACTAGCAAGGCTTAACCCTATTTTACTTGATTAATTCTTGGCTAGAGCTTTGGTATTATTATGAAACCAGTACTGGTTTTGGCTGGTTGCCAGAGTAACTAGCTGGGAACTGGGTAGAACACTGGTGCAGGTACCATCATTAGCTGCTACTCGGCCAACAACTGGCTGGTTGCCAGCTAGTTTCAATAAAACCATTACTTGGTGAGTTCTTTTATTTCTTTTCTGTACATTATTGTCAAACACTATTCTTACAAGCATGTGAAACTCAACTGGAATTGGTGGATCTTGGAGTAACTCAATTAAAATGAACAATTTTAAAATCTGTAAACTGGATTGTTTTTCAAAACTGAGCCCCCTTATATTTATTGTTACTGGCGTAATTTGGCAGATACTGGGCAGCAATTGACAGCATTAGGACTTTGCAGCTAGGTTATTCCAATGGGCAAACAGGCTTTCGCTGAAAGTTATTGGTTTCCTTTTCCCATATTATTTTTTGGTTTTGTTGAATAGTTAATCATTACAGATTGCTACTGGAACAAACAAACAGCATTACAATGGTTGTCAAGAAACAAGATTTTTTGGAACTGTTGTGTATATTCCCATTGATATATGATGTGATAGATATAAAGTGACCCTCATATTGCATCTGCATGTCTATTAGTGCTTTAGACTTACCCCTGATGCTATGACATACTGACATATTGTGATACCTGGGCCAGATCTAGCCCAGCCCGGTCCATACCCATGCTCTATAAGAGAGGGAGCCAGGGGAGTGTGCTTGTTCGCTGCTGCCTCTTCCCCGTGCTCTCGCTGCGCCTTCCTCTCCCAAGCTCACCCAGTACTCACCATTGCCTCCACGCGCTGGCCGCCATTCCCGACCAGCCGTCGGCGCCGCCGCTCTGGCCGCACCTCGCCGTCCTTGTGCTCGTCCCTTGCTGCATGTGTGTCACCGCGGCTAGCTCCCGTTGCCGCCGCCGCTGCCGCCGCCCAGCGCCGCCGTTGCCAGCAATCATCGCCCAGCCGCACCCTTGTTTAGCGCCGCCCAGCGCCGCCGTTGCCAGCAATCCTCGCCCTGCTGCTGCCGACGCTCCATGGGAGTGCAGGACTGGCCAACTGAGAGGTGGACAGGGAGGGACCATCGGCTAGGGGAAGAAGAGGCGGTCGGAGAGACTGAGGAGGGAGGAAGAGGGGGAAAGAGAGAAGTGCAGAGCCGGCCATGGAGAAGAGAGAAGAAGAGGAGGGGTCGACGGCATGGAAGAAAGAAGAGGAAGGAGGACCCGTCAGCCATGGGAAGAAAAAAAGAAAAGAAACCAGCAGCGTGAGGAAAAAAAGAAAGAGGGAAGAAAAAAAGGAAAGAAAAGGAAAAAGAAGAGACGAAAAGAAAAGAAGAGAAAAAGGAAGAGGAAAGGGAAAAGAAGAGAAAGGAAAGCGATCCAGATGCGAATCGTCGGATTTGGCCAAGGAGCGACAGATCGTGTCCTGATCCAGTCATCGGGGTTAGGGTAACAGTTCGAAACCCTTTTTCGTTATCTATCGATTCTTGCATAAATTAATATATCTATTAAACACGGGACAGCGAGAAGGTGTCTAGTGACAGGATTTGGCTATATTGGGTTATGCGTAAGAGCGACATCATTTGCTCGTATGTATATGTATTGCGTCAGCAATGAATTGAAATGATTAATGCTTGTTCAGGTGGCGGTTCGAGTCTGGTGCTGTTCACACACTGTCCACTAGGTTAATAGGCAAGTGTATGGTAAAACAATGAATTATGGTGAATCTTGCTATTTGTGCTTCCATGTCATGATCTAAAGTATTTAAGAGATGATGTATATGATTATGTACTAATCATATCTTGAGGAGTATTGTTTATGATTAAACATTCTCATTTGAAGAATATTATATTATGCAAAATGCATAAAAGCCAGGTCGGTGAGAAAGTCTTACAACTAGTCCAGAGTGCTCTTGAATAAGACCTACAGAGGTAGGCACCTCCACGGGATGAAGGGAGAGGGTGACATCGACAGGTGTACCCTCCGCTATACCGGTATAAGTGACAGTTACAGATGCATTGCATAACAAAGTGATACAGACAGTGACACAGTTACAGAGGTTTGACTTACAGTTTATAGTTACAGTAGATTCGATTTACCATGCTTATTAAGTCATCGACTAGTCGACAAGTCGCCCAGATCCAGATCTAGTTGGCACTCGGCAGTTGCCGCCGGCCCGCCGCCCTCGGATGTCACTCCCGTCGCCTAGCCTGTAAGCTCCTCCGCCCGGCCTCCTCCTCCCGCCCCCTGCCCCGCCTCCTCCTCCTCCTCCCCCTCCCCTGGCCTTCCTCGACCCCCACACCGGCCTCCTCTCGGGCTCTCTCTGTTTCTCTTCCTTTCTATTTCTTGATCTAGGCTCTGGACTGAGGGAGGGGACTGCACTAGTCAAGTGTTCATTCTAGTTTATATTGCTCTCTGTTTTGTGCATATGTAGGCATCATGGCAAAGCAATCTTATCACTATCATATAAACAGTTCCTGTAGTCAATGACTAGTTGGCCGATTAGTCGACAAGTCGATCATTAGGAAGGTAGTGTCGACTTAATAACCTTGCGATTTACAGTTCACAATGGATTTGATTTACAGTTTATAGTCGTAAAATTGATTTACAGTTTATAGTCGTGGAATTGATTTACTGTTTACAGTTATGGATTTACAATAGTAGAATCAATTTACAGTTTACGGTTATGGATTTGTGTTGTAAATCACAGACATGGAGTTGATTGAATCGTTACATTGATGTACTGCTTTATCGTGTGCTTGCTGAGTCTTCGGACTCACTTTTGCTTTGTTGTTTTTTTTAGAGTGATCCGTAGTGACGGCATACATGGAATGGAAGTAGTTCCTTTTGTACTACACATATGCAATAACCGCTTAGTCAAGCACTGAGCGTTTATGTTTAATCTCTTGATAAGTCCTTTGTGGCTTGCCGTTGATGTAGTATACTTGCGAGCCCGTAGTGGTGGGTTTCTATGGTTATAGATCCTATAGTCTGTTTATGTTATGGTTATTTGAATATGAAGTAGTTGGTTTAATCGCATCCATCCTTTGTTCATTTGTTAACTGCTTCTTGTTAGTAATCTTAAGAACAGAGTAGGTGCTGCTAAAAGCCTTTTTAGCATCCCGGGCCTTGTGGAGGGCTGGGATGTTACACATATAAATATGTTTATTGCAAGCTTTTCACTGATTTGGAGGAATACATTTGCAGAATGTAGTGCGAAAAGGCACGGGAGGTTGGAAGAAGATTGTAAAAGCTTTTGGAAATGATATTTTATTAGAAAATGGAGAAATTGACCGAGCTCGCTTAGGACAGATTGTTTTCTCTGACCCAGCAAAACGTCAAGTCCTAAACCGCTACGACATCTCATCAACTAAAGTATTTCATTTTCATATGTTCTATTGAGGCTAATGAATCATCTATACTCATGAAATTCACTTTAATAAGAGTGAGAATAAAATTTTACACAGTGCAATACCAAACGGCAGTGATCGAAACGGATGGTCAAATTGGCTAAAAGATTTGCTTTGGTTTCTTCTAATGTGCATTTTGGTTGTTCAGTGCTTACTCGGTTTTGGATTCCTGTAGACTGAACTCTCCTAGTTAGCCGATATGTCATGCTTGCTTGCATGAATATGTCGATGAAACGGAGTCCAATCACCACTCCCACCACCAGGCCTTGCATAGAGGGTTGGAATCCACAATCACATGCTAATAAACTGTCATTTATAACTAGTTGTAATTCTGACTATTTGCAGTCTTCTGGCTCCACATATTTCGTCTGGCATATTTTGGGAGATACTAAAACTGTGGATGAAGGGATGCAAGGTTATCATCCTCGACATCCCGCTGTTGTTTGAGACGAAGATGGATCAATGGACAAACCCAGTCATTGTTGTATGGGTGAATCCAGAAACCCAGATGGAGAGGCTCATGTCAAGAGATGGGTGCTCTGAAGAAGAAGCTCGTAATAGGATCAACGCGCAGCTTGCACTGGACTGGAAGAAGTCGGAAGCTGACATAGTAATGGACAATTCTGGCTCACTGGATGACACCAAAGAACAGTTTCAAGAAGTGCTGAGGAAAGTCTCTGAGCCCCTAACATGGAAGGAACGCCTGAGATCTAGAGATGGCCTTTTATCCGTTGTCCTATGTACAGCAGTAGGGGTTTTACTGGCTCAGAAGAATCTGCTATGATCTTTACATGCTTAATGTTGAAGATTAAGAAGGTCAGAATGGGTATCAGTCATTGAAAAGCACTAGACTGAGCATTATTACAGTTGTGTGACGTTCCTGAGTCTTGGTATTGAAGGAACTGCCTCCTCAGTGCTCTCCGACAGCAATTGTTGAAAATTTTAGTAATGAAACAAATTTGTAAGTGCTGACATGTGTTTTCGCTGCAGATTACACACTTGAGCTTAGATACTTGTACATTCTGTCGCTTCGAATTGCTTTGATTCGATAAGTGTTTTCTGGTACGGAACTGCATGCAGATGCCATTTGCGGTAAGGAATCCTTGATCTTTTGATACGTACTGTCTTCTCTCATCAGCTTTGATGAGGGAGGTGTTTGTTTCACTGCCACACTTTGCCATACCAATGTTAGGCAAATTGGAAGTTTAAGTACTTCATTTGCAGAGACTGGTTGGGCGCATCAGAGAGCACTAGCATCAGACTATGTTATAGTCAGCAGTGTTTGGCATTGAGCCTTCTGGCTATACAACAGGAAGAAGCGATTCCAGCACCGAGCCACCGCCACCAGAACCCCAGCCGTCGAGGCAACATCGTCAGCCCTCCCATCTGTCCCTCTCCCCCTCTTCTCCAGCGAACTTGCCGGCGTTGAGTGGGCGGAACCTGAAATTTTTTTAGACTAACTTCAGACTTATTTAGTTTCTTCTATTTTTCTTCCTAGATTAATTTTTCAGTTTTGTTCTTCTCCAACGAGTTTTTAGCTAGATTTTATTTACCTACCATCAGTTTTGTTAGACCGACTTACCTACATCGAAAATCGACATCGGGTCGAGATGGGAGCAAATAAATTACATCTGATTTTCTTTCGACAAATAATACTACTACCGAGGTATAAGTCTTATACGCCAATGAAGATTATCGACAATCTACTTCCTATTGCCGTGTTTGTCGACAATCAAGACACACTTGCAAGTTACGGAGTCACGGAAAGGAAGATAAAGAAGTTCAACATATTCATCCACCCAAGGATTTGATAGTGATATGGTTGTCACCAATCTTAAATGTAAAAGTTAGGTACATATATACTTATTAATTGAGTTATTAATATAAAGCCGAGGATTTTTCTAAAAATAAAAGCTATAGCATAGGATTCCCTTTCTTCCATGAGGGTAGAGCATGGCCTGTATTTTCCCTCGTCCATTTGCTCTATTTTTCCACGGTGGTTAATCCAAGGGGCAACCGGCCATCAAAACAGCCTGCAAAGTGTACCGATCAACGGCCACGCATGTGCTTCTCGTTGCGATGTCATCGTCATCGATCGGACGTGAAAAGCCACCGCCCGTCGTTTGGTGGCAGGCAGCGACATCCGCCGTGGTACGACCCCGGAGAAATCTCGGTGAAACGACACGGGAACTGGTCACATAAATATAGGAGGCCCAGATGAATGCATTATTGTGCTCCGTGTTGCGTTGTGGCGTTGCACAGTGATGTGTTGGGAGGTAATCAGGGGACTGTGTCACCGTCACACCCATCCCCATTCTGCCTTCCATGATGGCTGCTGATTCGTTTTCTGGCCATCGACGAGCTAGCCCCAACCAGCGTCTCCGGTAACGGACAATCATGGTTTAGTTTTAAATTGGTTGATAACTCTAATGTTCTTGCAAATGTGTCAGGGTTTTTTTTGTCGCTTTCCGGTATAAACATACTTCTACATGGACAATTATTCGTCATGTTTCACAGTGCTGTGAATTTTAGCTAAAATAGCACTATATCGATTATTAGTTTTTTATATCTAACTAAAAAATAAAGAAAAATAGAAAAAAAAATAAAAAACACCATTATATCTACAAGATAATGCAAAGTAAAAAAATCATATTAAAATATTCTAAACGGCTTTTGGCACACTATTTGAAATAGGGCTACTATGGGATAGTAGCAGTTGTTGGCACTTGCCACTTGGCACCAGGCGGTTCGTCGGCTGCTCCATCGTCCCTGGTCGTCTGTTCGTAGTCACACTAGGCACAGGATGGCAGTAGTTGCGTGCCTACAGTTGGCTTGGCTAGCAACAAGCATACGCAAGTTACCCAAACCAAGACCGCACACTAATAAAATGGCCAGCCAATGCTAAAATACCAGCTTTCCTTACTCTGCGTGAAACCAAGGCTAAAGTAACTCAGTTCCATTGGTTGTCATGTCAAATTGCAAATAAGGAAATGACACCAACCAACGCCTGCTATTCAAACTTGAAGATTCCAGGAAAAAAAGAAATGGTTTTACTGATTCGTCGTGTGTACTTTTAACTATTGAAAATCAGCATGCATGTTATTTACGTTTTGTCAATGTACCAAAAAAAAAATCAATGCAGTCGGATGCCTGGTACCTCAACAAAATTAGAGTAAATTTTATCAGTATTATCTCGATTGCCACGGACTTGCAAAATACCATCAGGGAGATGGCAGACTTACAAATGACATTGCAAAATACCACGGACTGCTGTCACTTTTTCTGTTAGTTTGCACCGCTCGTTTTAGCTTTTTTTTCAGCTTCAGCTTCTAACTTCAGCTTTTTTTTCACTATTTAGTAATTCATTTTTTTCTAAATTTTTTTAGATTTTTTTAGGCTTTTTTGCATTTTTCTTTTTTCCCGTGTTCCTTTGCATTGTCCGTGATGGGCTAACATATTTTTTCTATTTTTACATTTTTTAATTTTAATTATACCTAAAAAGCCAAATCAACTACAGTAAAAAAAAGTCAGCTACAATGAAATTTTAGCCAAAAGTCATCGCTAAAACGAACGCCCCTCCATCTAGGAGAGAGAAATTTTCTGAAATAACACATTTACCCCCAAACTGTGTTATGATCTGTTTCAATAGGGAGAGGTCTAACTATAGGGTCCATATGTGATGCAGAGCTTAACCTAATTTTCTTTGGTTTTTTAAAGGAGTCTGACCGGTGAGGTCCACATGGCAGAAGAGAAATAGAGCTTGAGAACTAAGACATGGTGAGGTGGCTCTTGATGGCGTAGCAATGGCAAGC
This sequence comes from Melocanna baccifera, assembly GCA_036346265.1. NCBI lineage: Eukaryota > Viridiplantae > Streptophyta > Magnoliopsida > Poales > Poaceae > Melocanna > Melocanna baccifera. Next base: position 243,443 of record JAYEVJ010000050.1, on the reverse strand, counting down.
GAAATGAGTCTGTGAGACCTCTGAAAGTAGATGAGTGGTGATGGCATGGACGGAGGCATACAATGGTGCATTGGCGGCAAGCACAGTCAAATGGAGGCACAAGTAGATTGCGGTACTAGCGTTCCGAAGGTTCCTTGCAAAATATGGCGTGCACAAGCTACATGACATCAAGGGAAGTGCTACAGTTCTTAGTGTTTAGCCTAAGATGGGTCAGAATTAATGGTGCGGTGGAAGCTAACCTCAGGAAAGAAGATGGCGGCGGTGGCAATGTGCTATGGTGGTGCCATGGCCAAATTGAGGTGAGGAAGGAGTATAGGGAGTGAGTTAGTGCTCTAGGCAAAATGATTGAATAGGCAGTCGCTAAGGATGACAAATTCGATGGTTGCAGTGGTTTGAACGAAGACAAGGAAGACAATGAAATTCCGATGAATGGCTATTGGAACACGAAATTGATGGAGGTTAAATGTTGAGGGAATGCTAGAACACATTGTGGCATGAGTAGAATCACTAGGAGCTCACCAGAGGCAAAGATCCAGTTGTGGGCATGGTGGCCGGACTTAGAGAAGACATGGCAGCATGGGCGAGCTATGTGACATCAAAGGAAGCTTCGATGAAAGTGGCTCATGTGTGCAAAGGCAGGAGTTGGCGCTACTTGGGTGCAAGCATGAGCATAACAGGAGAAGAAGGCAGGTTTAGATGAGGTGGTGGGATAGGAAAAGGAAGAGGAAAGGAAGGGGAAAAAAAGAAAGGATGAGGATAAAATGGTCGTTTCGCATCCTAGGGATGGAAAATGTGATGGCGATGGTAGTTTCCAACTTTTTTTGTTTTTACGATGACATTATAAGATTGGCTTTTTCGTAATGGTATTTTACAAGTCCATGACGACTGTGATAGTACTAATCAAATTTACTCATAAAATTACTCATGATAGTCCAAAACGGGATGGGATGGCCCATTTACAGGGCAACGCCATGTCCACAAGAAGAGCTACTCGAGATCCCAAAGTACTTGCTTGACAAGCGCACTCCAATCAAAATCCTAAAACCATCTTTGGGCTATTCACGTCTTCCTTCTGAGGGAAATGAAACATTTTGATTGTTCGATTGGGCAACTTGATATTTCTATAGTTACAATATTATGGATGCCAAACATCAGATATCTAGAGCCATTGCATGGGTGGTGGGGGCAACACTCGTAGATCGCCAACATAGATGTAACTTGTAGGCAGGTGTGGAATATCATCCAGCAGCAATAGATGAGGATCACTTCCCCATGATGGTCCCGAGCATAGCCTAGTGTTAGATCGAGGGGGCCAACTAGAGGAGGACGAATAGGCAGTTTTAAAATCACTTTGGCCAAAATCAAAGTTTATATGCAAAAGAGTAAATCAAAACGGTTTTGCACAATTAAGCCCTAAATTAACTAATCTCACTAAGCTCACCAATAAGCTAAGTCTAGATCAATGTTTGCAATCTTAGGATGACAAACAAATAATTTAATTCTAAGAATGTAAATTATAAAAGGTAAAGCACAAGAGAATGTAAATTGCATAAGGTAAAGCACAAGAGAGCAAACCAAAATAAGGTGGCAAGGTCCCTTTTTACCGTAGTGTACAGAGACTTGCCAGTCTCATCTAATCCACATTGAAGTAAATCCAAATAAATTAGACCGGCTTTACGAATTAATCCAACACCGTAATTTCACTAGTGGTAGCTCTTTCTCGCTCTGGATAGATAAGCTCTAACCTTCACACCAATACTGAGTCTCTTCACAATCTTCTTAAAGAGATCACCAGTTCTCACATCTCCAAGCTATCTAGAAGTCGACAACCTCCAAGAGCAACAAGTCAAAGCCTATTGCTTAACTCTCACTAAATGTAACACATGCACACGTGAATACCCAATGAACCTCTAGAAGCAACACATGCAACTGGAGACTTCTCTCCTTGCTCACAAGGTGTAACATATGCATAATTGAAAGGAGAAGTTCACACTATCTTAAGAAAACAAAATAGAGTGCCACTGATTATCTCCCGACCAGCCAAAGGTCTATTGATAACCACCACCATAACATCTTGCCGTTGGAGACAAAATCAGCAAAAATCAGTAGGAGCAGTAGTACCACAATTTAAATAGCGGTAGTATCATGCTACAATGCCAGTGGCTATAAACTTTAGCACTAAATGCTCAAAACTAGCAATTACAAAAAACTACGGTGGTATCGTCACACAAAGTGCGGCCATACTAGCCTACAGTGATGAGAAGAGCTCATGAACATGCTCTCTAGAAAAGAAACTGCCATACAATGCCTGGTCATATCAGAGACCCCGATCAGACCGACGGGTCATACCGAGCAGTAGTATCGCCAACTAATGGGTGGTAGTATCGGCCAGTGTGGTCATATCATGGGTAAAAGGGTGGTAGTACTGGCTCTGAATTATAGCACAGATGACACTCAAAATAACGGGACTTTTGACTACGATGTCAGAAAGGGGTGATCTTGGACTCTTTAGAAAGATTATTCAGAGGGTTACACAACCCATACATTTTTATGATCTCAAACACATTAGATCAATATAGAAAGTACAAGAACTCTAAGTCACTACTATGGTCTAAGTCCAATGAAATAGCATCAAGTAATCTTAGACTATGCCAACGAAAAACGCATGAACTCCAATAATTTGCAAAATATATTTGCAAATTTATATCATGCCACAAGAAGTAGACACATGGATTTCAATGATTTACAAAACATATTTGTAAAGTATAGTCATATGCTACAAAGAGATATGCATGAGTCATAATTATGTGTAAAAGCGTATTCACAAATAATAGCATTATGGCAAAGAAAGCTAGAGTAAGATGGATTGAGCTATCAATGCATGATGAGACTCAATCTACTAGACAAGACTCCTCTTAATAGTATGGTAATATATAATAGCAATCTAGTCTCCTAACTAAACATCGAGACTAGTAAAAAACTAAGAACATATCCTTAGCCTGTGCTAGTTATATATTTGCCTTACACATCATCTTGAAACTTGATGATAAATATCTTTACTTGAAGTCCAAGTCCTTGACCTGATGTGTATCAACACATGATATATCTTCTTGACTTGATAGCCTTTAACACATGAAGTTATCCACCATTTCGGAATCTTGACTTGATGATCATAAATATATGATATCACGCTTCATTGGAAGGTTTACTCAGCCAAGTTGCACTTTATAGACTTATGGCTGTATTGTTTTACAATGGAAGGTCCTGACCAGATTCGGTCTTCAGGATTATCTGGGCGGTTCAACCCCATTCCACTCTCTCGTGCATTCACTGCACCATGCCCCCGAACCATCCGCCCAGATAAGTAAGCAAGTTGGGGTATTCGGGGCATAAAATAATGATCTTACAAAAATACATGACCATTTTCATCTAAAACTTCCCAAATTGCTCTTTATAATTGTATGTGAGGGTTAGGGTATTTAAGCACCCCCAGTATCTAAGTAATACACTAAGCGTTACGCATATACGTAATTTATTTTCGAAGATTAACATTATAAATTTTCCTAGGGAGATAAACAAGTTTCACTGTCTAATGTGCCAGGAAGGTATAATAGTAGTACCTAATTAAAGGGCAGCTAGCTAAGGTATTAAAACAAACTTACGATAGCACATAAAATAACAGCCTGCAGTTTAATAGATTAAATGTAAATAATTTGTTAAAAATAGGAATTCAAAAATGATCAAAGTATTGATTCGCCTGGATCATAGTTGCCTTGGTCTTGTTGGTCTTGGCTTGCGTCTACCTTGGATTCTTCCTCTTGAGCCTCGTATGCTAATTTTGCGATAAACGAGAATTTAAAACAATAAATACAACCAAATAAACTCTCACAAAAATTCAAACAAGCTCAAAAACTTATGCTTTTGGTTCCATTGGAAATAGGGTGAATTTAGATGAATTTAGCAATTTTTCTCACTTTATTTGGAGTTAAAATGAATTAATTATGATTTTTTAAGTTCTCAGCTTTAATTAATTCAAAAAATCAAAATCAGAAATCATTAGATATTCTGAGGAGAGAGTGTGTGTGACTGACAGGTGGGGCCTACTTATTTTATTATTTTTCTTTTTCTCTCTCTGACAAGTGGGACCCACTGATTTTTATTAATTCTTTAGCTTTTCAGATGCTGACACGTGGGGCCCACTGCGGCTATTAACTTCTCTCCCTCGGTTTCACTGACAGGTGGGCCACGGGGATTAATGTTTTGTGTGACGCTGACAAGTGGGACCGGATAACGGTTTAAATTAAACGGGGCCCACCAGTCAGTGACTCAATAATACTAATAACTGTTATTAGCATTAATTAATCCTGTACTAATTGAATGGCAAGGATGAACAATACGTTCTTCCTCCTCCCGACGACGGCGAAGCTCGTTGCTGCAGTAGGGGCGGCAGCCGAACATTAGCATTTGAAAAATGGGTTCCGTGCTCTTGCACCCACCTCTGTGCGAGGTCTCACCGGCCAATTTGGCCGAAGCATCAGCTGACGACGAGCTCGGACGGGAATGGAACAGGACAATGGCGAACGATGCTATCTACGGCAACGGAGTTCAATTAAACACTACTGGAGCATCTGAGAATGGTCCTGAAGCTACCTTGGGGGTCGGTGGAGCTTGGGCGTGGCTGAGGAGGGCTATCGGTGTGCGACGGCGGTGATCCGAGGAGGGTGCACAGCAAGGGAGAAGCTCGGCCAACGTGAGCTTCGGCCGATGCTCGGGATGGCTTCGTCAAGCTCCTAGGATGCTTTTGGCGAGAGGAATTGGTTGGCGGCCGCTCTAATCGCCGACGAGCTCTTCGGCCGAAATCAGGGGAGAAGGGGGCTCCGGCGAGCTATAAGGCATGGAAGTTCGATTGCTTTCGATGGGAGGGAGAGAAGAGTATAGGGAGTCGATTACTGGCCTCAATTGGCTTTTATAGCCAGCGGATTGCGCTGTCTGCACGGAGGCGATGGGAACGACCATGGTGGGTGACGATGGAGGCGGTGAGGCCACAGGGCGATTGAGCTGGACTTTGCACTGGCGAATGGACGGGAGCTGGTGGTCGTGTGAGTGCTGATGGATGCGCAGGCGTCATCGGCGCAGGAGGAGGGACCGGCGACTGTGGCTGATGCGGAGGAATGGCGCGGCGACGTGGGCTCTGCTGGCTGGCCGAGTGCGGAGGGGACGGGGTGATAGGGAGTTGGTGGCATACCACGGCGAGCGGGCAACGGTATGGGGCGAGGAAGCACGTCGGTGACCGCTGGTCTAGAGGGAGCTCGCAGGTGGGGCCGACTACGGAAATCCGGGGAGGATGAGCGGCGCGCGCGGCGAGCAAGCGAGCAGAGGGGAGGAGAAGGGAGAAAGGGGAAAGGGGAGGGGCGCTTGCCGTGGGCCGTTCGGACCGGTTGGTTCCTCCCTCCTTTCTTTTCTCTCTTTTTTTGTTTTCTTTTTAATTTTACTTTTTGTTTTAATTTCTAGGGTTAAATTTGGAGCATGTGTGTGTATATAATTTGCATATACTTTATGCATAAAACTTCAAGATATCATTTAAATATTTTTACTTTTCTTTTTATATTTTCTATTTTTGGCATATCCCCATTTTAAATTCTATTTCCAATTTAACTTTAGAATGTTTTGGGGTAATTTTTGAGATCATCTTTTCGTATTTGTATCTTAATTTGAAATTTTCTTTTATAAACTATATCCTGTCTTTTTGGTGCTCCCTGGTTTTGTGCTTTCACATTATATTGTGTATATATATATATATATCAATTTTCTTTTTATTTATCGGAACCTCAATCAAAACCACAGAAGATCCAAAAATTTAAAATATCAGGAAATGCCAAAATTCACAATATCCATAATTTACATATTATCAATAGTCTTCCCATTTTTGGAATGTTACATTAACTCATGGCGTCTTCCCAAGTTATCCTCATCATGTGACCTAACCTATTTCACCAACTCATGAAAAATATTAATATCATAAATTAATTATCAAAACTCATCATTAACTTATAATGGAGAGACTAAATTCTTCACCTAGAAAATGATGGTGATGTTCACTTAGCTCGATGGGGAGGATGGTAGTGGTGGTGGTGCGTCTACTAGGGATAATGGAGGGAACTATCAAACAATAGGTTTAAGAAAACTATACAGGACTCAGACGTGGTTGCACTGTTAATTGGCCACGCGGTTACTTTGGAGGCAACAGTTAGGGGTGGGAAACGGTAACAGATTATCTGTTTTATCCGATATTCGTATTCGAGAAAACACGGATATAGTAAATAAAATCTATATTAAAAATATTTGTATTTGTATTTAACAATATTCGTATCTGTATTTGAGAATATTTATATTCTATTCGTATTCATATTCAAAATTATTCAATTTATATTTAATTTATTTTCTATGCCGGCCAATTGGCCCAACGGCCAGTTACATATGGGCACACGGGAAACCCAGTCTTCCCCTTAGTGTTCAACCCTGAGTGTCGGCCCTCGAGGAAACCTCTACCGAGTGCTTTTAAACTTTTCCCGGTGTTTTAGGCACACGGGGAATTTACAGGATCTGGTAGTGTCTTCTGGTTACGGGAAACCAGGAAAGGGTAGGCACGGTACAGTGCATATGCTTCATTTGTTTGCAGAGTGCAGGTGCAGTTTCAGCGAAGAGTTGCGTATGGGGAAGGATAGAACATGTTTGGAACTTAATTAGTCGTATTTATATTAATTTCTAAAAGTTATCTTTCTATAGTAAATAATTTGCTATAGTATCTAGCTTTCAAATAGAATATCTTTTCAAAATAGTGTCTATTAGTTGATTGTAGTACACACTGTAGTGATTTTATTTATATCGATTAAAATCGCATGTGAGTATCTTTTTCTACAAGGTTCTCTATAAGTTGTTACTGTTTATAAACCAAAAACAAAAACTAAAGCAAAATCCAGTATGAATGGGCATAAGCAAAGATATTTCAGGAAATAGGACGGTGGTGGTGGCGCGTCTGCTGGGGACAGAAGCACGCCCAGAAGCAGAGCATTTGATTGAGGTCAGGTATGTCACATGCATGGTGTCATCCGGACTCCAAGGAATGGCCCATTTGCCATGTGAATTTGCTGCTCGATTTTGTTTACATCAAACTGGTTCGAGTCAAGTCGACTTGGACATTGCGCGTAGGTATGTGGGTACCAAAGAAACGTGCCATTACAGCTTGAAGAACCTTTGATTCGTCTTTTAAGAGGCTGAACATCTCTGGGTGGAAGTCTGGAACGCATCTTTAATGGTCATTAGGGCTCACAATTACTCTCTTTCATATTAGAAGAACAAACAGAGAGGGCCAAATGCCCAAGCGAATATGAAAAGGAAAAACTATGCCTAGGCATATGTATCTGTTTTGTTTGTGCTCTCTATATGTTACTCAACTTCTTTTCTTTTAAAAAATAACTATGTTTGGACCATCCTAGCAAGAGATGAAGACGGACACAATAGAAATGGATAATGAATATGTCATATTTGTTTTTTATATATTTTTTCAGAAGCAGATATAAATACGAATACAAATACAAAACAAATATGAATCGAAATGAATACAATCATGAATATTTCTCAGAATATAAAAACTCCTTAAATTGTACGCACAAAATGAACAGAAACACATAACTAGTTTATTTAATCCAAACATTTATGAATTCTTCATATTTTCAGTTAGAGTTCCTTCCCTAACTCCATGTATTGATGTGCTCCCTCTGTCCTTTTTTACTTGACATTTTAGAATTTATGTCGTCAAACTTTTAAAAATTTGACCAAAAATAGGTTTAAATCTATCTAAATTGTCTATACGAAAATTATATAATTAGATTTACCGTTAAAAATATTTTTATAATATTATAATTTTATTAGTATATCTTAGTATAAAATTGTAAAAATTGGTGGTCAAAGTTGCATCTTAAAGTCCGTAAAAAAAATAAAAAACGTAAAGTAAAAAAGAACAGAGAGAGTATATATTAATGTACAATAGACTACTAAAGTATCATGTAAATAGGCTAGGATGAAATAGATGATATATGTTGTGGATATCGGGTCTCTAAATATCCAGATAATCTGAATCCATATCGTATTCAACAGATAGTAAGCTATTGAATCCTTATTTATTTCCGATCCAATACTATTTGAAAAATATTTAAATCGATAGAATCCGTATTCAAAAATAGTCCAAATTAGTCGAAAACTCGCCGCCGCAATCTCATACCAGATCTAACATCGTGAAAATTCCACTGATTTTGAAAATTTTTAGCCGAGTGGTGTATAGCAAATCCATTTCCCAAATTGCTAAAAAGAACAAAAAGAAAATTAAGTGACTAGGACATATGAAAAAAAAAGAAGAAAGATTTGCAAGTAATACTCGAGTGTCTTTCCATTTTTAAAAAAATCGCACTTTTATATTTCAACCCTCAGCTCCTTCATCTAGCAAGCTAACCTAAAAAAAAAATCCTACATACTCTCCGGCCTCTCCTCCCGAAAATAACACCTGAGTGCTAGACAGCAAACCTCGAAAAAGAAACACGCACATGTTATTTGGCTTAGGTCAGTAAAACTTACCTTAAGACTATTATTCTAGAGCATGATAGGGACGACGCTCGATCTATTTGCCTTTTGCTTTTTCTTTATTATTACGAGTGGTGCTCTGGAGTGCTTGCTGCTTCAGTTGCTTGACGTTGCCCGATTGGACTGACGAACTGAGGTCGTCTTCTCCATGCGCGGATAAATCCACACCATTAATTAGCTTAATCCCAATTACCAGGCGCGCGTCATTAGACTAAGACGGTTACGGATAAGACATCCAAACCAAGACGACCTGTCGATGATACGACTGACATGGCCGCGTGTATGTGCGCCACGACGGCACGATAAACACGAGGACGCAATCCTATTCGCTATTCGGTCCGGATTACCAAGGTCCGTTTCGTGAGACCGTGGGGTGTTTTAATTGGTTAGAGCTAATAGTTTTTAACTATAGTTGTTAATTTTTTTGATTGAAATGGTTTGAAGAAGCCACTTTTAAAAGATATTTTTAAAAATCAATATATTCAAACCAACTTTTGATTTCTTCTAGTAAAAACAAAGTCAAAATAGATTTGAACACCTCGGTTGCGTGTAATTTGCAAGTTGGGAGTAGAAAGCGGGCTAATTTCCGGCGCAACACGTAGCAAGGTCTTATTTCTTTTTGGTGGTGATGTCTCACGCGCAACACGCAGCACGGACGCCGTAAGCAATACCGTCCTGTACGTAGACGCACGAGAAAAATACACGCGTGCGTGGCCGGTCAGGCCAGTCGGCCACAAGAGTTACTGGCGGCAGATTTATTTTGTACGGTCAGCGTCTCGATGGCTCACGCTCTCGGTCCATGCTTTGTTAACTAGCCATATAGATGCGACACATCATCACGTCACGTTAGATACCGTATGAAACAAAGTAACAGAGACGAAAATTTTTAAGACGGATATTTTTTTTAAAAAACGAGGACCCGTACGTATTTTCAAAGAAAGCGAATTTTTTTTCATAAAAAGGACCTGTGCGTAATTTCGAAGAAACCGCGGGGTGTCATCACGCAAAATGAGGAGCCTCCACGAAAAAACTAAGGTTTTCAAAGAAAGCGAAGGGTTTTTTGAAAAAAGGATCCGCGTGTAATTTTGAAGAAACCTTAAAAAGGATTCGTGCGTAATTTCAAAGAAACCGCGGGGCGTTATCTAAGAAAAGGAGGGGCTCATGAAAAAACCAATGGCCCGGACATAATTTCAGAGGAGGGGAGGATTCTTTCTTTAAAAAAAGAGATAGCAGGGGTGTTTTTGTAAGAACGAAGGATCTGTACGTAATTACAAAAAATACAGAAAATTTTTGCAAGATTAATACGTGGCATGATGACCGGACATCCCCAATCTTAATATACGAAGTATTCCATCACTGTGCGTTGCTCCCGTTTGGTTTTTTGGAACTGAACACTTTGGAGCTGGTAGATTGCGTTGACATGGGATACGGCAAGTTTTATCAATCAATGTGGTAAGTTTTTTCTAAAAAAATAATAATCGAAGTGATTGGTTAGGCAAATTAAAGGGTAATACGGTAGTAGGTATCAAACTGTAGTATGAACTATGGTTCCAGAGTCTCAGTTGTTTATTCGTAAGGACACCTTTGTAGGTCGTCGTCCATGGGAAAGAAATAGAATGGTCTCCAGGAGGAGCTTCGCCAAAAGAGAAGAGATCATGGTTAACTACCTTCTCCGATGTCTCTAGATACTTTGGAAGTGATGATTGAGCTAGCACCAATGTAGAGAATTTTCGTGTCTGTAGTGGGTAAGGACAGGTCTTGTCTGGTCACCTTCAGAACACTAAACAAACTTCCACTATGTTGTGCTCACATACTGACATTGACATTGAGTGCTGAATTAATTCAGGAAGGGACTGATCTGTTAGAGAAAATGTGCTGCTGCGGTAGAAAGCTTTTATCAAAATACTAAACTTGTCAGTGAGATACTAATTAAGCAGCTGATGATAGCGCTTCAGGATCAGTTTCGTCGAAAGTAGCTGACTGAATCTGCATGCCAGACTGCCAGGACATCGTCGTAAAGCTCTGCTCGCCCTCCCAAAGCCATCTTGGCTCATCTTGGGCCCTGCCATTTCATTTCCTACGTGGTGGTGATAGCAGACTAGCTAGTGGTGGTGAAACACGGAAAGAAACGCAAGTTTTAGACGGGAAAAAAACCCAGCCATTCATCTACCGTTGACTAACAGCTTTATATCGGTTGAGACGAAGGGAGAAAACAAAGGGCTTCCACTTACAACCGGTTTCAAGAACAGTAGTGGTGATATATGTGCACTGCGCAAAGAAGACTCGAAAGAGTTAATCAATTAGCAGTACATTCGAAAAGTTTTTTTTAAAAAAAAAGCAGAATAAAACTGCCCAGTCTTACTTACTCTGTTTTTACAGTTTGATTCAAACAATTTCAGTTTTGTTCAAATACTGGGAGAATGGATAAAATACGAGCAAGTCCATAAAGTTTTGGCTCCACATGTACACTGGTAGATGGACCCTAGCTAGATTGCCAAGGAAGGTGATCTGTCTCAATCTTCATGCGCTTTGTTTCAACAATGAGCCCTAGGGCAGGGCCCTAATTCGTTTAGATGTTTAATACTTCTACGCGTTTCCACCACGGTCTAGCTGGGAAGCATATGCTTAGCCTCTGCATAACGCACTCTTCTTTTAACTTATAAGTATAGTTCTCTAAACAAATAAATGGACGGCCATTTTATTGTCTTTTCAAAACGATTTATTGGGATTAAATTTTTGATGTAGCGATTTATCGGGATAAAATTTTTGACGTAGCTTATCAGTATTTGATACATTCGCACAAGCGCTCGCGCTAAACCCAAAATCCATCGGCCATAGTTATAAATCATCAGCCACAACCGAAAATAACCCATCCATTGACTTTGAATTGACTTGACGTACCAAAATTAAACATTAACAAGGTTTCGTCTACTGGCTGATTGTGCCTCCAGCCAGCCCATCTTTTGCACTAGCTTTTCTTTTTGCTGTGTGAAATCAACTCAATCGTGCATCCATGTTGGCGAGCAAATCGAGCCCTAATCAGTTCATCTTTGAGTTAAGACTTGATTAATTGAGTTCCTTTGGAGGGTAGGCGGGGAGTGGCCGAGTGGGCTCCTGCTCTTCGCAGCAACCTTGTTAGTTGCAAACGATCGATTCCTCTAGTCCCATGAAAGCATGTAGCAAAGGCATACCCAAATAGTATGCGTTTTTATTAACTCATAAGCATTCTAGAGATTCGTTTTGTTGCTGCAGACTTCAGATACATTCTGATGCCCACCAGGTGCTCCGTTCGATCCTGTTTGAACTAGGGATCTTAAATGTTTATTTTCCAGGAATTTCATAAGAAATAGTTCAATCCTATAAGAGTCAGAAAAAAATATATCGTGTTTCAAACGAGGTCTTAACTGTGACGAGGGTTTGGATGCGCTCAGGACAGCATCCAGCGGCAGCGTTCGGCGGTGGAAATCACTGTTTAACATTTGTGTTACTGTTCATCATTTTGTTCTTTTCTCTTTTTTTGTTTTTTTGGTAATTTTGTGTTTTTTTCTCGTATTCCTTTTGCATTGTCCGTGATGAACTAACATGTCATTTTTATTTTTAGATTTTTAGTGTACGGAGTGTATACTATTGCTTACTAGACACGTGCCAAATATCAAATAATGAAATATCTCAGTTTCAAAATTATGTCATCTATTTCGCTATATTTATCTATGGCATGGGGAGTATGTGTTCCAATATATTTATTCAATGAAAGAATGTAGAGTGTAGTTATTGTAATTTTTTTGTCGCTCACTACCCCTACTTAAATGCTTTGAAAAAGGTAGGGGGATTGGATCATATACCCTCCCTTTAGTTGGAAAATTGAGGATTTACTCTCCACATCTCACTGACACGTGGGGTCATCATAAGTCACTGACACGTGGGTCAGGAGAGTAAATCCTCAATTTTCATCTAAGTGGAGGGTATATGATCAATAAATCCATTGTATTATGTCATTTAATAGGGGTATATATTGTTATTTCTCATTAATTATTTTTTAGATTTAGTGTTTTTGATCTATGCGTATGATGGACTGTGGACAAATGAAATAAAATGGAAAGAATAATTTAGCCAAAAAAGTGGGTGTCGAATTTTTCTGTAATAAGATGCCCTGGTGGCAGTTTGAGGCGGTTCTGAATTTTAAAACCCTGACTGTGAAAACTTACTGGCCATCGGATGCAAATCCCAGGTTTACCAGGTATAGTTGCTATCTTTTTTTTTGAAGGTATATAGTTGCCAGCTTGCTGACGGATTTTGGCTTTAGATTATAAATAGTAACAATTTGTATGGAGAAAGAAAAACTCATGTATGATTTTGACTGATATAAATGAAGTCATCATAATGTATACTACAATCAACTAATAGACTCTATATTGAAAATATACTCTATTTAAAAGTTAGATACTATAAAAAGCTATTTACTGTAAAAACAGCTTTTAGAAGCCAATATAAATAAGGCATAGCCTCTAGCTACATATACATATACATATACATATACATACATATATATACATACGTACATATGTACGTAACGTACATACATATACGTGTGTGTCTATGTGTGTATAAAAAAATACCTTTTACTCCGGGGTGTAATTGCATCTACCTCTAATGTACCACCTAAACAAACTTGAAATACTCATTTATCCATTTTGGATATACTTCTATACTAATTATAAGATACTTCAATGTGAACCACATGAAAAAATTGCAAGAGAGTCTATAGTTTTTAGTGTATTTTGTAAATACCTTCATATACACATATAAAAAGGAGTATGTCGACAAAAATCTACATACCACATCTGAAAAATTATTCATATCACCTAGATGGTCTTAAATACTCGTATACTACACGTACATACTCTCCGTTACGTGAGATACTCTCTACGTTATAAGATACGATATAGAGTGTAATTGCACCCAGGTGTACAAAAGAGTATATATACACACATACACATATATAGGGAAAATACCTTTTACTCCTAGGTATAATTACTCTCACCTCTAATATACCACCTAAACAAATTTGAAATACTCATTTATCATTTTAGGTATACTCGTATACTAATTATAAAATACTCTAATGTGAACCATATGAAAAAAATGTAAGGGAGTTCATAGTTTTTAGCGTATTTTGTAAATACCTTCATATACGTATATAAAAAGAAGTATGTCTAAAAACATATACATACCACATCTGAAAATTGTATATACCACGTAGATGGTCTTAAATACTCGTATACTATATATACATATCCTCTATTACGCGAGATACTCTCTACATTGTGAGATATGACATAAGGAGTAATTACACTCAAGAGTATAAAAGAGACTTTATATATATATATATATATATATATATATATATATATATATATATATATATATATATATATATATGTATGTATGTATGTATGTATATATGTATGTATGTATGTATATCCTTTTAGTATTTCTAGAAGTACATACTCCTACTTTCAATATACCATATAAACGAATGTGTTATACTTATTTATTACTCTTAGTAATTAAAAACTAATTCTAAGATACTCCAAGGCAATTTAGTTGAAAAATTTTCATTAGAGTCATTTATTTTTACTATACACCCCTTTTCATGTATAAAATGACTATATACACAAATTACAAAATGCCATATAAATATGAAGTGATGTCGCAACGTACAGACGTGTATACGGTGCGTGGAGTGATTATGTACAATATCCTTGGTTGTATCCAGCTAGTATGACAATATATGAACACTGTGATCATCACATTTGTCCTAGATGGTCCAAATTGAAGTCCGTTTCAAGTCAGATATGACCAACTTTTTGTTCCTTGTTCATACATGTACAGGGAGGCTACCTAATTAAGCATATGTAATCTATTCCTGCAAAACATTATATATACGTACTTGTAGCTTTTAACAATGCATTGGCTCAGTCCGTTTCAGTCAAAGTTGTTAGGTAAATAAAGCACCTATGCAGCCATCATCATCTAGCAGGGTTCCATGTGGTGGTGGATCATCACCAACCTACTCTAGAAACTTTAAACCCTTTTTGTGAGACTGCATATAGAATAAAACTTGTGGTGCAATTACAGAGGGAAGACCTGACCAAACCGAAAAGATCCAAAGGGTTGTTCGTTAAACACGCATGCAACTGCATGCACATGGAGGCCGGTTTGGAAGCTTAGTGCTGTACTTTATTACTTTGTAGCTCCATTTTCTTATGAAAAGGAAAATAATGCAAAAATGCCTAGGAATTTTTCATATGTAAATATATCCAGAGCTGAAAGGGCTGTCTATATACGTGTTTTTAAGTGTATATATATATATATATATATATATATATATATATATATATATATATATATATATGAATTATTGAAAACGGTACAAACTTAATCCGCGGCGTAAGTTAGGGTTCCTGCTAATTGGAACGTCCTTGGAAGCATAAAACAAACGATTTATTTCTCTAATGTGTGAAACGAGCATATCTGTGAGAGAAACTCTTCACATATTAAAATTGCTCTTTCTTTTAATTCCAACAAAGAATTAATCCACGCAACAAAGAATTTAGGGACTAGATCTTTTCTTTCTTTTTTTTTTTTTGAGAATACAAGGCTGATGGACAGGAGCGGAACTAGAACGAAGATGATCAGAGTTCACTATTTCACCATACATATAACAACATATATAATTTTCAACCAATATTATGCTAAATAGTAATGTATCTAGCAATTGTTAGCATCAAAACTTCAACATAACTGAGTAGTGATCAAAATGCTTACCAATATGAAGAATCTCGATAATAATATTGGTTAATTGCAGCAAACTAAAGAAACTAAAGGTGAAATCACAGACAAAAGTTGATCGGTATTGGTAAAATACATTATGTACACCTCAATGATGTATTAAAAGAGAACAAAATTACTTAAAATTTGCAAGTAAAAATAGTAAAATAATCAAATATAAGTTAATGTATTACCTTTTAATATTTACGTTCTTTCAAGTTCATAAAACGACGAACCATAATAGCATCGGTAATTTTCATCAATTCTTATTTCTCCACATAGTAAATAAGTATATCATTCATGAAACCATCATCAATTAATTGAAAAAGTCAATCAGATATTAGTATGTTTAATAATTCACGAACAATATAATGGAAAATATGTCTAGTAGTTTACTTACTTGATATTGTGGTCAAATACAATTTTGCCTTTGATTTGCAACCAGCTAAGTCGATATTTCAAAAATCAAAATTAAAACACAAGTCTTAACCCTTCAATTTGACAAAAATCAACCAACAATCATTACATAGAAATCTTAACTCACAAATTAAGCCCCTGTTCTTGAAATAAATTGAAACATTTGAGAGAATTTTAGCAAAAAGTACATACTGATTGAGTGAGCCTAAGCTTCCTTCGGTTGGCGAGGACGCGAGGCAATAGGGACCAAGTGGCACCCACGGCGAGATGGCAGACAAGGGTGGATAGTAGCGCCAATCTCTCCTATTCTCCGGTGATCGATCGTTACCTGGCTGGGTGTAGCTGTGCGATGGGCGTGGTGCATATCTCCTGGCCAACAGGCATCAAGGGCTGTTGCAGGGTGGCACACTTTGGGATCCATCAAATGGACATCGTGGCCTGTTGCGGTTCTCCCTCTTAGGTTGGCTTGGCCTACTATAGTTGCCTCATGGGCTGAGAGAAGAAGATGCTCCTTGTGGACTACTGCTAGCTACTAGGATTTAGACTAGTAGTGCTCTCTTCATTGAGATTCAAGAAAAGAACTGGGTGCACTGAGTTTGGGTTGAAGGTGCTAATCCCTACTAAATTTTTTTTTGGATCCGATGTCTTGTGACACCGAGTCAACTTACTTGGTTCTGCCCTACTAACGGACACACTTAACACATGTTGCACTCACACCACCCACTCATGCACACATATACATGTGCGTCCCTAAGCACACTTGGAAATTATCGGAGGCATCAAGGGTCTTACAAAGTGCGGACACATGCTTTTCCATTGAACGCACACGCGTGTGTGTATTTCTAAAATTAGTAGACACCAGTGTTGAATCTAAGACTTAACTCTCATTGATTGGCTGCATGTCTAGCCATCTGACCACAGGCTAGCTTCGAACTAGGCTAGCTTCCAACTAGGCTTATATTTTAAGAGCACCGACACCTCAAGTTTATTGTTTTACTCATAAGTAAAAAATATCACTAGTACAATTAAAAGAAATAGAGTAAATTACACTTTGCATTAGATATTATGCCTTGTTTTCTTTTGCACCAGATTTAAGTAATACTTTTACTTTGCACCACTCTAGCCTAACCAATGTTGCACTTTGCACCAAGTTTAAGCTGGTAGCATGGCCATTTTGAACTTTCCATCTCAGGCATCTTAGTGTGGCAGTAGTAGGTGAGCACCGTCGACTGTGCACACGCGCATGACGAGCTCAAGATGGTCATGTTACCAGTTTAAACTTGGTGCAAAATGCAGCATTGGTTAAGCTAGAGTTCTGCAAAGTGAAAGTATTGCTTTAGCCTAATGCAAAGTAAAACAAAGGACGTAATACCTCGTGCAAAGTGCAATTTACTCAAAGAAATATCACAAGTTCAATTCCCTGCGCATTACCTGGCCTTTTCTTTCCTATGTATCACCTGACCTTTTTCGAATTCATTTTACCTAATTTGTACAAAAACCAGTGGTCCCTTTGTAATTTATGTGATTATTTTGTCAGCACTATCTACTAATCTAGGTTTAGCCGGCAGCATTTTGACAAACTCCCTTAAAGAGAAGATGTGGTTGTTCTTTTCCTAAGAAAAAAGTTACCTGTTCTAAAAAGAATAATTCACACCTCCGTTGGCCCGCTGTCATGGTGGCCTTGCTGTATCATACTGATCCCTCTCAAAAAAATATGTCATAATGATACAATTGTTGACGAGACTATAAAAATGGTCATAAATAACCCATTTTCTGCATAGGACCATTTGTTGTTACATTCAATTTGCTTCGTTAACAGTATGGTTCGCCTTCGGTCGTTGCCATACGCAAGATGTTGAGAAAGTTCGTCAGGAGCGATGTTAAATTTTGTACCAACAATGATAAATGAATGAAAATATCAATAAATTAGGAATACATGGTGCAGGAATCAAGTACTATTCAAGATATTGAGAAGAAAATGACCTAAACGAGGGAGAAATCTATTAGAAATAGGCCCATAAAATAAGGCTCATTTTTTTAATTCCAAAGTATGCAAGGTTTAGTACCATATTGCTAAGACAAGATAGAGAATACCAATTTATAAGGTGAAGTCTATGTTACTCCTTGAATTATGGATGTGGATCGTATAGGGATGACTTTGGCTAATCACACGCGTGCGCATGCGCGCGTGCGTATTCGTGTATTTTCGCACGAAAATCACGTGACTTGTGACCGTGGCGTACCACTTGGCAGACCAAGTCCACCTTTATTTTTTTGCTGAACCGTGCATCTCCCTCTTTCTGTTTAAATGAGATTCAAATATTTGAATTGACGCTTTATTAGGTTTGATGACAGACAATTTCCAGTGGGTAAATGGCTGGTTAAATATGTCAGTTACCAATGGGTAAATGACTGTTTTAATCATATCAATTATTAGTCTATCTATATATATATGCCTGGAGGCGTCCAGAGCACAGACTCAAGAATCTCTCTGCTTTCATTCTCTTCCTCCTTGTGCTGTTGTGCTGTACTGTCTGAACTTCGTCGACTCTTCTTCTTGACGTGCACTGTGAAGAAGGGGAGCAATATCTCTGAACCGCTGCTGCCGTGAAGACCTGCACAGGGGTGGCAATAAAGTTTCTAGGTAGCACACATCTGCATGACCGCTCACTGCACTGCATCATCGATGTCCTGCACTGCTTTCTGTTTTTCATCAAACCCAACAGTAAGTCGTTTGCGCGTTAGATCGACTTTGATATTGTAATATATTTATGTTTTCTTTTCTAAAGTACAATGAGTAGCCTGCTATTAGTTACATGTTTTGCATCACTACTTTATTGCATTTGTCTTCTAATAAAATTTAGAATTAAAATATTACCTATATATTCCAACAAAATCAAGGTGTATTTATAGTTTATAGCCCTGAAGCGCCATGTTTTTGTCATGTCAACAAGCCAACAATGCATTAACTTTCAATGTTTAGTCTCTGTGGACTATAGCTATTCTCCATTTTCAAACACAGAACAGTGTTATTAATTTATTATAACAAATAGATTGATGTATTCTGATTCTGTTCATGATAAACCATAGCAATATGTAGACCTCAGTGCCTCGGCATATCTTCATAACAGAACATCAACCTCCCCAAAAATGACCTCTACACTTCCCCAACACACATTAAGTCAACATGCTGTTGCTGCCCCCATGTTCAACGGCTCAATCGCGGCCAAAATATTAATTTGGCAAATGGCGATTGCCACTGATTGAGGGTTCTCCAACTAAAAGGATTGCTACCCCTGACCTACCTACTGGAAGATGGAACATGTTCGTCACAACACTCCAGAAGGTCTTCCTTCAAAATGTGCCGCTCATTTGGGTTTTTTTAACTTATGATTTATTTTTTACTGTTTAGCACTGGAGCTAACTTAGTTGTACTGTAGCTATTGGTGGTTTTTTTTAGCGTAATTAAATTGAAAAAATTTAGAAATAGAAAAAACATATTAACTTATTATAGACAATGCAAAAGAATATAGAAAAAATAAAAAAATTAGAAAAAAATAAAAATAAAAAATTAGAAGTCAAAAACCAAAAGTTAGAGTCAAGACAGCGGACGGTCTATAGCATCTGTGACTTGTCATCACCGTAGTACGATTAAGGCCTCAGACCTTGACCTTTCTTGCCATTTCTCACTGCATTTGTTGAAGGGCTGCAAATTCTGCTGTATAATCCAACGAGACTTATCCTATGGACTACAAATAGCCACCTATACGTCTACTGCACAATACAATGTTTATTTAAGTTTGTTTTATATTAAAGAGGAAAACAATCTAAGTAAAAAAGAAAGAAAGTTTCAGCTTTCGAATGACTGATTTATACATTGAGAAAACAGAATGCGCTAATTTTTTCCAGTTATGTATCAGATCTACTAAATAATTAATAGTTTTCTATAACTCAGTGGAACCTACCTAAATATGGCATGATTGGAGTTCTTGAGTGGAACATGTGATCTTTGATGAGAATTTGAAAGAAGCGCAATAAAACTACAGTTTTTGTGTTGCACAAGGAGCTAAAATGAAGTTTAACAAAATTTTCGCTTGTGGGCTAGTAAACTGGGATGTCAACTTGGACTCATTTCCTGACGGGAAGCAGGTTAATTAATTAATCTGTTACATATGTTTCTGATATTATTTTGGAAAACCATTAATAAATACTCTGTCTAAATATTGTACTTTTGTGTTGCATACAAATAAACTAGTAGATTGATTCAAATGAGCATTATTGACGCTATATATATCCAGGACAACAAGCCTTGTGAATATTGTGTGTATATTAAAGAGCTCCAATAGATTATATATATATATATATATATATATATATATATATATATAGTACAAGAAAAATATACCATAAGAAATAGAATACAAACTCTATATCCTAATACAATTTTATATCCTTAACACCCTCCTTAAATGCAAAGCGTATGCAATAACATTGTATTTGAAAGAGTTGACATTAAAATAGAAAAAAATTCAAAATCCAAGTTTTGTAAACGTCGTCGTAGCATGCGGCTCTTCAAAATTGTATCAAAAATAGAAAATCTTCATCCGAGGTCGTGCGGTAGCCTATAAATTATGGTGGCAGCCTGTAAAGCAAATCGAAACCTGAGATAGCGGCGACGCAATACACAAGAAGCACAATAGAAGCACAGTGCAGAAAAAGCGTGGCAGCCTTAAAAGATCAGGACGACAGCTCAAAAAGAAGCGACGACATCATAACGACTTCTACGACCCGCACGCGGGTCAGAGAGAAGAGCAGCGGTTGCTACCATACGAAAGACCGCACTAAATCCTAGAGGATGGACTGAAGCTAGCAAAGTAATTGACTAACTGACACATAAATTTGTGGACTTGTATAGCTTGGATGAACTAAAAGATAGATGACTACAGATTTAAATAAACACAACAAAATACTCGAAATCCTAAAGAACTTAAAATCCAGCCGAAAACTCCTAATACGAAACCTCAAAGAGAAACACAAAATCATCTGACACAACCATCTGTCCATCCATCAAAAAACCGACCAACACAGGCTTTGGAGAGACCCATCTGTCAAAACCGACCATTCACTCCACTCCCATCAGGTACAAGTGACCATTCACTCCACTCGGAGAGACCCATCCGGTAGAGACGGTGACGGTCGGCAGAGTGCACCGGCAACAAAGGAGGCGGCGGTCACAAGAGAGGGCGGCGACGACCTTGGAAAGCCTGGATCTGTGGCAGCACCCGAGGCAATGAGGAGCTCAGCCGATGGAGGCCGGCAACGAGGAGGTTGGCCGACAGAGGCTGGTAGCGGCGAGCTAGATCCGACGCGGAGAGGTCTCGATCCGAGTGGGGGCGTCGCGGCGGTGGACAGATCTGGCGTGGAGGCGGCCCCCTGAGCAGATCTAGGGCGACGATCGGGTCCAGCGACGAGCTGGGAGGCACGGCCAGATCTAGAGACAAGGCGGCGGCGTCAGCTGAGGTAGGCCGAGCCAAAGCAGCAAGAGATGTCGATAAGGATCCAAGGCGGCGGCAGCGAGGAGCCAGAACGGGCATGGCCGGCAGTGAGATAGCCGTGCAAAGAGTCCCAGCGTCGGTGTCGGCCGAGGCACCTTCAGATCCGGCGTCGGTGGTGCCTTCAGATCTGGGGAGAGAACGACCCAGAGGTGCGGCAGTGGCTACTCGAAGAGGCCATCGACGGCGGTGGTCGGAGATGAGGCGATGACTACCAGAGAGGCGACCTGGCCTGGCGACGACCAGAGAGGTAGCCGCCCTCGGGAGAGGAGATATCCTCCCGAGGGCAGCAGATGCGAAAGATGAGCGGAGGCTAGGAAAGGTATATCCTAACCCTACCTTGGCTCTGATACCATGGTATAAATGTTGTGTGTATATTGAAAAGCCCCAATAGGCAATATATATAGAGAGTACAAGAAAAATATAACATAGAGATAAGGAGGCATATAACGAATATAATACAAACTCTATATCCTAATACAACTCTATATCCTTAACAGTGAACATTTTGTTTTTTCTGTAACTTCTGCTTCAAACAAATTAACGTTTTTGGTTTGTTTGTTTACTTCAAAATCTAATTAATTTCTCAAGGAGTACGACTAATATACCAGGCCATATGACTCTATGGGCCTTAATTGTACTACATATTGGAGGAGTACCTTTTGGAGTATATGAACTACTCTAACATCACACTGTTTTACATAGCTTATGGGTGAGTTTTTTCAGACTATAACATATGTTTTTGGTATAAATTTTTGAATTCTAGCTGTTCGCGAGAGAGTACAAAGAGATACTCGTGTACAATTTTGGCTGATATAGATAAAGTCGGGATAATGTCTACTATAATCAACTTGTACACATCATATTAAAAAAACATTTCATTTAAAAGTTAGTTACTACAGAAAATAAATCATAACCCAAAAGAACCCATTCTATATTTATGAAAGCGCTCCAGTAAACGATCAAAAACATATTGTAACCTAATTATTGGAGATCTTTTAGTTATAATGATTACTTCATGAAAATGCGGAGGACCTGTACACAATTTCGAAGAAGTGGAGAGGTTTTTCGGAAAGAAAAAACATGCCATGGGCCTCTCCGCAAAAAACTAAGGAGCTATACGTGATTTCAGAAAATCCTAAGGACTTTTTCCCGAAGAATCCGACGTGGCGTCGCTCTCCAGGGGTGAATCCCCAGGATTGTAATATATAGTGCTTTGTATTACGTTGGATGTCAAAAATTGAAGTGCATTTCTAAAAAGAACAGATATATTAGAATAATTATCTCTGCAGTTGTAGGGCCTATTTTTTTTTCAGCTTCTCAAGGTCCTGTTCTTTTGCGGCTTCTAAAAGCGGCTTTTGGCTTTTGCTACAGTAACTAACTTTTAAACTGAGTATTTTTTTAAGATAGGGTCTACAGGTTAATTATAATACACGTTAAAAAATTAATATCTGTACCATCAAAAATCGCAAGCGAGTATCTCTCTTTCCGCAATCTCTGTCAAAATGTACCAAAAACCATCATTGCATGACCAAAAGCCATCAGCCACAACCAAAAAGAACAGGCCCCAAAACGGTTTTTGTCTTTTGCTACAGTACCTAACTTTCAAACGAAATATGTTTTAAGATGGAGTCTACAAGTTAATTAAAGTACACGTTAAAAGCCCAATATATGTACCATCTAAAATCGCAAGCGAGTATCTTTCTCCGTAATCTCTGTCGCAAACAGTTAAGATTCAAAAATTTCAGCTAAAAATTATGGGCATGTTCTTTTTGGTTATGGATGATGGCTTTTGGTCATAATGATGGCTTTTTGGTACATTTATTACGTAAATTGCGGAAAGAGAGATACTCGCTTACGATTTTTGATGGTACAAATATTAATTTTTTAATGTGTACTACAATTAATTTGTAGATCTTATCTTAAAAAAAATACTCCGTTTAAAAATTAGTTACTGTAGTAAAAATTAAAAACGATTTTTGGAAATCGTAAAAAAATAGGATTTATAAGTTATAGTTAAAAAGAATATATCCTAAGAGTACTGACTAAAAAAGGTGCTTTACACTATAAAGACGGAGCAGAGTGGAGACGACGGCGAGCACTACTCCGGGTAGAGGGCAGTGATTGCGGGCAACAGCAACAGCAACAACCACGAGCACATGCCAAGCTGTCCAGCTCCAATCTCTCCCACACCTCTCCCACACACATTACAGTAGCACTAACAGACGGGCAGCAACGGTAGCAGCCGCCAAGCTCCTACCAATACCACTCCCCGTTGTTTTGGAGCGACTCGTGGTGTCGTTTGCGCAAGGCCAGCACGTTGAAATCGGGGAGTAGTAATACAGCCTGCATTTGCTTCCTTGGTCACCTTTCGGCAGCTACAGCCTGCAAGATTGGTGGTTGTTGCTTGTCCTCCTGCGTTTTGGTTCCAGAAATATCTGGTGTTCTTAGTGTTTGCGCCTTGCGCCGTTTGCTGAGGCCTGGGCTTTTCGTTTGTTCTTCTGGTGGAATTCAAGAAATGCTCCAAGTTCCAATTGGTGGCTGAAATCTCTGGAAGGGTTTAAGGTATAGTCTTTCTTACCCTTCACCATTGTTTCAGTATTCAAATTTAGGGAAATTTTTTTTTCTTTCTTTGTTCTGTGCTTGATTTTCGTTCTTTCCCCCCTTTTTGTTCTCCACTTGGGTTCACTATGGTCAGCTTTTGGCTTCCTCTTCAGTAGCTGCTACTTCACTCCTAAATGTTCCTCAGTTTCTTCTCCATTTTTTTTGTTTGCTGTTTTTGGCACCAAGAGATGGATGATTGAGTGAGAGGGTTGGGTGCGTTTCCACATTTTCTTGAGAGCTGCAGCCTCTAGATCTGAGCAGGTGGAGGCATTTTGGTGTGCATGGTGTGCATTCCAGTTCGGGAGTATTTCTTTAGTTTCTTGTTTACTTTGAGGTGTTTTAAACTTTTCCCCTTTTGTTGCCGCACTGTTTGCTTGCTATTACCGCCGAAGTTGTAAATCCGTGAGGGGCTTCTGGTGGAGTAACGGACAATTCTTTTCTTTCTCTTCCAAATTTCTTTTTCGGAAATAATCTCAGGATCTGATAGAAAGAGATAGCAAACGTCCTGCTTTGAACTGCTAGTTTTTTTTTTTAAGTTTCCGATCACTAAACTGCAAATATTTTTAGTCTGAATGAGCAGTGAATTCCCCCCTTTCCATGTGATTTTTATCCAGCAGGATATCAATATTTTTCTTTAATTTTTCTAATTATGGATAGACAAGAAATGCACATTCTGTAGCTTCAAGGACATGTATTTTCAGTCCGCTAGTAGTTAGAAGAACAAGTAAAATTTACACTACTAGAAAGGCGATGCTGCTAAAAGTTTTCCTCCTCTTAGTTGCTAACTAACTTGTCCTTCAACCAGAGAAAAAGGAGAAATTGGCCTGAGAAGTAAGGAGGAATATGGCTGACATTGAAGCTGGCACGGTGGCCACGGACCTGGGCAGTTCAAGAAGTTCACAATATGACACTGCAACATTAATCCCAAACAGTGGCAATTTGGAAGGTTCACGCCACAAGGGCACAAAGACCACCAGGTTCAAAGATGATGATGAGGTTGTCGAGATCACCCTCGATGTGCAACGCGACTCAGTGGCAATCCAAGATGTCAGGGCAGTCGATGATGGTGGCTCAGCGCACAGTGGTGGGTTTGATGGCCTTTCATTGGTTTCACCTTCCTCATCAAGGAGTGGCAAGCTGTCGTCAAAACTTAGGCAGGTGACTAACGGGCTAAAGCTGAAGAATTCAAGCAAGAAGGTGCCACAGGCCCAGGTTGCAAAGACCGTGAGGAAGAGATTTGACAGAAGCAAGAGCAGTGCTGCCGTGGCGCTCAAAGGCCTCCAGTTTGTGACTGCGAAAGTTGGCAATGACGGCTGGGCTGCAGTGGAGAAACGATTCAATAATCTCCAGGTTGACGGCATGCTGCTCCGTTCAAGATTTGGGAAGTGCATAGGTAATTTCAGAAGTTGGAGTGAACTTGAATTCTCCATAGAACTATTTGAAAGAACGGTAATTCAAGTGTTTGCTTTGGATTTTGCAGGGATGGAAGGGTCTGACGAATTTGCAATGCAAGTGTTTGATTCATTGGCGAGGAAGAGAGGGATAGTGAAGGAGGTGCTGACTAAGGAGGAGCTGAAAGATTTCTGGGAGCAACTGAGTGATCAGGGTTTTGACAACCGTCTTCGAACATTCTTTGACATGTTAATACTTTGTGCTGAATACTTTTGTCATGGTTTCCTTCTTTATAGATGTTACTGTATGTGATGAATGTGCCAAATCCCAATTTTCTACAAAATACTTTGCTCTTCACTTATAATTTTACAAAAATTTTCAAGCAAAACTTATCTATGTCTATGATGTGTTCAGCCATTTCATATAGCAATTAATGTCTGTTCATCCCTTTGTGCAGGGTTGACAAGAATGCTGACGGAAGAATCTCAGCAGAGGAGGTTAGGAGGTAGGTCAGGAGATAAGAAACTGAAAAATCTAATGTCTTCATGTTGTACATTTAAGGTATTAAACAATTTGATAACATGCCTTTGCAGATTATTGCCCTTAGTGCATCAGCAAATAAACTTTCCAAGATCAAGGAGCAAGCTGATGAGTACACAGCCCTCATTATGGAAGAGCTTGACCCTACCAACTTGGGCTACATTGAGGTTTGTCCAATTTCACTCGTCAAAATTGCAACAAAATCTATGTCCTGACCTCACTAAACAATTGACAGCTTGAGGACCTGGAAGCACTCCTGTTGCAATCACCATCTGAAGCTGCTGCAAGATCAACGACCACCCACAGCTCCAAACTTAGCAAAGCTCTTAGCATGAAGCTCGCATCAAGCAAGGACATGAGTCCTCTTCACCATTACTGGCAGGAGTTCATGTACTTCCTTGAGGAGAATTGGAAGCGTATTTGGGTTATGACTCTGTGGCTCTCAATCTGCATTGCCCTTTTCATTTGGAAGTTCATCCAATACCGTAACCGAGCTGTATTTCACATCATGGGCTACTGTGTGACCACTGCAAAGGGTGCTGCAGAGACCCTCAAATTCAATATGGCCCTGGTCCTTCTTCCTGTCTGCCGAAATACAATCACTTGGATTCGGTCAAAGACACAAATTGGAGCTGTTGTACCTTTCAACGACAACATAAACTTTCATAAGGTAAAACCATATGGACTCAATTATTATTGAAGATAGCAATGGATCTTTCCATGTTGTGAAAGCTGTCCTTTCCATGTGAACATACTCTTTGTTATCAATGAGAGCCAATGAGAATAATCTGTTAAACCTGTTCGTCTGATAGATAATTTAGCGGTAAGCTAACTGTGACTCAACATAGCTGAGATGGAGGTATGTTATGTGCAGGTCATAGCAGCAGGTGTTGCAGTTGGTGTTGCTTTGCATGTAGGGGCTCATCTGACATGTGATTTTCCTCGCCTGCTCCATGCGAGTGATGCTGCCTATGAACCAATGAAGCCTTTCTTTGGGGAAAAAAGGCCACCAAATTACTGGTGGTTTGTAAAGGGAACTGAAGGGTGGACAGGAGTGGTCATGGTTGTGCTTATGGCAATAGCTTTTGTATTAGCCCAGCCATGGTTTCGACGTAACAGGCTCAAGGACTCTAATCCCCTGAAGAAAATGACTGGCTTCAATGCCTTTTGGTTTACCCATCACCTATTTGTTATTGTGTACACTCTGCTCATCGTCCATGGAACATGCTTGTATCTAAGCAGAAAATGGTACAAAAAAACGGTAAAAATATATATCCTGGTGGCAATAAAAAAACTAATGATCAAAATTGTTACTTACAGTGCATTTTTGTCTTTGTCAGATATGGATGTACCTTGCTGTTCCTGTCCTCTTATATTTAAGTGAGCGCATTCTTCGGTTATTTAGGAGCCATGATGCAGTTAGGATTCAGAAGGTATTGCCAACTAAACTATTTCTTTCATTTAGTTTTGCCTTGTTTCTCTGTTTGTCCTTTTGAACTTGAATATTTCAAACAATCACTTCTTTTCCTTTCGAAATATAGTCTGTCGCAGAAACGTACCAAACCTTTCCTTTCGAAATATAGTCTGTCGCAGAAACATACCAAACCTTTGAATACTGGAGATGTATTTTGAACAGCAAATTGGACTCCAAATTTTTTAAAACTCTGAATTCATTCCTTTTTGCTTTTTAACTTTTGTGCCCTCAACAGGTTGCGGTATATCCAGGGAATGTGTTGGCTCTCTATATGTCCAAGCCACCTGGTTTCAGATACCGGAGTGGGCAGTACATCTTCATAAATTGCCGTGCTGTGTCTCCATATGAATGGTAGCCACATTACACATTTTTTAAGAAAAGATTGCCACTACTTTAATTATAAATTCAGCAGATGACTGTAGTGCCATAATTTGGTTCCCTCACAGGCACCCATTTTCCATTACATCGGCGCCAGGAGATGATTATCTCAGTGTCCACATTCGCACAAGGGGTGATTGGACTTCACGGCTTAGGACTGTTTTCTCTGAGGTAAATCAGCTTCTTTTAGCCTTCGGTTTGTCTGTTGATCAGCTCCTATTGTAGTTTATCAGCTCCTATTGTAACAAGGCTTAGGAACTTGTGGACAATGAATTTACATCTGAAGAACAGTGTTGCAGCATTACTTAGTTATAGCGAGTGCTTAGATATTTCTTGTGCCAAATATATCAAAATTTTAGTTAAAAAGCTTAAACTTCTGAAACATGGCCAACTGTTAAGTTTGTTCATTTGTTGTATCTGATGCCATCCATTTCTCTACTTGATGGAACTGACAATAACCCTAAATGTGAACCAGGCATGTCGGCCTCCCACTGACGGAGAAAGTGGACTCCTTAGAGCTGACCTTTCCAGGGGAATCAGTGATGAAAATGCAAGGTGGAAAAGAATTTCTTCAATTCGTTTCCAAAACGTGGCACAGTTATTCCTTACTTTTATCTGATCATAAACTTTGTTTGGCATGTACTAGATTCCCAAAACTTTTGATTGATGGACCATATGGTGCTCCGGCACAAGATTACCAGGAATATGACGTGCTACTTCTCATCGGACTAGGCATTGGAGCCACCCCATTGATCAGCATTGTGAAGGATGTGCTTAACCACATTCAGCTTGGGGGATCGGTGGCAGGCACAGAGCCTGAGGGCAGTGGCAAGGCAAAGAAGAGACCATTCATGACGAAGAGGGCCTACTTCTACTGGGTCACAAGAGAAGAGGGCTCCTTCGAATGGTTCAGAGGGGTCATGAACGAGGTGGCTGAGAAGGACAAGGACGGAGTGATTGAGCTCCACAACCACATCTCAAGTGTGTATCAGCAGGGTGATGCTCGTTCTGCCCTCATTGTCATGCTCCAGGAACTCCAACATGCAAAGAAGGGTGTTGATATCTTGTCCGGAACTAGCGTGAAGACTCACTTTGCCAGGCCTAATTGGCGAAGCGTCTTCAAGAGTGTTGCAGTCAACCATGAGAACCAGCGTGTCGGTATGTATTGTTCCTGCCTTGTCAAATCCAGTACTATGCATGAAGATGTCAATTGGTCCCATCATCTGTTGACATTTGATTGTGGTTCAGGGGTTTTCTACTGCGGTGAGCCGGTCCTGGTGCCGCAGCTACGGCAGTTGTCAGCAGATTTCACCCACAAGACAAACACAAAGTTTGAGTTCCACAAGGAGAACTTCTGATGGTATGACTTGCGAAGGATATGGTCTCCTGGTGCTTGATGATGTGAATTATAAGGTTTTTATAATATATATAGGTAGAGCAATAAAATGGAGTAATTTTTCGCTAGATTTCAAAATTTTCCATGTCTTTTTTGTTTTGCATGTGTGCTCTGTCCATTCCTGTTTACTCCTACTGGAAGGAGCCATGGAGTGCGCACGTTATGTTGTTGCCTAAGCAGATATCAACACCCTTGTATTTCACCCGCATAACAGACAAAATTTGAGATCCTCTTGTATTTGAAAGTTGTGAACAAGTGTCCCGGGCATGTGTAACCTTAAAGTTGGCATTTCGTTTTTGAGCTGATCTTGGCAAGTCCAGTGCTGTTATGCGTATGTCTGCTACTGTTCAGTTACTATTTAGGGTATGTTCTTTTTAGCTGTGGCTCTTGGCTGAAATTTTTGAATTTTAACTGTTTGCGACAGAGATTACGGAAAGAGAGATACTCGTTTGCGATTTTGGATGGTACAGATATTGAACTTTTAATGTGTACTATAATTAACTTGTAGATCCCGTTTTAAAAAAAATACTCCGTTTGAAAGTTAGGTACTATAGCAAAAGCTAAAAGCCGTTTTTAGAAGTTGAAAAAAACAGACCTGCATGCCTTGCAAAGCATTGCCCTGTATAGATGATGAGCAGCAACATTCACGCTGGATTGCTGTGCTGATATCGACAAGTTACACTTTGTGCATTTGTCAGATTGTTCTTGTTTCTAGACAATGGCATACAATAACAGATCGATGCATTGTGTTGCATGCATTGTTGGAATTATCCGTTGTATTATTCGGTTTTTTTCTTTTTGTATTATATGTGGAGATATAATAGTATTTTTCATTATTTCTATTATTTCTTTATTTTTTAATTGAACAAAAAGCTAACGGTTCACTTTTTTTCAGTTTCTAAAAACTATTTTTCTATAGTAACTAACTTTTAAATAGATTATTTTTTCAAGATAAAATTTACAAATTGATTATAGTAGACACTACAACAATTTTATTTATATCAGCCAAAATCGTATGCAAGTCTCTCTTTATATTGTCTTTCACGAACAACCAAAAACAATAAGCTATGTCTTGAAAGAATAGATCTAACAGATGTTATAGCTAAAGATGGCAATAGGTCTATACCCATTAGGTTTCACCACCCCAAACCCACCTCCATTAAGCAAAAACATCCCCGCTGGAGGACCCAATAACACAGGCGGGTACAACATTTCCCCCAAACCTATACCCGCGTGGGTGAAATAAACCCGGCGGGTGACCCATACCCGAGACATGATATACAAGATTAAGGCCATACCCAACATAATAGCGCATAATCCAATCCAACATAATAGTGCATAAACCATTCCAGAATGCAACCATCAGGAGTTATATGACATAATAGTGCAGCGGCGAACGGATTGGAATTTGGAAGGCGCGAAATGGGAATTGGGATTTGGGGTGCAGGCGTCGGTGGCACAAACTCTCGCCGTCTGGCATCCGGCGCCGTCGGGAGACTCGGGGATTGGGGAATAGGGTTAGCCGGTTAGGGTTTTAGTTTCCATCTATTGGGCTGGGCTAAATATAATTATTTGTTATGTGGGCTAGGCTACAAATAGATGGCCCATAAATACTCGGGTATCCATTGGGTAATGGGTATGGGTAGTGTCAAACCATACCTATACCCGCATACCCATTGGGTCCTATTTTTCTCCATTAGTAGACCTATGGGTAGACATTTTAACCCATATATATACCTTAATGGGGTAATTACCCATCGGGTTTCAGGTTATGGGTACCCATTGCCATCTTTAGTTATAGCTGTTATAGTGTCATTTTTAGCTAAAAGACAAAAGCATGCACGCCTCTTACATCTGAAAGTGATTGTTCTCAACCATGCATATGTGCGCTTCAGTGATTGTGTGACCGCTTGCATGTCAGGCTCTCTCTCGCTCTATCTTTCTTTTAAAGGAAAATCTTTTTAGGTCTTATCATGACTCTTGTCTAAGTACTTATTTGAATTTATAAGCCTTAGATTTTGGTTTTTTTATATTATAGCTGTTTTTAGATTTTTTTAGTATAATTAAATTTAAAAAACAATAGAAAAAATTATATCATTATAGACAATATAAAGCAAAAAAAACTAAAAAAAAGCCTAAAAACCAAAATCGATGAAATTAAAAAGCTAAAATCTAAAATCAGAAGTTTGTTGGAGCAGACCTAACTTGCTTCGAGAGTTCGAGCCCAGTCTAGGGTGGCTCTCTCTCTCTCTCTTCGTCTCATCCCAAAGTTTGGTGGATGCTCTCGTCGTCGCGCGTCCTCCGCCTCCACCGCAGCACGGCCGGTGCATGCCGGCGCGTGGGAATGGGAGGCCGCGCGTGGCGGCCATCAGCCAGCCACCGGGAGGCTCCTGTAAACCCCGGCGGCGATGATGAGCTACACGTTGGGTGGAGGAAGCATATCTGCATATATGTATACATGTATGTGGAGGGGTCCCTCCTGACTCGCGAGATGCCCATGTCGCCTCAGGCACGTACATATACCACGCGGCTGGAGTATACAAGATCACTCGAAATACAACCCGCGCGATAGCACAATGCCGCGTAATGACGTTGGATGGGACTCCCTATTTATATGATCTTTCCTTTGCTTATGAAACGGGAAGACGAATGTTTTTGGTGCTTGAGTTAGCCGATGAAAGAAGTAATGTGCAATGAAAGAGAGGAAAGAAATAACCAACAAAAATCATCTCGAAAGTGGGACAGCTGAGACATGCATGTAATCGCTAACATAACTCAGTATAGACATTGCCTTTCGGCCAATCGCTAAACCACAGAAATGCAATCTATTCTCTTGTTAATCTTTTGTTACAAGAAAGACAGCTACAAAACCATGCAAACATGGAACAAACTGCATCAAAAAATACTTTCCTCTTCCAAATTATGGACAGGGTAAACTAAGGCTTCAGAGATTATTTATGACATCAAAGAGTTCTCAACAAACCGTTGTGAGATTATCTATATATTCTCATCATCAGGATCCATCAGTTAGCTAATATGAATCAACCAAAGCAATTTGAACTCAAATGAATTAAATTGCTAACCTGCTTTTGCGCTCTGCATACTGTAATCTGGAAAAGTACGACATCAATATAGCACAAGTGGAGCAAGACAATACCTCCAATTTTACTGAATATCGCAAAAAACACTGAAGACAAAATTAATTGGTCAGGATTGCAGGAACCATATTTGAGCTAGCTATTTAAGTTGATACATATGTATGTGTAGTCACCAGACAAATGCTGCACCACTCCACACCACTGCGTCTGTTATTGTGAAAATAAGGCTCATTGAAGAGTTGGGCAAAGGGGAATTTGAAAGGTTAGTAATTCCCATCGTATTACATCACGTACTATTAGGAGGACATAATCATCTTCCTCCGACTGAAGACGAGAGCGAGCGGCGACGGTGGCGAGCTGAGGTGGGAGCGAAGGGATGGAGTGGGAGGCGGCGGTGGCGGCGAGCTGAGGTGGGAGCGAAGGGCGGAGTCGGAGGAACCTGAGGGCGAGATCGTAAAAGAATTACACGGGGAAGGGTGGAGAAGTATTTGGACGTTTCTCGAAGGGCTTGGGTGTTATTTTGCATAGATGGAGGACCACTAGATCCAACCCAACGGTTATTATGAAATTGGAGCAAGATCGGACGGTTGAGATCGACTAGATGATGTGGCGTGATATTTTTACTGGAATCCTAGAGGTGGAAACGGATCGGATACGATCGAATAGTCTCAAATATGAACATGAATATATATTTTTAAAACATATATAAATACGAATTCGAATATTCTCGAATACAAATACGAATCGAATGTCGTAACGAATACGAATTCGAATCGGATATGTACTTAATTTGGTCAAATATGAATATTCTCTTACGAATGTCGTAATTGATCGGTTTTTCTGGTTACCGGTTTCAAATTCAAATTTCGACACTTGAAATTTAGCAAGTTTTTTTTCCAGTTACTAGATGATACGCATAGAAAACGGATCGAATACGAATAGAATAGTCTCGAATATGAATATTTTCAAATATGGATACGAATATTGTCGAATACGAATACGAACATTTTTGAATATAAATTTTGTTTATCACATTCGTGTCCTCTCGAATATAAATATAGAATAAAACGGATTATCTGTTATAATTTTCCACCCCTAGGAATCCCCAGCGATAGTAAATAGAGGGGGAATGGAATGAATCTGTGGGTCGCCATCCATGTCGTGAAGGGGAGCTCGTCTTTTGGTTGCACCTTAACGACAGAAAAAGGTAAATTTGCCTTTTGTTCTGAAGCCTCCTTTTACCATGGTGAAGAGTGATGCAGGTTAATCAATGCTTCGTAAATGTTGCTACAGTATTTTGATCATTAAATAGTGAAAAAATCTTCATTCTGAGCGGGGCCTTACTCGTAAGGTCATTGTTCATGTTTGTTTAGTCAACGCAGCAATCCTATTATGCTACGTTTACTTGCAGGAACTAATAACGTGTGCAGCTTTAAATTGGTTGACAGAGGTAAGGCTGTAGGTTCAAGCCTCGAACCGAGTTAATTTCAAGAACATGCTTTTGTTTCTTTTCTACAGTGAAAGAGTTAGCATGCTGCTTCCAATTTTACTCGCAAAAACACTGAAGAACAAATTTAATTGGTCAGGATTGCAGGAACCATATTTGAGCTAGCCATTTAAGCTGATAAAACCGAATTGCATATGTATGTGTAGTCACCAGACAAATGCTGCACCACTCCACACACTGCGTGTGTCATTGTGAAAATAAGGTTCATTGAAGAGTTAGGCAAAGGGGAATTTGAAAGGTTTGCTTTAGGTATTTCCACATCTTATTACATCACGCGCGTACTATTAGGAGGACATAATCATCCTCCATGGGATTAAGATGACATGTGGGAGCAAATGATCAAGAAACCGGTTAATCAAGGTCTGCAAATGAACAGCTTTTTCTCGTGTCTTTAGTAACATACATGTGATGCATCTCACAAATCTGAAAAGCTGCTGTGTAGCCCTGTGAATGGTCTTGAAAAACATATATTTGTCTTCTCTAGGCCTGGAGTATGACAAATTATTCCTAACTGCAAGTGGACATTCTGTAAGGGCTTTTAGACTGAAAATAAACATATATTTGACTGAAAATAAATAGTAGTGTCTAAAAGAAGTGGCTTTTAGATAGAGGACGCAAGTTGTGAAAAAAAATGAGGGAGAAATGCGTGCACGAAACGGGAGTGGGAGGAGTAGGGTGAGTGATTGAAAGACCAAATATGGCAACAGAGAGAGGTGAATGGTGCCAATTCTGATTTCTCCCTAAGTATTTAAAATTCTATTCTCAGACATCTACAGAGGTGTAGAACGCAAAATCGTAAGCTAAAAAACAAACCAATTGGCCCAAATTCATAAAACTTCGATCCTAATCCTTTCTGGCGGTCTGACCGGCCTCTAAATTGTGGTCGATCGCTGAGGCGATCCGACTGCCTCTAAATGGCGGTCGACCACTTTCTGATAAAATAAGGGTAATAAATAGTGTTTTCAGTCCGATTTCAATCTGAAAATCGATGAAACTTTTGATCCGTGGATCAAAAGACATGAAATTTTATAGAGACTTTCTCTAGATTATCAAAAACCTATTCCAATAAACAACCATAAAAATTATGGTTAAAGTTGAGACATTTTTCAGTTTATTGGAAGGTTGCATCGAAACCGAACCAAAACCCCAAACGGTGAATCCAACTTGCTCGTGGGTAGATGATAACCAAGATGACTCTAAATGTATTTTCATATATCACAGTAAGCTAGAACACCGAAGAACTTTATCCAAAAACCTTGAAACAAGAAATTACTCGAAGAGGCCAAAATCAAGCAAAAACGAGTTTCTTTTTGACCTTGCTATCAAAGTGCCTAGATGATAGGAAATTAATTTTTAGAAATTATTTCCATCTCAATCACGTCCTTGGCATAGCAAGATAAAGAAGAGGAAAGAGGAGATATCAAAACTAATCGAAAGAAGAGCAAATCAATCAAAACACGAAATAGACAAAAAGATCATCAAAGATTGATACATTGCCATTTGAAGAGGTAGGTTTTACTGTCACTTCACCTTGGAGGATAGAGAGCGCACTATATACTCAAAACCCTAACCCTAAAACATCAAAACACAAGAGAGGTGGGTTGGATGGTTAACCATAGGTCAACATCCCAACCTCTTTTTATAGATGGACTAGCTAGCCCCATCTATCCCTTAGTGGATACTATCCACTTAGCACAATAGAGGAAACCCATTAACCCTACGCACACGGGTTTTAATTTACACATGTCACTTATGCATGTTTTTCAAAGCGCATAAGTCTGAATCCATTAAGTCTTTTGTCTTGACCTGTCTCAATTAAATTAGCTCCACCTTGATCTAAACCACTCTTCAACGCGTCGTCCACACACTGCGGTTTTGATCCAAGGTGGTTTCCAATATTTGGGACAAACTATCAAATACCCCTCGTTGACCTGATCATCACCATCCATTGCAACCAATCGCCATGCTCGCCACGTGTAGATGCACCACTAGCATGCCACGCGTTGCCAAGTCTCTCCTGTCCCGGTTCCACTAAACCACGGCTTACTTGGACCGTCCAAGCCTCATGGTGCAATCCCACCGTTTGAACTCGCCTTCAATATTTTCTGTCTTTCTTGTGCCATGCTTGAGTTCATCATCTCACCCAGCATCCTCGATTGTTCTAGACCCCAACTCCTCCATGAATCTAGCCCCGATCCTCACCGTTGACTATGGTTGACTACATAGCTACGTGGCTCAAGTGAGAAGCACAAAGAATGAAAGAATCATGAAGATGCGGGTTTGTGCATATAATGCGCCAAGTGATGAAACCGATACATGTAGAGACAGTTCGAGGGAGTCTGAATGCATAAAGACGTGATCACTAGTCATTGTGTACTATGAGCTACATGTCAAAACATGCGGAGATACTTTGATTCAAAGTAAGGATTCTTGGCTCGTCAATTGTATCAATTGACGATTTTGTATTGTAGGATGCTACGTGACATTTTGTTTATTGTTGGTTATAGGACTCCAAAGCTAAGTCATGGTGAGACAAAAGTGATTAGGACTAAGTTAGGGGAGCTGAGGTCCAGAGCAATCAAGGGGACACTAGAAGATGACTCATGCTAGCGAAGTTATTACAAGCTGGGAAGGCAAGGAATTGAAGCGGGAACTACCAGTGGTAGACATGACAGGCAATAGTAAGGAGGGTCAGAGCTAAGCTTAGAAAGGAGCTGAGGCCCAGAACGATCAGCGAAGCCAGGTGCCGTCATGGTGAGTGAAGAGGCATATGGCACGCCAAGTGACTTAGGGCCGTTTGTATGCGATGATGGTTCGATGGGATTCGGAAGTGTGAGAGGCTTAGCGGCAACTCATTGGGTTCACATGGAGTTGAAGATGAAGTACGAGGCTGTTTCAAGCCAAAAGAAGCCCGAAACTTTGTGGAAGGTGGTTTAGGGGTAAAATGATTTTTTTGCCCCAAACTGAAAAGTTAAGACTTGATCAAACCATGGCGCGAGGAGGCACAAGAAAGGTGATTTAGGTCAAGAATGTGCTAAAAATATTAAATGGATCAAGTATTGATTCACTAAATGGTTAATGGTTGTGTGCGCTTTGAGAAGCACGCATATATGAGTGTAAAATTCGGTATAGAGTTGGGTTAACGGGTTAGCAAGTGGATGAAACCCATCTAAAGATGTTGATTAGGATTTCTTGTAAGCCTTCACTATATAAGAAGGTGAGTTGAGAGAGTAAGGTGAGCTCTCAAGGAAGCCAAGTGGAGTAGGTTAGGCTTTTTTTGGAGAGAATCTTTGAGAGATGAGTTGTGGGTTTTTTGTCTTGAGCTTTTTATCATTCTTGGGCTTTATGAGTGGCTAGAGAGTGGCTGTAAACATTCATCTTTAAGTATCAGTAGATATGCAAAATTCGTTAAAATGTTCCTCCTCGCTGTGAAGTATTGAAATCTTGATTTAGCTTGTTTTTATATTTTCTTCTCCTCTTTTGATATTGCTTTGTGCTAAAGATATGTCAGTGATGGAAATATCTTTTGGAGACCAGATCTTATCCATCTATGCACCTTTCATAGAAAGTTCTTATGCTTACCCATTTTTTATTCACGAAATGACGATTTTGGGGCTTTTGATCTTGATGATTTTTTTTTGCTTGGGTTGCTGTTGTTGTTAGGCTTGCGAGGATGTGTGATAGTAGATCCAAGATCATTTCAACAATTTTTTACCCATAAGCAAGTCTTGATTCAAGTTCATTCGTTCAAATTGGAAAAAAAATCAGAACTTTGCTTATGATCTTGATTTTTTTTATCGGAATTGGTTCCTAATGTCCTAAAGAAGTTGCATGCTAAATTTAAAGTGATTTGGAATTACGGTTCAAAAGTTGTATAAATTTCTCTCTTTAGTTGTTTTGCTTATTCTGTCGAAAGATTAGACCGCTCATGTAAATGAGGTCAGACTTCTCAAGGCTAGTCAGACTACTAATAGGAGAGGTTAGACCACATATATCTGATCAGATTGCCCTTTGCACTGAGGTCAGACTAGCAAGGCATGTCTTGACTCATTTGGCTCTTAGAGTTTTTTTGAGCTCTTTTTATGGTGTATCATCTTCGGTCACTATAGTTTTATATAGTTATTAGAGTGAAGAGTTTTAATTTCACTTCAGAAAAAATATAAAAAGACTTTGATATTGTTGGCTCCTATTCACCCGGTGAGGGCCGCTATTCACGGTGCTATATAATGAGTCAATGGCATGCTGGAGAGCCCATAAGACTTGTCTTAACCCACTGATGACGATGGGAGATTCGTGCGATCCCAACTCGACCCCACCCTGGTGGTCGCTCTGACCGGCGGGAGGTTCTCGCCAGCGCCCTCATGGCAATGCCATGAAGAAACCCCCGCATGTCACTCTGATGATGCAAGTATCCAAATCAAGGGACCAGCCATTCACTCCCACCGGCCAAGTCAAGGAAACGAGCGATCCCTGTTGTGTGGCAGCATTTGCTTAAGGGGCTCCTTTCAGATGAGAAGCGCGCGGGCACGGAGCGCCAACCACGTCAATTCGGTAAGGTCCGCATCGTATCCTCTTACAACCTAATGTGCTGCTGTTCTTCGCTATATTAGCACTAGGAATTGTCCTCTTAAATCGGCAAGGTACAGTAACTCTCGCGCAGCCGTGAGGTGTTTGCGAGAATGCCGCAACCGTGAGCGGAGTGCGCCTTAATCTATACCATGTATGTACTAGTTATCACAGTATTAGCGCGGCCATGCCAAAAACGGTTAATGCAACTGTCTTTTGTCGATGGCATACTGGCTGCAATTGCTCCCTACTTACTTCTAACTTCTAACGCAATAATTTCCCATTCCTGACTCTTGAATAACAAGTACAACAAAAGAACCCAAGTTCTTGCCTAATTTATTCACAGCAAGCCCCAAAACTAGAATCTGGAGAGAGCTAAAACATACTAAAATATTCTTTCTAAAAAAACTACTAAAATAAATTCGTCTTCAGTAACAAATTCTGAACGAGCTTGCGCTCACGGTTGGCTACAAAGTGCCCACCAGCAAGCCTAAGTCCACAACACTGGACAATCCTAGTGCAACTTCAGCAACTAATAATTGCACTTATAATGTGTTGTAAATAATGCACAGAAAAATAGAGACAAGAGACACGAATTTTTACGTGAAAAACCCTTACATAAAAAAAACCACGAACGCTCAAAGGCAAATCACTATAATGAGGAGAGATTACAATAGAGTGCTTCTCTTGAGGTTTGATGCCTATGGACTACTGGGGTACATATATAGTGTGGGGGAATAGAGTCCCACACGAAGAGAAAACCGAATCAGAGTTCTACACGGACACGGTTACGAATTCGGATCACTTTTCAACAATCTTCATCTTGAGCCGAATTCTCTCCAGTAGTCGAAGAATGTCATGAACTCCTCTAATAAAATCTGCATGTACACCTTGAGCGCCGAAAATCCAAAGGACTAGTGAGTAATACTAACTAAGTCTGAGCAAACATGAAACTTAGATGCAGGAACTGGCTTTGTCAACATATCAGCTGGATTATCATGAGTACTTATCTTGCAGACTTTAATATCACCTTGAGTAATGACACCTCGAATATAGTGATACCTGATATCAACGTGTTTTGTTCTCTCATAGAACATTTGATCTTTTGTAAAGCAAATAACACATTGACTGTCACAAAATATTGTAGTATAAGATGTACTTTCACAAAGCTCAGTAAATAAACCTCTCAACCAAATAGCTTTTTTTGCAAGTTTCAGAAATAGCCATATACTCAGCTTCTGTAGTAGACAAAGCAATGG
Source organism: Melocanna baccifera (assembly GCA_036346265.1). Classification (NCBI taxonomy): domain Eukaryota; kingdom Viridiplantae; phylum Streptophyta; class Magnoliopsida; order Poales; family Poaceae; genus Melocanna; species Melocanna baccifera. The sequence goes on along the minus strand of JAYEVJ010000050.1, from coordinate 203,792 downwards.
TAGCTTGTAAACTTGCTTTTCAGCTTACAACACATCCTCCAATAGTGAATACATAACCAGTAAGAGACATTCTTTTATCCAAATCTTCAGTAAAATCAGAATCCACATAACCAACGAGTTCATCTCTTGTCCTCCCAAACTGTAAATAAGCATTAGATGTGCCCCGCAGATATCTGCAAATCCATTGAACTGCTTTTCAATTCTCTTTTTCAGGATTAGCTATGTATCTACTAACCACACTTAATGATTGAGATAAATCGGGGCGAGAACATACCATGTTATACATAAGTGAACCAACTGCACTTGCATATGAAACTTTAGATATATACTCCACTTCATCATTAGATTGTGGACATGACACTGAAAAAAGTCTGAAATATGCAGCTAAGAGAGTACTAACAGGTTTGACCTTATGCATATTGAATAGGTTTGGCCTCATGCATATTGAAACGACGAAAAACTTTATCAATATACTCTTTCTGACTTAGATATAATTTACCACGTTGTCTATCTTTAATGAGATATAATTTACCACGTTGTCTATCTTTAATGATTTCCATATCAAAAATTTTCTTAGCTGCACTGAGATTTTTCATCTCAAATTCACTACTTAATTGTGCCTTCAACTTTGAAATTTCAACCTTATCTTTTGCAGCAATCAACATATATGAGCCAATAAATAACTGAACCATTAACAATCTTCAAATAAACACAGCTATCATAGTTAGATCTTTTAATCTTGAGATATCATAAAGGAGTCAAATTTCTTATACCATTGTCTAGGTGACTGTTTCAGACCATAAAGAGATTTTTTTTTCAATTTGCAAGCAAAATTCTCCTTTCCTGAAATGACAAAACCTTGTGGTTACTCCATATAAATATCTTCTTCTAATTTCTCATGTAAGAATGCAATTTTCACGTCTATTTGTTCAAGCTCATAACCATACATAGCCATAATGCTAAGTAAAGTGCGAATAAAACTATACTTCACAACAGGAGAAAAGACATCTGTGAAATCAATACCTGGAATTTGACTATATCCTTTAGCAACTAACCATGCTTTGTACCTAACCTCTTCAGTTGGTGAAACGCCATCTTTTTTCTTAAAGATCCATTTACAGCAAATAGGTTTCTTGTCAATTGGCAACTTGACCAGCTCTCAAGTGCTATTCTTGTCAAAAGATTCCATCTCATCATGCATGGCAGCCATCCATCTTTCTGAATCACTAAAAGAGATAGCTTCTGAATAAGATAAAAGTTTTGTAGTACCTTCAATTTCTTCTGCCATATTTAGACAATAAGCCACAAAGTTGGTTTCTTCAATCAATCTCTTAGGAGGCTGAATGTTCCTTCTTTCTCTATTAACTGCAATAGAACATTGTGTTGGTAGCGCAACAATAGAAACTTCTTGAATATTTTTTTTGTTGATTTCTGGTGTAGATTCTGAATCAATAATATGCTCCATCTGCACGCTTGATTGTTTCTCAATGGGAACATCAATAGATGGTTTATCATGCAATATAGTAGACTCATCAAAAGTAACATATCTACTAATAACCACCTTTTTAGTTTCAGAATTTCACAATTTATATCCTTTCACACCAGTTTTCTAGGCAAGGAAAATACACTTAACTGCTCTAAGTTCTAATTTACTATTGTTGACACGAGCATAAGCAGGACGCCAAATATTCTCAAGTTTGAATAATCTGCTGGAGAGTCAGACCATACCTCAGTTGGAGTCTTCTTATCAATAGCCAAATTTGGTGACCGATTAATCAAATAACAAGCAGTGGAAGCGGCTTCAGCCTAATAACTATTTGATAATCGAGAATTTGATAATATGCAACGTCCTTCTCCATGATGGTTCTGTTCATGTGTTCAACCACACCGTTTTGTTGAGGAGTGCCTGGAACAGTGTAATGTCTCACAATACCTTTTGACTTGCATACAACTTTAAATTCTCTTGAACAAAACTCCAAGACATTGTCGGTACGAAGCTTCTTGACATGCTTGCCAGTTTGTCTCTCAATTATAATCTTCCACTCCTTGAATGTGTTGAATACATATGATTTATGCTTTATGAAATATACCCAAATTTTTCTTGAGTAGTCATCAATAATGGTCAACATGTAACTTGCACCTCCAAGTGATGGAACACGGGATTTTCTACACAAATCGAAGTGAATATAATCTAATATGCCTTTTGCAGAGTGAGTCGCACTGCTGAATTTCACGCTTTTTTTTGCTTGCCGAAGACACAATGTTCACAAAACTTCAACTTGTCGATGTTTTATCATCAAGAAATTCTCGTTTGCATAGTTCCATCGTTCCAGCTTCACTCATATGCTCCAAACGCATGTGCCAAAAATTATTAGCATCGGAATCAAATGATTTATTAGGACAACAGCAACATTACCTGAAATTATAGTGCCTCGCAAATGATATAAGTTGGCAGCTTTCATATCACATTTCATCACAACAAGAGAACCTTTGGTGACCTTCAGAACTCCATCTCCACCGGAATAGTTGTACCCTTTAGCATCAAGAGTACTCAATGAGATAAGATTTCTCTTTGAATGCGGAATATGACGAACATCCGACAAAATTTTGATGGTGCCATCAAACATCTTGATCTGGATAGAACCAATGCCTGTAACCTTGCATGGTGTATTATCACCCATCAACACGGATCCATCTGGTGTAGCTTCATAGGTAACGAACCACTCACGGTTCGAGTTTATGTGGAAAGTGTAGGCTAAATCAAGAATCCATTCATCGTCGGTTTTGCAATTACCGGCAAAAGCAACGAGAACATCTCCATCAGAACCTTCTTCGGTGACAACGGTGGCTCTAGTTTCATTCTCTTGTTGATCCTTCTTAAAATTATTATTTCTCTTCTTCTTATTCTGCAACTTCTAGCACTCGGATATATCATGACCAACCTTCTTGCAATACATGTATGACTTCCTGTTCCTGAATTTAGATCTGCCTCTGAATCTGCTTTTGCTTCTGCTTCTTGAATTGTCGTATGAACTCTTCTCATATTGCCTGCCGTGGACAAACAAATCTTCTGCATGCGTACATGAACTCCCACCGGGAACCATAAATGTCATCTTTTCTTTAGCATGCAGAGCTTCATAAATTTCACTGAGAATAAGAATATCTCGACTATATAGAATAGTATATCTAAAAGTATAGTACGAACTAAATAGAGAGCATAGTAAAATAAGACCCAAATCTTCTTCATCATATTTTACCTCGATAGACTCGAGGTCAGTAACAATTTTCTTGAAAGTTGTCAGATGGTTCAGCAAGGAGGCTCCCTTCGCCATCTTGTGTGAATAAAGCTTTTGCTTTAAATGCATCTTGCTGGTCAGATTCTTGGTCGTGTAAATCTGCTCCAGTTCAGCCATAATGCGGCGGCAAATGTCTCATTCATAACATTCTGTAAAATATTATTTGATATATGAAAATAAATTTGAGATAAGATCTTACGATCTTTACGTTGCTTCTCATCGGCGGACAGTGTCACTGGCATTTTGTCGATCCTCAAAAGAGCATCATCCAAATCAAGCTATGATAAAATAGCTCTCATCTTGACTTGTCATAGAGAAAATCTCGTGTTGCAATTCAACAGCGGAAGATCATACTTTAGAGTCACCATGCGGACAAAAACCAATTTTGCTAGTACGAAACCTTGCAAAAAAACAAGCAGTGAAAAATCCCGGTACGCTTTCGTGTGCACATAGCAATTTTTTTCTTTTGGGCCAAAAATAATAAAAGAAAGAAGAAAATGTGATAGCACTTTCTTTGTTGGAAAAACTAAAGAAAGAACAAGATGTGATAGCACCTGGGTTTTGCTCTTGAAAACCACAGAAAATCTCGGTTTGGAAAAAAGTCTTCATGTGTGCTGTTATTGGCTTTAGAAGAAAAGCTTAGCTTCTCTCTCCTTGGAACTGTTGCTTGCTGGTACTTTTGTTTGGAAGTACATGCATGCACAGAGGAGATGAGTGGATGCCGTGCTTTGCACTCTGTTTCTTTTCCTCAGTCCTTTTTTTCTGCTATGTCGCACGGCGCACTCTGCTTCTTTTTCTCTGTCTTTTTTCTGCCGTGCTGCACGACGCCTTTTAAGTTGCTCTGCTCACGGATCGATATGAGAATGGTGACGTGAACCGCTTCGGAATCGACACGGATCGAGCGAACACCATGAGATGCGCTTTGGATTTGGCGAAATCAGATTTTTTTTTGAGCTCTAAAACTTCTGTGCTCTGATACCACTTGTTGTAAATAATACACAGAAAAATAAAGACAAAAAACATAAATTTTTACGTAGAAAACCCTTGTGGGAAAAACCACGGGCGCTCGAAGGCAAATCATTATAATGAGAAAAGATTACAATAGAATGCTTCTCTTGAGACTTGATGTCTATAAACTACTGAGGTACATATATAGTGTATAGGAATAGAGTCCCACACAGAGATGAAACCAAATTAAAGTCTTACACGAACACAATTACGAATTCAGTTCACTTTTCAACGTAATGAAAGAACGTTCCACACGTTTGCTGTACTGGTAGGGTCCCGATTTGACAGTACACTAACTCCAACATTAAGTCAACAGACGTGTTTTAGGCAAGGAAATATTTATTTTTTCCCATCCAACCTCCATGTAATATCAATTCCTTCACTTCGACAAGTATTAAGGTTGTTCGAAACTTCTGCACACACATACAGACACACACTAAACAATCCACCTTATTGAGCATCTCATTATTGGTCTCTTGCTGGTACTCTGAGACCTGAGTGAGCGCGTCCGTGTTCTGCAATATTGCCGTCCATGGCAACAAGCATGTTGCTGGGGCCCCTCATCTCCATGGTGAACCAGAAGGTGTCCAGTTATCTTCTGCGCCAATACCAGGAGATGGATGGTATGGAGGAGCAGCTCGCGATTCTGGAGCGCAAGCTGCCAGCCATATTGGACGTCATCATTGACGCAGAGGAGCAGGGATCTCACCGACCTGGGGTGAGTGCTTGGCTCAAAGCACTCAAGGATGTCGCTTACAAAGCTAACGACGTGTTTGATGAGTTCAAGTACGAAGCGCTCCGCCGTGAAGCCAAGAGGAAGGGGCACTGCAGAAATCTCAGCACTGATATAGCAAGGCTCCTTCCTGTTCACAACGCTATTGTGTTTCGTTACAAGATGGGCAAGAAATTGCGCAGGATTGTGCAGACCATCGAAGTCCTTGTCGCTGAGATGAATGCCTTTGGGTTCAAATATCGACCACAAATGCCATCGTCGAAGCTGTGGCGACAGACAGATTCGATCATCATTGACTCTGAGAATATTGTCAGCAGGGAAGAAGAGAAGCGGCAGATTGTTGACTTGTTACTTGCCCGTGCTACAAATAAGGATCTAATGGTTCTTCCCGTTGTTGGAATGGGTGGCTTGGGTAAGACCACATTTGCACAGATCATTTACAATGATCCTGATATACAAAAGCATTTCCAGCTCCAGAGGTGGGTTTGTGTGTTGGATGATTTTGATGTTACAAACATTGCTAACAAGATCAGCTTGTCCATTGAGAAAGATTGTGAAAGTGCACTGGAGAAGCTCCAGCAAGAAGTCAGTGGAAAGAGGTACCTCCTTGTTTTGGATGATGTATGGAATCGTGACACCAATAAGTGGGCAAAGCTAAAATATTGTCTTCAACGATATGGTGGTGCTGGGAGTGCGATATTGATGACAACTCGTGATGAAAGGGTAGCTCAAATCATGGGAACAGCCAAAGCCCATCAGTTGGTAAGGATGGATAAAAATGATTTGCTTGCAATATTTGAAAAAAGAGCATTTGGTTTAGAAGAGCAAAAGCCTGATGAGCTAGTTCAAATTGGCAAGGAGATTGTGGATAGATGTCAAGGGTCCCCTTTAGCCGCAAAAGCCTTGGGCTCTGTGTTAAGCGCCCGAAAAAGCGTGGAAGAATGGAGAGCTGTATTAACGAAAAGTAGTATTTGTGATGAGGAGAGTGGGATTTTACCTATACTCAAGCTCAGCTACGATGATTTACCCTCGCACATGAAGCAATGCTTTGCTTTTTGTGCTGTCCTGCCGAAAAATGATGTGATTGATGTGGAAAAGCTGATACTGCTATGGATGGCGAATGACTTCATCCCATTAGAAGAAGCAATCCGCCCAGAAACAACAGGTAAACAAATTTTCAATGAGCTTGCTTCAAGATCATTCTTTCAAGATGTGAACCAGGTACCTATCAACAAGGATGGAAGTGGAATCAGCTACAGAACTATATGTAGGGTCCATGATCTTATGCATGATGTTGCAGTGTCTGTTATGGGAAAAGAATGTGTTACTATAGCTGAGAGGCTCAACTGTATCAAGATGTTGCCAAATACTGTTCGACATTTGTTCTTGTCATCCTATGGTCCGGAAACTCTCTTGAGTGTTTCACTGAAGAAAAGATATCCAGGTATCCAAACACTGCTATGTAGTATGAACACTAGCAGTTCCCTACCGCATTTGTCAAAATGCACTTCTCTTCGAGCATTGCGCCTCTACTACTACAGATTAAGTGGACTTCCAGTTAGACCAAAGCACTTGAAGCACCTCAGGTATCTTGACCTCTCAGGCAATTGTCATATTAAAGCACTTCCTGAAGAAATCTGCATTTTGTATAACCTACAGACGTTGAATCTTTCCGGTTGTGAATGCCTTGGTCAACTTCCAAAGGATATGAAGTATATGGCTGGCCTTCGGCACCTATATACTGATGGTTGTCTATCCTTAAAGTGCATGCCTCCAAACCTTGGACAATTAACTTGCCTACAGACACTAACATATTTTGCTGTAGGCTGTAGCTCTTGTTGTAGTAACATTGGAGAACTTAGGCACCTGAACCTTCGAGGCCAACTGCAGCTCTGCCATCTAGAAAATGTAACAGAAGCATGTTGCACGCGACGGCGGAAGAAACGACGAAGTAAACAAGATCAATCGCAGAGAGACACAAGATTTAACGTGGAAAACCCTCCCAATGCGAGAGGGAAAAACCACGGGCGCCAGCCAGCAACAATCTTCACTATATCGGGGTGAGGTTACAATGCCGGGGATTTACAACTCTGATGATCTATCCCAACCGGCGGCTTACAGGATATATATAACAAGGAAACCCTAATTTGACTACGAGTTTGTCTTGTGCAGGAGATGGAATGTTCACAAAGCACGTGCATCCGAAGACTCTGAGGTTTGAATAGTCTACTATTGGGAAGAGAGTCAAACGCCCTCAGATGACGTGTGGAGGAGATCGCTCCGTATGTCTATTTTTCTTCCATTCGCTCGCTGGCTAAACCCCCTAAGCCTCCGGCGACGGGCCTCCGCTACGCTCCGTCCAGAAGCTGGCCTTATCTATATATAAAATTTGGATCACAAATCAACAAAGCAGATGTGACAATGTCCAATCATTGGGGTAAAAAGGACCTCACCCAGCTATCTTTTGCATGGAAGGATGACTGCAATGAGGTTATAGATTTTCATGAGAAGGTGCTAGATGCTTTTACTCCTAACAGAGGGCTTCAGGTTCTATTTGTGGATTCCTATAGAAGCTCTAGGTTTCCATCTTGGATGACAAATATTAGTATGATGCAAGACTTAACCAAGATCCAGCTAGTCAGTTGCACAATGTGTGAGAGGCTACCTCAATTGTGGCAGTTACCAGCTCTTCAAGTTCTTCATTTGGAAAGACTGGACAGGTTGCAATGCCTATGCATTGATTATGGAGACTATTTAATATCCTCAACATTTCCAAAATTGAGGGAGCTTATATTAATTGATTTGAAGAGCTTCAGTAGATGGTGGGAAGTAAATGGAAGGTATAGACAACAACTATTGTTTCCCCTTCTAGAGGAACTGTCAATTGAGAGTTGCACTAAGCTGACAAACTTACTGGAACCACCAATGCTTGGAGAATCCTCTTGCTGCAGTGGTAACAAGGCATGCTCGGCATTTCCAGTACTAAAGAAACTCACATTACATAATTTGACGAGTTTGAAGAGATGGGGGGCGAAGGAAGAAAGACAAGGAGAACAGCCAATATTTCCTCTGCTTGAGAATACCAATATTACGGAGTGTCCAGAATTGTCAACTCTACCCGAAGCACCAAGGTTGAGAGTATTAGTATTTCCTGAAGACAGGCCCCAGATGTGGTTATCCATAGCCAGATATATGACCACATTGTCCACTGTGAGATTGAAAATCGCACCTTCTTCTCCCTCACAAGTACAATGTTCCATTCAACAGATAGATGGTGAGGAATGGAATCATAGAGATAGAGCTTGTCATGCAGCTATGGAGCTACGTGGATGCTATTTCTTCCACACAATTTGGGGATGTTTTGTAAACCTTGGACATCTGGAAATCATATGTTGTGATGAACTCATATACTGGCCATTAAAAGAGTTTCAATACTTGGTATCCTTGAAGAGATTAACAATTTATTGTTGCAATAATCTGACTGGATCTGCAGAGGCTCTAGAAGAAGTGGCATCAGCAAGAAATCAGCTCCTACCATGTCTGGAATCTCTGAAATTAAAAGATTGTCCAAACTTGGTTGAGGTTCTCAACCTTCCTCCATCACTAAGGGAATTATATATTGAGAGATGCCGTAAGCTCGAGTTTATATGGGGTAAGCAGGGTACTGAAAGTGAGAGTTGGTATGTTGAACACCAAGATGATTTAACACTATCAGAATCTTGTAGTGACCTTACTGCCTCTGCAAGTGTGCGAGAATCATTATCATCGGCAAGAGATCGTCTTCTACCATGTATGGAGTCTCTAACAATAATAAGTTGTCAAAGCTTAGTAGAGCTCCTCAGTTTTCCCTTATATCTCAAGGAATTACACATTTGGAGTTGCCCTAAGCTTGAGTTTATATGGGGAAAGCAGGATATAAAAATCAAGAGTCCATATGTTGAACATCAGAACTCGGCAACATTAGAATCTTTCACTGACCTTATTGCAGCCACAATTGTGCCAGATCCATTACCATCAACAAGGAATCATCCCCTACCATGTTTAGATTATCTAAGAATAGCATACTGTGAAAGCTTGGTAGAGGTTTTTGATCTCCCCTCATCCCTGAGGACAGCAATTATTTCGGACTGCCCTAAGCTTGAGGTCCTATCAGGGCAGCTCGATAAACTTAGGCATCTGGATATTCGATTCTGTGACAATTTGAGACTAGTACAGTCATGCCAGGGAGACTTCTCATCATTGGAAACCCTCTCTATTGTTGGCTGTGAAAGCCTAACATCCTTACCAAATAAGCCTTCGAATGCAGAGGAATTACACTGTGCGGGCGGGGGGTAAAACAACATATTTTTGCAGTAGTCGTCTTTATTATATTATTCACTTACGAGGTACTGCTATATGGAGATATCTGCTCACTGGTGCCTTAATGCTCAAATTGACACCAAGCATGGAGTTTAATATGGACAAAATCAAGACCAGATCTTGAAGAACTGAATTGTCCATGTTTAGGGCCTTGCATTCTGGACTGAGAATGCCGGAATATGCTATTTGTGACATCAGCATCTTCAAAGCTCTGGAGGGAGATAACATGAAGGTTGGTGGATAAGTTACTATCATTGAATTCTTTAAATTTATTTGGATAATCTACAATCTTCATACAGATAGGTGCTCGGTTTTATGAGTATATTAAACCTCTTTTATAGGACTGTTCATAGACTTGCATATGATGAAGAGGTAACTTGTTATGAGATCATGTTCTCAGACTTCGAGATGAGGAACACATAACTTGAAATAGGATTGTTAATGTACCCTTAAATAGAATCTTCAGCAATTCTTTGAATTGCTTCAATTCGGGTTTTGGACAGTGAGATGTGATACATCCAGTTAGCTACAACCCCTCAAGGTTCATATCAGCAAGTCCCAAGCAGCAGAATTGATGTAGGATTTGCTGAACAATTATTGTGGCTTTGTGCAAAGTAACCGTGTTTTGAGATAACTTTAGTTTGAAATAACATACAAGTGATTTATATAACAGTTTGCCGAGTTCTATTACATATTTATGAAGCTGGAGCTGCTGTGATTATTGTGTTGCTCTGTATAAGTGAGATTTGACAAGAAATATCACACATATGTTTAATATTCATGACCTGAAATAAACAAAACAATTGTTTTTGTTAAGGGTATTAGAGATAAAATAGCAATTATATTCCTTTCCTTGTATGTCTGGCATATTCCCCTAAATATTCTTTTATACTCTCTATATATATTGCCTATTGGGCCTCTTCAATATACACATAACATCCATAATATGGTATCAGAGCTTAGATTAAAACCCTAACCTCGATCTACTTTCGTTGTTGCTGCCCCCGAGAGGATTGATCTCCGCTCCTGGGGGTAGTCACCTCGTTGGGCTGCATTGACCCGCCGACGTCGCTCTCAGATCGCCATCGGCCTCGTCTTTCCGGACGCCACCGTCATGGATTCGGCCTCCCAGGCCACAGCCCAAGTCGCTGTCGCCGTTGTTGCTCGCTCGAGGCCAGCCGCCTCCTCTGCTTCTCACCACCAGCCACGTCTTGTCTGGATCTCCGACCATCACCGCACCACCGACGACTCCCACTAGCCCTCCCCGCTGCCTTCGACTGTGCCTGTTGTGCCGTGCGTGCGCCCGCACGCCAACCTCGGCCTCGAGAGCCGCCGCCAGGAGCTACGCCAGCCTGTCCCGGGTGTCGAGACCCGAATATGCAAATTAGAACTTTCTGTGTATACTGCACTAGTTCCAGGATCACGCTAGTGCACACAGTCAAACATAAATGTCATCACAACCATATACACGTTAAAATAAAGGAAAAACTCAAATATCAATAACTCTCAAAAAGTACGACCTTATAGCCAAGGTTACAATATCTCTAGCCAGAAGGGCTTTAAAACTAGCAGCAAAAATCCAAAATAAAGCGTAACAGCCAATCGACAAGCCCATAGGCTATCGAGTGGAGAACGAAACCTAATCCGCGTAGTCGTCGAAATAGCCTCCTTCTGAAACCTCTTACTGGTAATACTCCTCTTCCTCAACTGAGCAACATTGAGCATAAAGCCATAAGTACATTGGTACTTAGCAAGTCGTTTGTAACAAATGAATGCAATATAGTATGCAAGGCTTACCAAAAGGTGGCTGAAAGGTTAATTTGCATAAAACGACATTTGAAGGTAAATATAGTAAATAGATTGAAAGCGGACTTTAAATAAAACAATAATAAATAAATAATCAAAGGAATTGAAATAAACCACTTATAGACCTCCCATCTATAAGCTAAACCAACCACTTATGGACCTCCCATCTATAAGCTGAACCAACAGTGAATTAACCATTCACTGTCTAACCACAATCCACAAGTTTTCAGAAATAACTATACCTCGTGTAAAATCACCGAGCATTGTCCATGACCGAGGATGCAGCTATTCGAATAGTTTTACATTCTGCAGATGTTGCACAACTGTACCCACACGATGTGATTAGCCTCGGTCTAAGAAAATCACAACAAGACCTTTACAAAGTTTAGTTACAACTCAATCTACCCGCTAGGGTTTCGCATCACACCCCCTTACGCCACATGAAAATCAGCAACCATGTTCATCTTAATGGCAGGATTAAAGTTGAAACATCCCAAATTAATCAGCCAGGTCCATCCTATACTAGACATGTGGTTTGCACGGTAAAGCTCAGATCAATAGTGCACAAAGTTAAGTCCTTACGTGTACCCGGGCGAGACTACCACATCCCTCGAAGTGCACCAACACTTCCCCCTTTACTGCACGATCACTTGCCCAAGTGAAAACCAAATTTGTATAACCACGCCAATGACACACTAATGCCATGGCCCAAATTTTAATAAATGTGGCACCAACCACAGTTCCATATCTCATTAAGTCAAATTAATAATTCACATGTGATGACAAAACCATTCGTAACTATAAGTAAAGCTAAGCATTCTATCGTACCAACCCATGTGACAATTAACATAGCATCACTATTACATTACCCAATCCTATGGTGACAATGACATCCTGGTATTCAAATTTATCAAGGGAGGATTAATCAATTGGGACGATAACTGACAATTACAAGGTTTGAATAAAAATAGCAATGCAAGATAATTTAAAATAAAATAATTAAATAATAGATTACAAACTAGGTTCAACATGGTCTTCGGGCGTAAATCCTGCTCCTCTGGAATCGAAATCTAACGAGAGAGAAAACGACTGAAATAATAAAAATATATAAAATGATAAGCAAATGAACTCCAAAAATCATAAAACCAGAACCAAAAGCTAGAGCTCGATTTTAGATGAATTTAGAAAAAAGAACGGGGTCAATCGGAGCTAGGACGGAGGAGAACAGGCTCTCAGAAAATAAACCCTAAAGAAAAATCTAGAAATTCGAAAAAGACAACATCTTTGTGAACCGGTGCACGAAATGAAGATGGCGCGGTGAGGCGGTCTTGTGCGCGAGGCTAGGGCGACATGGCGATTCTTTGGTGCCGACACGTGGCATCTGCTGACGTGGCAGCTGACGTGGTTGATGACGTGGCACCCGGGGGCGAGTTTCGGCGTACGTGGCGCTGACGTGGCGTGCCACGTGGACTAGGGATGACGTGGCTGCCGCGTCGGCTAGGAGCCGACGCCGACGCGCGAGGTTCGCGCGGCGCGGCGGATCCGACGGTGGAGAAGTAGACGAGCGGCGTGATCTGGGCCATCAGCTCAGATCCGGATGGACGGCGGGGATGGGGCGCGACGATCGTCGGATGACCGACGCGTCGCGGCACGGCAGGCGAGGCGTCGCGGGTGCGCGGCGCGAGGCGGTGCGGGGCGAAGCCGGCGATGATCGGACGGTTGCGGGGCAACCACGCGGCAAGATCTGGGCGTCGGCTCAGAACTGGATGAGCGGCGAGGATCGAGCGGCGCGGAGGCGGCAGTCGGCCGATGGCCGACGCGTGGCTCGGGCGCGTCGCGCGAAGCGTCGCGGCGCAGTGCGCAGCTCGGGCGACGCGAGCGGCGACTTGGGCGACGGGGAGGCGATGCGGCGACGGGGACAGCGCGGAGAGCTCACCGGCGGGGAGGCGGCGGCGACAGCTCCGGCAACCGGGACGCCAGCGAGGAGCGCGGCGCGAGGCGGAGAGGGCGACGGCGAGGGTTCGGGGCGACAGCACACGAACCGAGGCGGGGCACGGGGTTTTAACACACGAACCGAGGTGGTCGATTCGGAGACCGGGTGCGAGGGGGATGCGGAGCGATGTGCGGACGGCCGAGATGCGAGTGCGGGGGTGATCGAATGGCGCGGAGTGGGCGAGGCGGGGGGCTGCACTGGTGCTGCAGCGTGGCCGATCAGACGGCTGCGCGGTGGCGACGCTAGGGTTTGCGCGAGGGCACGGGCACAGGTGCGGGATCGGTCGACGCGTGGCGAGCGCGACCGATCGGGCGGCGCGGGGCGGAGGCGGGCTGCAGGAGCGGGCGAGGGCGCAGGTTGCGGGGCCGAATGGGCGACGCGTGGGCTGAGGGCGGATCGGGCGGCGGAGAGCTACCCGGGGATTTTTATTTTCTTTTTTTCCAGAAATTCAACTAATGATCAAAAAGCTCTAGAAAATAGCAAATAAATCCCAAAAATTCACCAAAAATACCAAAAAATTCCTTGTAATACAAGGAGCTCAAATAAAATATTTTCAGCTTGTGTTGAAGTTTAATTTAATTAGATTAAATCATTCCAAATTTTGAAAATTCATTTTAAGCTTGTTTAAAATTTAGAAAAATTCCAAAATTTAAAATTTAAATTCAGGATTTTAAAAATCCCAGAAAATCAGGATGTTACACCGGGCCATGCTGCCGCCGCTCCTCTTGGCCAGCCCAGATCCACGTGGCTTGAGGAAGTGGGGGAGGGGAAGAGGGGCGAGGACAAGGAGGAGTCACCGGCGCACCACCAGCCATCTTGTCTTCCATCGCCTTTTCTCACCGGCGCAGGAAGGCAATGATCAAGAGGAAGTGGCGAGAAAAGAGAGAGAAAGGAGGGGGAGGTGAGTAGCGAGTTATGGCTGCCAATAAGAATGGTAGGGCTGAGTTGGAGAACGGTGTGCGTCTTGGTATTGAGTCCTTTTCTTCTTTTTCGTTTTGAGTATTCTGTTTACGTTCATCTTAAGTTCGTAATCTCTATCTTTTAGTTTCTTTAAGTCGTACGAGTCCACAAAAAAATATTGTCAATCATAGAAATATAGAAATTTTATTTTGCATGGCAGCAGTTGTCGCTCTTCTCTCTGAGCCATATGTACAAATCGTAGAAGTTATTATGATGCCGTCACTTTTTTAGCCGCCGCCTCTAAGGCCGTCGCGCTTCTCGTGCACCTTGTGCACTACGCCACCACCGTCTTGGGTTTCGATCTGCGCCGTTATGCTTTTATCTATTCCTCTTCAGCTTGATTTGATAGTTTTTCCAAGAGCTGCGAGCTACGACAATATTATCAAGACTCGGACTTCGGATTTTTTACTATTTTAGTGACAACCCTTTTCAAATGTAATGCTATTGCATATGCTTTGCATTTGAGGGGGTGTTAAGGGTATTAGAGATATAATAGAAATTGTATTCCTCTCCTTATATGCCTGGCATATCCCTTGAATATTCTTTTGTATTTCTTATATATATTGTCCATTGGACCTCTTCAATATACACACAACATTCAAAATAGTTTTCACTCCTGTGACCTTTAAGTGAAGCCATTTCAACAGCAATATTAAATTTTTACTGTGCTTTTGAGTTTTGACTAAATTTCTTTCTTAAATTTACTTATGATAGTTTGATTTAGTAGTGAGTTGATGCTCATAGAATTGTTTTGAAATGCAGGTAGAAATCCCTTACTTTTGTCATTGAGAAAGCAACACATAAGTGAAGGTGTCCATCGGTGTGAAGTTCAGACCTAACAGAAAAATGCAACTGCCCTTCAATCAAGTGCATCCCCACTTTGTTCAGCCAGTACCTCTGTTTCACTGTCCTTTGTAATTGTTACGGAGCAAATACACGTATATCTGTATGGTAATTTTAGGTTACTAAGTTTTAGGTTTTGTCGGGGAGAAAAAAAAATAAAAGCAGGTCATCCTGAAAAATGGGTATCTCCAATGCAAGAGGTGCTTAAGGAGGTGCTTAGAATGAAGAATGTATGTCACATCACCAAGTATCCATTTGAGGGCCTATCCACCCAATGCAAGCATCCTTCCTAGTAGTGCTGAGTTATGGCCTTTGCAATATCACCTTCTATTAGGGTTTTATGTGGCTTTTAAATAGTTATTATGGTTATTATCTATTTGATTTAATGTGAAATTGTTCATATTATTGGTGTAAATGATAGAAAATATTTTGATACAGAACTTAAGTTAAGGAAATAATACTCAAGGTGCTAAGGACGGCTGTGTTAGAATTTGATAGATATATTTATTATGATCAAGTCTACAGGAATTTAATATGTATACATATGTTTGACTTGTGTACAACACATGACGGAATAGCTGGGTTTGTTTTGTAGGATCGGTTTTGCAGACTGTGGACCCACATGATCAGATTGGAATTGATCTCATAAACAATCTGATCAAAGCGCATAACTCACACATGTGTTAGAGATTAATATATTTTAGACTCATAAAACTGGTATGTCTGACCGATATGGTTCAGAAGTCTCATGATATACCAGAAAATAGGTGGGTTGCTTTGTAACACCTGAAAGTGGAGTCTATAAATATGTTTTACCCTTTAGTTTTATAATGTAATTGTGAATAGCACTACGAAAAAGACAAAGAAAAATAGAGCGTAGGTTAGAAAATTCTTTAAAATTAAACTAGAGTTGAAAAAAATCTAACATTAGGATGTTTGAATACGACTCGGAGGCGGCTCGCGCAGCTCCTGTAAGTCCTCGGTCTTCCGACGCCTATCTTCGGTCATCGCGACAGAGGGGGAGGGGGCGACGATCCCGCTTATTTTATTCTGCAGATTGATCTCCTCAAAGGCACGACGAGGTGGCTTCGTGATTGATGTCTTCACCGTGCACGTGGACCAAGACGGGCAAGCTTCAAGATTGGTTTCATCAACTCCATCAACTCCACGTGAATAAAGCTCGCACGGGTCATTGAACATTGAACATCATCTCTCGGTCGAGCGGTCTCGCGTACACGTTCTCGTCCTCGGGGGGCGTGAAAGCCGATCAGAGGGTGGCTGTGCTCCATCACGCGGCTTAGCGTGCGGAGATCGAGGAGAGGAAAAGCACAGCCACGCGCTGAACCTGTACCCGCACAGCTGAGAACAACCCGTGATTCGTGAAGCCCCAGTACCAACCGATCTGGTAACATTTTTTTTCTCTCACAGTGGCAACTAATAGCGTATTTTCTAAGCTGTTTCAGTTCTACAAATTGGATGGTTCAAATTTCATAATTTAGGAAATTTTATATTTTTACTTCCTGCTAAAAAATATAGATTATGTCATAGACAAAAATGAATTGAAAGAGCCAGAAAAATACCACTGTTGAGATAAAGAAAAAAATATACAGAAGAATATGAGAATTAGACTAGGGATAATAAAAAGGACTTATATTTTTATATTGAGTTCAATGACTGATTCTTTGGTTGCTGAGTATGAGGGTAAACATAATACACGAAAAATAATGCATAGTTTGGAGCATGATTTTAGTGAAGTATCTCGTATTAAAGTGCTTAATCTTATTAATTACTTTCTCTCTACTAAGATATATGATAGCACTTCAATCAATAAGTATCTCAATAAGCTTTGTATTTTAACAGAGGAATTAAAAAAATGATGGCTATTCTTTTTCTGAAAAAGTGTAGGTCATAGTTCTTCTAAACTCTTTGTCAAATTTATAGGAACAATTTAAGATATATTTTTATCATTCTGAAAGGATACTCAATATGTGTACTTTGAGACATGTCTTGCTCATGGAAGAAGATACAAAACTCTCTCAGGGAAATGAAAGAAATGCTCATAATTATGAGTTACACCTTGGAGAGGAAAAAGGTAATAATAAAATAAATTGGCAAAAGAGGAAGTCTAATAGTGATTTGAGAGAAAAGCTTAACAAAAAAACATGATTGAGATGATCGTGGAAATTATAATTTGAATTCAGAGGAATGATAAGTTCAAGAATTTCAAGTGTCGCAACTGTGGTTAGTATGGGCATTACTGCAGAAAAAGAAGCAGAATGGACAAAAGAATCAACCAATTGAGTGTAAAGGTAATTCTTTGTCTAACGGTACATCTAATAATGGTGTAAAGGCAACTTACTACTACTTTTTTAAATAGTTAGGTTGTTGATTCTGGTGCTACATCTTATATTACTGGAGATCATAGAGTTTTTACTTCTATGCAAATAATTCCAAGGGGAAATAGCAATTCTAAGGGCAAATAGATGTCTTTTTGGGCACTAATACTAAAACTAATATACTTGGAGTTGGAAATTATGCCCTAAAACTCCCCAATAGAGGAAAATTATTATTACATGACACTTTATATTCATCTAGTATGAGGAGAAATTCAATTTCAATTGTGAAAGAACCCTAACCCTAATACCCTGATTAAGTAAGCAAATAGTGGTAATTATTAATTTAAGCATTAATTATTGTGAGCATTCATCTCATATTCTCCATTGCAAATTTTGAGCAAATTAAAGTTTGCATGATTACATAAGCATTAAAACTCTATTACAATTTTCCAATACAAAATGAATTTCATATTGTAATGCATTCAATCAAAATATTTTACAAATAAGTTTACAATTGAGTTCAGTAGCTGCAATTGCATCAAATATATTAATTACAATATGTTTACAAAAATGTTTTACAAAAGAGAATGATTTGTGTATCTTTGTGGTTTCGGGGTGAGAACCGAGTAGCGCCTTCGTCCTTTGCCTGCGATTAGACTGCCATTAGTACCAAACAAATCCTATTTCTCTTTTAGCAATTAGAAAGTTATTAGCTAGCAATCCAAGGGAGAATAAAGAGGATAGAGAAGTGAATTGCCGTCAGTCACCCTTGGGCTGTTAGGGCCAGTTTGAGACTATCTCCGAGGTTCCCAGACTGTCCCGGGCCGGTCGGCACCTCTCGTCTCTGTGGGCATCATCATTCGGCAATTCGAGAAACCAAAACCCACGATACTTACCTCAGCCCAAAAAGTCCGCAAACTATATTCAGTTCAGCCTATTATCTTTGCTCAGCCCACAAAATCAGCAAAAACCCTTAACCAACAAAGCCCACATCACGCCTCATTATTTTCAGCAAAAAGGCGCTTGTTAAGCCCTTTTTAACCAGCCCATGTCAGCAGTGCATGAAGTACTCTTCAGACCAAAGGACTGCCAGCACAGGATCGCAAGACTCAGAAGGAGATAAGCGCAGGGTGAGCGGCTCTGAACCATTGCCTTGACGACCACAGCCTGAGAGAGAGACCACTCGGATACAACCTTCCCCGAGTCCATTGCATCTACTCCTCCCTGCTTATCCACAAGTCTTACCATAGCACACACAGCCACAAGAACTCAGCAAGCCAAAGGTAAGAGACCACCCCCATTCCCAGCACAACCAGAGCCCCAAAGCCACATCCTTCCTCAGCAGCACTATCGGAAGCACCTTCGGCCAGAGGCCAGGAGGTGGACCCGGAGCAGTGTGACCAGGAGGAGAAAACCGACACCACAAGAACAAGTGCAACCAGCAGGAACCTAGGGAGCAGAAGGGGACCACATCGAGCCAGTGACGACCGACAAGGATCCGCGCGTACGTCTTCTTCCCCGATAGCGACCTCGTGAAGATCAGCCTGCAAACCCCCCATTCCACCCTCTTTCTTGTTGGAGCCCGACAACAAGTAGGTCACACCCTCCTTTTTATCCTTTACCTCTTTTGGGATTTCTGCTCGGACCCCACCTAATACCCACAGCCAAGCACATGCCCAAAACCAAGCAACAAAAGTATGTTAAAGTCAGGAAGCCAGCACTATGGAGCCGTGAAATAGGGTAAAGCTCGAACCGCCGATGTCCAAGAATCCGCAACACCTAGTACCCCAACCATTCCCCGAGCTGTAGAAGCCGCCACTGGTAGGGAGCCGTGCCAGATCCGGTCCCAGGGAGTTCATCCACTCTAGATCCGCGTAGATCAGGACCACCCTGACCTTTCCCCTTAGCACAAGCCCTGCGAGGAAACTGAAAAGAGTGAGGGGAGGAGGCAAGAGAGAAGAGAGAGAGGAATGCGCAAGAGAGAAGAGCAGATAGGGAGGTCGGGAAAGGGAGAGAGAGAGAGGGAGCCGAGAGGAGCGGCGGCGGCGCAGTGAGCCGAGGAGAGCGGCCGCGTGAGCTGAGAGGGGAGGCCGGTCGGTGAAGGAGGGGGTAGACCGGTAGATAGGCGGCGGCGTCAGTGAGGCGGCAGGAGGCAGGCGGCGCAGATGGTAGGAGTAGAGGCGGCGGGGAGCCACAGCAGAGAGAGAGAGAGTAGAGGCGGCGGGGAGCCGAGAGAGAGGAGCAGAGAAAGAGCGGCACCAAGGAGGAAGGGGGGCGCAGGTTCCAGAAAAGAAGGGAGAGGAGAGAGGAGAGGAGAGAGGGAGTTCGGAAGGAGGGGGATCGAGAGGCGGCGCAGAGAGAAGCCAGGGTCGGCGGCGGGGAAGAGATGGGCTCGGAGGGAGAGAGGGGAAGAGATAGAGGGAGGAAGAGGGCAGGCGGCGGTGGATTGGAGTAATGGGAGAGGAGTCGGTGGAAGCAAGGAAAAAGGGGAGAGGCGGCGCCGGTTGGGCCGGGCAGGCCGGGCTGGCCGGGGCAAATGAGGATTTTATTTTTAATTCTGATTTTTGTGTTTTGCTAGCTATCAAAATCCCTTTTTAGTTGCAACTAAATTAATTCAAGAGCATCTCAAATAAATACTGTAGTTCCTAAAATTTCAGTAATTAATTCTTGATTAATGTAGTTGTGTATATATGTATATATATGTGTGAGAGCGCATATATATAGATATATATGTAGTTGTGTATATATGTATATATATGTGTGAGAGCGCATATATATAGATATATATGTAGTTGTGTATATATGTATATATATGTGTGAGAGCCATATATATAGATATATATGTAGTTGTGTATATATGTATATATATGTGTGAGAACACATATATATAGATGTATATATATAGTTGTGTGTATGTATATATATATATGCATGTGTATATATATGTATGTACATTTATGTGCGTATGTGTATATTTAGTGTAGGAAAATAGCTTTCTTAAAACTATTATTATAATAAATACCTATTTTGTTAAGGTTTAGTTTCGGCCTTGCAGAATTCGAGTCATCGCGCAACAAGGAAGAATCAACTGTTTTTATTGACTCCAGTTCACCCTACGGCTCAGGCAAGTTTCAATTTGACCATGCACCTAGTTATGTCAAGCATATGCGATATTTTTCGGGTAATTACTTTATGTATATTTACATGCATGAAAAACTGTTTTTGAATAAAGGAAACAATTGCATGATTAAAGATATTAGGTAAGAGATTAAAGAAAAGAAAAAAGGAGGAAGAGAAAAAAGAAAAGAGGAGGAAAAGAAAGAGAAAAAGAAGTAAGAGAGAGGCAGATGGAAGCTAGTAGCAATGGTACCGCTGAGAGGAGCGGCGGGCCACAAGTAGATGTAATTAGTTATATACTTATACTTGTATTTACATAAGGTGGGTAAAGAGGTTTAAGGCAAGGATGCAGAGGGATGAGGCGGACCTCTTTACATATGGCTATAATGTAAGGACTTACCATGTTTTACTCGGATTAGGAACCGTAAACATCGTGCCAACCAATCTCCCATCTCGGATGGGTGGAAAGTAGTATCCGTTCGTTAACGGTCTACCACATTGGGAGAGTATGGAGGTGGAGTGTTGGGCCGGGAGCCGGTCCAACCAACACTATTGGAAATCGGTGGAGCCCAAGCGAGCGACTTGGTACACCGATGGATAATAGATGGGCTGGTGGATGGAATAACGTAACCGGAGAAACGTTCTGTATCTTGAGCCTGATTCCACGCCTAAGGCAGTGTGGAAGACCTAGCTCAGATGGTTCAAGGTAATTTTGGGTAAAGTGGTACAAAGCCTGCGCAGTGCTAATAAATCATGAATTCATGCCAGTTCACTGGATTGTGGACTACGGTGATCGCTAGGGATCATACCTTACCGGGTGAAAAGTAGAAGTTGCTTTGATAATCTAAAAGATGCCAGTTATTTTGTATAAGAGTATTTTTAGAATAGAAAGATTAGAATATGGATTAAGGACACGAGAGACATGCAGTGCATCTTTGCTAGTATTATACTTGTTGAGTACCGTAGGTACTCACCCTTGCTATTAATTCCCTTTGTTAGACCCTGTTCCACTCGAGGAGGCTTCGGCCAGGATGAGGAGGGGACTGGTTCCGCAGAATAGGCCGAAGAGGAGGATGATGACAGCGAGGAGCCTGGCGAGGTGGACCCCGTATACTTCGGCTGAGATGAGTAGAAGACCCGGCGGAGCGGGCGAGAATGCCCTGGGGTACTAATCATACTTCTGTTATCTACTTTTGTAAACCAGACCTTAAGCCATGTGGCAACTGATGTAATAAAGAAGTCAGTGTCTATATTATTGTTCTGCTGCGCTACTCTGGCAAAGGCTTATTATTTGCCGGAGCAGTGTCTTACTGATCAGGCAAATAGTAATCCGTATGCCACGCGTGATTATCCGAGGGATAATGACGTGGGGGCCTCACAAATTGCTCATTTATAATCTATTGGTTATGACATACTATTGGGAAAAGAAAGAATTAAAATATTTTGCAATGAGAAATTAGTGCATACTGGAACTCGTCATGAATGTTCTTATTTTCTTGATAAACTACCAAATGATGACAATATTGATTGCTTAGTTGGTGAAAACAACTCTATAGTGAGGAATACTAATGATAGGAGCACATGCTCAAAATCTTATTTATTTCATTTATGACTTAGTCACATATCTAAAAATAGAATTAAGAGGTTTATTAATTATGGAATTCTTCATTTTAAGTGAAAGAATTTTGGTATTTGTGAGGCTTGCATAATGGGTAAGATGACTATAGCACCCTTTTTTTTTTGAAAAAGGGCTTCTAAACCCTAATTAGCACTAATCTACTCAATAAAAAGGGGCACACTAAGTTTTCTCTGAGCTAGCCGCCATCCCCTTTTTCCTCAGTTTCCCATCTCTCTCTCCCTCCCTCCCTCCCGCACGCCTGGGGCTGGGCAGGCCGGTGCAGGCAACGGCGTGGCGAAGGCGATCGGCTATTTTCGACAAGAAAAGGTTTAATCGTCCTATCCAATTCAATCTTTAGCTCTATATGTTTCCTCATACTTTCAGGACCTTTTAAATTCTGTCGCTTCTATTAGGCCTTACCTGTCGAAGGACGGGCGTGAGTCCGGCTCTTAGGGCTCTAAGAAGGCTTGTCATCCTGGGAAGCGTCAGCGATCTCCTTCTCCTCCCCGCTGTTCCAAAGGCGGAACCACTCGGCAGTTCAAGGGGTTTCTAGGAAGAGGCAAGTGTGTTATCGCTGCGGTGGGGATCACAAGGGCAGCGGCTGTGGCTATTCTGACAAGTGCTACACTTGTGGGATTTAGGGGCATAAGACCATTGTTTGCTCCTAGAACCCTGATTCCATTCTCCCGCCTGAACTGCTCAAGAAGCGCAAGGCTTCGATTGGCACAACAAACCAGCTTGCTTTTTCACCCGCTGATAAGCAGAATGTGGGTAAGCCTAATAATGTGTGATTTCAATTCTTTCATCGGTTCATTCCTTCTGTTAGCTTAGTTCTTAGTTGTTAATTTATTTCCAATTGTTCTAACTCCGATTCCTACACCTATTGCTACCGCTCCTAGCAGCTCAGATGTGCGTCTCTATGCATTACCGACTCAAGAGTCGTGTCATCGCTCTGATGTGGTGCATGGTAATATTCCCCTTCTATCATGCTTACATTTCTATTGTTACCTACCTTTTCCTTAACCTGTCTTCCCTCACACGCTAACTTTCTAGGTATGGTCACCTTGAACTCTCACCCTACTCTTGCATTGTTTGACTCGAGGGCTAGTTTTTCTTTCTTGGCATCTCGCTTTATTCGGCAGCACTCCATGCCAGTTAGCACCCTGATGTCCCCGGTGGTGGTGTCCACCACCAATGGACAGGGCTCACTAGCAATCTTGCCTGCCTCAATTTTGCCCTAGAGATCGAAGGCCATAAGTTCTGCATTGATGCAGTGGTGGTACCAATCCAACCCTTCGACTTGATTGTGGGCATATATTGGTTGTCTCTTCATCGAGCTGTTATCCATTATTTTGACCACAAGGTTATTCTACCTCAAGATAATGGGAGATCGTCTACCAGGGTGAGAAGCAATATTTCAGTCTGCTATTCTTGGCCGGCCAAGTCTGCGTGTCTTCTCGCCATGTTAGACAAGCTGATTACTGGGCTGTTACCAGATGATTTGCCAATTGTTCAAGAATTTCTTGATGTCTTTCCAGCTGAGTGTTCAGGCCTGCCTCTAGTTAAAATAGTTGAGTGTGCCATTGATATTATCTCTGGCACCGCACCCATCGCCAAGGCTTCTTACCATCTGTCCTGGACTGAGCTAGTGGAGTTGAAGTAGCAGTTGGATGACCTCCAAAGCAAAGGTTTTATCCAGCGCAGTACCTCGGAGTGGGCTTCCCCGATCATATTCGTGGAGAAGAAAGATAAGGGTCTACGCATGTGTATCGATTATCAAGATCTCAACGCGGTGACCGTCAAGAACCGTTACCATTTACCTTGTATTGACGATCTCTTACAGCAGGTTCCCATCTCTCTCTCCCTCTCGTACGGCTGGGGCTAGGCTAGTGGGTGGGGCGGTGGCGGTGGCTGGCACGGGCAGCGACGCGGCGAAGGCAGCATGGGCGGTGGCACGGTGCAAGCAGGCATGGCTAGCGTGGAGGCGATGTAGGCGGCGGCGGCGCGGGCGACGGTGGCGCAGGCGGCAGTAGCCTAGGCATGCAGCCCAGCGTGGCGGCGGTGACCGACGGCGTTGATGCCGGTGACCGGTTTCCACGGCCACGTGATTCATCTGGTTGGGGCATGGCCAAATCACATGTTCTTGTATGCCTTGGCTAGCCTCACAAGGAGACGCTGTTGGCGCGGCGAAACGAGTGTTCGGTCAGCCGAACGGTAATTTGCACAGCGAAGGCTCCACAAACATGGAATTTTTCAACTGAGTGCACTTCCGTCTGTCTTTCCTCAAGTTTATCTTAGCGATGATCTAATTTATCACCGTCCACCTTGTAGGTTCGCACGCGATCTTTGAGGGGACACTCGGCTAGTTGCATATCTTTGATCCTTCATGCAGCGAGACCGTCAAACGTACTTAAGGCAAGTACCTCATGGCCGTAACTTCTCCATTTCATATGTCACTTGTCTTTAATTAAGTGTTGCCTCGATTTTGGGTATAACTATTACATGGTATTGCTTGCCGGTCATACCCTGCTAACGTAGTATTTATGTTATGATGACTTAGGTTAACCGTTATTATGTTTTAGGCTTATTAAATGCTCTGTTATAATATTCTAGAATTCGTACTGTAATTGGTAATTTAGAATTGATGCTTCAATGGTGGGTAACATATGAACATGCTGTAATTTAGGTTTAACCATTAGTACTTCGTTAGTTTTAAGGCTATTATATTTAGTTCTTAATAGCATGATTTGTTACTTGTATGATGTTGTATATGAGCTATGTTGTAGATTGTTATAATGTTGTCACTTAGATCTGTTGGAAGCCATGTGATCTTGAAGTGTTGTCAATGTATTTATCAAGGGAGAGATTGTTAGACTATGTGGCTCAGTCTAGGATTTTTTTGGTGATGAATAATTGACAACGTTACTTATTGTTATTTAAGGTGTGTGGCGTGTGTGCGTGGACTAATGTCGGTCAAGTTAGGAAGAACTTGTTTCGGGAAAAACATTGGTTTGGTCTTTGCATGTGTAGGTTGAGTATGAAGACGATCATGATCGATAACGAGGTGAATTGAGACTAGGATAGGGAGATCCGAAGTTCAGGTGGTCGAGGATGTCACGAGATAGTCGGGCTTATGCTTGGACACATGGAGATCAAAGGTAGATGATACGTGGAGAAGATACAGGAGGTGTAATCCTGGAGGCTTTGATATGTGATCAGTTGAGAAAAAGTTGGAATTTTGAAAAACCTGTGTTAGGAAGGGTTTTGGATCCTTTGAAAGGTAGTGAGCTAAAAGTTTAGTTGGGTAAAAAGGCCCGATTAAATAAGTTGTGTTATGGTTTTGATTAAAGACTTGTGTTATAAATAGTGGTGGCGGCTGGACGCTGTGTGGAGCGCCGTAGTCGAGACTTTGGAGCAGAGCTGAGCGAGGCTTTTGAGATGAGAAAGGTATGCATGGGATTAGGTAAGAGGAGATTAGAGATAGCTAATGAAGGTGATTAGGAATTCTGGTGAAAAACGTGTATGAGTTTTGGTGATTCCATCCGTGATCCTTTGGCTGCCTTTTTGTGTTGAGCCTATGATTGCATGTGTTTTCTAGTCGATCTAAGCAGTGCCTGCATGCAACTTTTTTCTTTATCCCTTGGACGTGAGATTATTCAGTGCGTTCAGATTTTTGCGACATCTACCGGGATGCGCCTGACGCGAGGTGTAGCTGTTGCATGCGAATCGTCGTCGTCATCTTGTTTTTCTTCTTGTGTCGTCGTGAGTTTTTCTTTGCTATGCTTGCTTGCTACAATAACATATATATATATATATATATATATATATATATATATATATATATATATATATATATATATATATATATATATATATATATATATATATGTTAATCTATTCTGATAACCATATATAGATATATTTCTTTTCTTGTCTTTGTTTTTACTGAGATTGACAAGTTGAAAGAACAGAAAATAGTAGGTTGAAGAAAAAGTTTCCGCTGCGCATTGCAATCATTCACTCCTCTTTGATTGCCATCGACGATCCTACACTTATTTTGGTAGTTTTGTTAATTTTTGGTAAGACTCCAAGTTAGCTAAGGTGTTTTATTTTTATTATGGTATGATGTGGCATATCTATTCTGGTTTTATATCTGTAATCTGCTGAGTATAAATACTTGTATATTAAGATTGGGGGGATGCGTGGGCAGCCGGCCTGTCCATGTGTCTAGTTTGCAAAAAGGCCTTCCGAGTTTTGGTAATTACGTACAGGCTCTGGGTTTTTATGAAAAGGTCCCTGATTTTTTTTGCGAAAAAGTTTCTCCGCTCTTCTTTTACTGGATAATGCCCCGCGTTTTCTGTAATTATGTATAGGCTCTTGATTCTTTCGAAAAGACCTTCGATTTTTGCAAAAAAGCCCTTCTGCTTTCCTTTTACTAGATAACGCCCCGTAGTTTCTTTGGAATTACGTACGGGCCCTTGGTTTTTCCCGGAGAGGCCCCTAGCACATCATTTCTATACAAATTTTCATCTCTTTTACTTCGGTCCATATGGTAGCGAATTTTAACCTCTTTTACTTCAGTTTATATAGTAGTTAACACAGTATAGCACCGTGTGTGGCTAGTACAAAAAAACGGGGGTGTTTAGAGCCTCGGAAAAAAGAAATCGATCTACTGTTATCGCATGTAATTGCGATGAATTTTTTCTCCCTCCAGTAACAGAGAGCATCAACGAGGCTTTATTGCTCCCGTCCATCATGTGAACATCAATGAGAGCATCAACGAGGCTGTATTGCTCCCGTCCATCATGGGGGCAGCGGGACCCACGAAGGAAAAGAGAACAAGGCGCTGGTGAGGGTTCCCATGAGCGGCGCCCACAGAGAAAGCATTCTCCAAAACCGCCTTAAGGTATAAATTAACCTGATTTTAAAGTTGAGGGTGTCAAATATAGGTATGTTTTTTTACGGTTTCTAAAAATCGTTTTTTGGTTTTTGTTATAATAACTAATTTTTAAATAAAGTATTTTTTTTAAGATAGGGTCTACAAGTTAATTGCAGTATATATTAAAAAACTAATATCTGTACCATCAAAACTCGCAAGCGAGTATCTCTCTTTCTGCAATCTCTGTCGTAAACAGCTAAAAAACCATCAGCCGCAGCCAAAAACTATCAGCCACAGCAAAAAAGAACATATCCATACTTTTTAGAAAATTTAGAGATGTAAAATAGTCTTTTTCTTTTTTTAATGCTTTTGTAGCATAAATTTTCATGGTACATTAATACGTACATATATGTTCTGACATCACTTCTGATCATAGCCGAGGCTATTGAAACCAAAGACATAGAAATATGCCATCACTAAAGATTAGTGAGCTAGGGCAACTCAATAGAAATACTCAGGAAGGCCATTAAGCAGGTTTGTAATTTCAACACTGTCTCTGGAGCCTTCAATTTTTACAAGGATAAGCTAGTAGAATTATTGACGCTCATGGTTCTTAATTTTAAGAAGGCACTTGCCATATTTAGAGCCAATTCTAACATTACTTGCCATGTTTATGTCCAGGGCCTACGCTAATGTACCACTTTTTGTTTAGTACCACTTTCTGTTTTTAGCACCGTTTTTTTTTCACACACTGCACATGGCGTCTCCTGTATTGACGCCCGATCCGCTGGATCTCGAGGTGCATTGTTGGGGTTCCCTGTATTCAATCTTCAACTACTTTCTCTGTTTGTACACTCCACTGGATCTCGCTCACTCTTTCCATTGAACCTCCCTCCCTTCTCTCTACGGTGCTGTGCTTCCTTTCGTGTTTCCAGTGCGTCTGCTGGGAGTGCTGCAATGGCTGAGCTGGTGACCAGCATGGTGGTCGGGCCGCTGGTGTCCATGGTGAAGGAGAAGGCCTCCAGCTACCTCCTGGAGCAGTACAAGGTGATGGAGGGCATGGAGGAGCAGCACAAGATACTCAAGCGCAAACTTCTGGCCATCATGGATGTCATCACCGACGCCGAGGAGCAGGCGGCGGCCCACAGAGAAGGGGCGAAGGCCTGGCTTGAGGAGCTCAAGACGGTGGCCTATGAGGCTAATGAAGTCTTTGACGAGTTCAAGTACGAGGCACTACGCCGCAAAGCCAAGAAGAATGGGCACTACCGCAAGCTCGGCTTCGACGCAGTAAAACTCTTTCCCACTCACAACCGTATTATGTTTCGCTATAGGATGGGCAAGAAGCTCTGCAGTATTCTGCAGGCCATTGAGGTCCTCATCGCAGAAATGAATGCCTCTAGGTTTAAATTCCGACCACAACCGCCGGTGTCCAAGCAGTGGAGGCAGACGGGTTCTGACATCTATGATCCAATGAAAATTGCGAGCAGTTCAAGAGATAAAGATATAAAGCATATTGTTGGTGTACTAGTTGGTCAAGCTAGCAATGCAGATCTCACTGTCGTTCCCATCGTTGGAATGGGGGGGGCTAGGCAAGACCACCCTAGCACAGCTGGTTTACAATGAACCTAAAATTCAGAAGCATTTCGAGTGGCTGCTCTGGGTGTGTGTGTCCGACAACTTTGATGTGGAATCCCTGGCTAAAAGTATAGTTAAAGCAGCTCCCAAGAAGGAAAAAGATACCGGTAGCAGCGAATCACTACTGGATAGCCTTCAACAAGTAGTGAGTGGGCAGAAGTACCTCCTTGTATTGGATGACGTCTGGAACCGAGACGCCGATAAGTGGGATAAGCTGAAGGCCCGCCTTCAACATGGTGGCAAGGGTAGCGCAGTGTTGACAACAACTCGCGATAAAACATACCTTCTTAGCCCCGCTCGTTTCGGTTTCTGCTTTTTTTCACTATTCAGTATTTCGTTTTTTTCTGAATTTTTTAGATATTTTAAGCTTTTTTGTATTTTCTTTTTTTCCGTTGTTCCTTTGTATTGTCCCTAATGGGTTAACATATTTTTTTTCTATTTTTACATTTTTTTAAAAATTAATTATGCACAAAAAGTCAAATCAGCTACAGTAAAAAAAAGCCAACTACAGCGAAATTTCAGCCAAAAGACAGACGCTATCGCTAAAACGAGCGCCCCCTAGCCTGCTTTTGCTGTAGGTTATCGCAAGTAATATCAATGCTTGAGCTATTTGGTGCTGTTGGGTTGGGGAAGCATAGCGGCAATGACATTAATGATCACTTCCCACATACCCGGTTATATGAGATTAGTTAGGTACAACACTGTCTTTGACTGTATAACCGCAGACAGGATGTAATATCCTGAATAACAAAAGTGTACGCCCCCTGTACGTTACCAGGTGAGTGAAAATTTTTTCTATACGTGGGTAAACCCCAGGGCAGATAACTGTGATATTGTTAACAGGTTATATGGTATATATTTATGGGAGTTAGGGGAAGGCTAAGATAAGATTATGATAAGTGAAAGGATTTGTTAAGATTAAAAATGGAGAAACATTAGATCCCGGTAGATGGTTGTTTAAATCTAAGTCTACAACATAATCATCTGCTACCCCTATTAACGATTTAAGCACGAATTGTAAACACTAATAATTGAGTATACTAATAAACATCAACACATGTGAAACAAGATAACCTAAAATATCATGATTTGAATACAATATTAGAAGTCTATATCCAGACCAGCATCACTAATATGATAACAACCAAGCAAACATTAGTAATATGATAATATTCAGGCAAACATAAGTGATATGATAATAAACAGGTAAGCATGAGTGATATGATAATAGCTAGGTAATTTTAGTGATATGATAATAGCCAGGTAACTTTAGTGATATGATAATAGCCAGGGAACTTTAGTGATATGATAATAGCGAGGTAACTTTATGATATGATGATAGCCAGGTAACTTTAGTGATATGATAATTGCACTCAATGGCAATGGTAACAAGTAATCATGGAAGATGTGAAGTGTTGAACAGAGATGTTACGGTCGCGAGGTACTTGCCTTGAGCACGTTCGGTGGACTCGCTGCACGAGGGATCGAAGGTGCGCAACTGCTCGAACGTTCCCTCCAAGGCCTCATGTGAACCTAATGAGAGAGAAAGGAGGTGAATCAAGTGAGGATTAAGATAAAATTGTGGAAAGACAGCTAGAGGTTGCTTGGCAGGAAATGATCACATTCGATGTGATTTGGCCACGCGAATCACTGTTCGGCCATGCGATTTGCCATTTGGCTGTGCAAACCATGACCGGCTGCATAGCCCAAGAAAACTCCACATGAAATGCTATTCAGTCGCACTCCCCGACCAGCCGAACCACAAGTTGTGGAAGTTGGCCACCAACCATTCCGACCGCTGCCGCTATCGCCAGCCGCTGCCTGCGCCATGTTTCTATGCTGCATGCGCGCCCGCTGCTTGTGCCATGTCTCCATGCCGTCCGCGCGCCCGTCGCCCGATCTGCACGAGCCGCCGCCTGGCACATCGCACTCGCCAGCCGTTGTGCCGCCGCACACCCACGTCGTGGCTGTCGCTGCTGCCAATACCGACCAGCGCCGCCTGCCACCGGCGCCTCCGCTCAGGCACCACCGGCTGTGCCGCCCCCCGCAAGCCACCGGTTACACGGAGGGAGAGAGGGAGAGAGATGGAAGAGATGTAGATGGGGAAAAGGAGAGACCTGATTGGAGAGAAAGGCTGCGCATGGAGAAACAAACTAGCCCCCTTTTATTAGCCCTTAAGCCCAGGTTAGGAAGGGTAATTAGAGTTTTCTCTTTTTTTTACTCAGGGTGTTACACACGCCTCACTTGGACCGACCAAGCCATATGGTGCAACCCCGCCGTTCAAACTCATCTTCAACATTTCTTATCTTTCTTGTGCTATGGTTGAGCTCACTATCTCACCTGGTATCCTTAATCATTCTGGACCTTAGCTAACTCCCCAAAATAATGGAGGCATATAAACTGGTATAGGGCTGCAAACATTTTTGAAAACTTGGAAATGAAGTTCTCAAGAACTAGAAATTAAGAAATATAGCAGCCAAATGACTGGCAAGCACCACCACAACGCAAACCTAAATCCATTCCTACTGTTTACACAAGGCCATAAGTTCTAGGCCATCAAGAAACCACAAATAGACGACACAACACATCAAGTGATTACATAACCCTCAAACCTGCACAGCAAACTAGCTGAACCATATTGTTTTTGGCCCTGATCTTTCACAATACGCCTTGCTGGTCACCCTCCTTGTTCTAGGGTTTCTGCGCACCCAAGAACATCATACACCTCTGAGATAAAACCTTCTCCCACGCACATCACAATACGTGAACAAAGGTAGAGAAACCAAAGTTTCAACGAGGAAAATCCAACTTCATAATTGGATTTAACATACCAAAAGTAATTTCTCGATAGAAATCTCAAGAACACGCTAACAATAGCCGCCAAACAATGGCGATTTTTTAGTGTCTATATTCCGCAAATCACATCATAGATAGCCTAAGTTACAATGAGGTTAATGCTCTGGCCTTATATTGGCACGAAAGGTGTGGCCAACTTGAATATAACATAAATACAAAAAGCTTACGCCAATACGAACTAAAACGAAAGTACATAAAATAGAACCGTCAGATTGTGTGTCAATTTGCACTGTGACCAGGAGGTTTCTGAGGTTGACACCTCATGAATTGTATGGCGCTTCAAATTAGCTTTGAAATGAGTCCAAGAACACCTAAATCAGACTCTGTTTGTGAATATTATGGCTATTTTAAGGTTGGTCTTACTGGCTGTCCCGAACCGAATCCGAACCGACTTCAAATCTTCATATCTTTGCTTTTCTTGTTTAAGGGGCTTCCAAATCCGTTTGGAACCTAAAAAGGAATCCATCGCAACCTTTGGAAAGCCATGGTGTGGTCGGATATTACGCACACATGCATTGCAATAATCGGACTTTATATTTGGTAACTCATGCGCGTCTCCCTAAACAGCCCGTACAACATCCAATGATCTTACCATAACTTTGTGTTGGAAGCTCCAAATCAAGCATCGTTTGATTCGTTGGAAAGTAGACTTCATTATCTTTTCAAATATATGTTTTGTGCGCACTAGAAATCTTAGAATTGACATTGAAAACTTCTTGAACATTGTGCACAGAACTGCAAGTACTAAAACTTGATTGATGTTGTATCTTCCTCTTGAGCCAAACGAGCTTTCTCTTTCTCTCTTCAACATGATTAGGCCCACATAATATATGCATAACTCCATCCAACCCAAGGTTCTGAATTAGGGTTTTCTCTCTGCGGCTAGCTTGATTCTTCTTGTCTTCTTCACACGTCGTACTGATTACGTTGTTTCTTCTTTCGCCATCCTCACTTCCCTTCCCTTTGGTTTCATCTTGTTAGCTCAAAACAGCACTAACAAAAGCAATAGTGCTACTTGGTGTCACATCAGAAAGCCTCTATAAAGCTAATCTAGAGTTTAAGAAAAAAAATTAACATTGGTATCAGCAAGGTTCGAATACGACTTGGAGGTGGCTCGCGCGGCTCCTTTTTGTCCTCGATCTTCGGACGTCTATCTTCGGTTGTTGCCACAAAGAGTGGGAGGAGACGACGATCCCATGTATTTTATTCTGCACATTGATCTCCTCAGGGCATCTCCAATGGTGCTAAATCAGCTGGCTATTTGCATGTACACATCAGCATATATCCTATGTGGAAGAAAGAGAGTATGCAAAATACAAACAGCTGGCTACTATTTCGTCTCTAGTCTATAACGTAAAACGAGGCAGCATCTATAAATGACTGTGTGTGCATGTAAACATCAAATAGCTACCCTTATAGATAGTCCTTTAAAATGCTAGCTTTTAGTATGTACTCTATAGATGATGTGGAATCCTTATAGATAGTACTTAGCTAGGACTATTGGAGATGCCCTCAAAGGCGCGGCGAGGTGGCTTTGTGATTGATTTCTTCACCGCACACGGGGATCAAGACGGGCAAGCATCAAGATTGGTTTCATTAACTCCATCAACTCCACGTGAATCAATGTCGCACGGGTCATCTACTCCACTTACATCAACTCTAAGTCCTATCGAGAGGTACTCAGAGTGACGTTAACTTATAGCTTTTTTACTGTAACTAGTTTATTTTTTACTGTAATTGAGTTGACCTATTTAGCATAATTAAATTTAAAAAAATTTAAATAGAAAAAACATGTTAGCTCATTATGAACAATGCAAATGAATACGAAAAAAGCAAAAAAAACTTCAAAAAAATTTCAAAAAAACTAAATTAATAAATAGTAAAAAAATAAAAGCCAAAAACACTTTGAGCGGTGCCTGAACATCATCTCTCAGTCAAGCCGTCTCGCGCGCACGTTCTCGTCCTTGAGGGGGCTTGATGGGGGCGTGAAAACCGATTGCAGGATGGCTGTGCTCCATCATGCGGCTTAGAGCGCGGAGATTAGGAGAGGAAAAGCACAGCCACACATCGCACCAGTACCTGCACAGTCGAGAATAACCCTTGAAGCCCCAATACCAACCGATCTGATAACAATTTTTTTTTCTCGCAATGGCAACCCATAGTGTATTTTGTAAAATGTTTTGGTCTTGCAAATTGGATGGCTCAAATTTTGCGGTTTGAAAAAGAAAAATCATGTTTTTTTTTACTTTCTACTAAAATGATAGATTATATCATAGACAAAAATGAATCGGAAGAGCCCGAAAAATGCCACTATTGAGGAAAAGAAAATTTATGCAGAAGAATATGAGAATTTAATTAGGGATAATAAAAGGGA
Source organism: Melocanna baccifera (assembly GCA_036346265.1). NCBI lineage: Eukaryota > Viridiplantae > Streptophyta > Magnoliopsida > Poales > Poaceae > Melocanna > Melocanna baccifera. The sequence continues at coordinate 169,979 of JAYEVJ010000050.1, read as the reverse complement.
TCACAATTTTATATTGGGTTCAAAGACTGATTCTTTGGCTGCTGAGTATGAGGGTGAACAGTATTTGCAGAAAATAATGTATAGTCTAGAACATGATTTTGGTGAAGTATCTCTTATTAAAGTACTTAATCTTGTTAATCACTTTCTCTCTACTAAGATGTATGATAGCACTTCAATCAATGAACATCTCAATAAACTCTATATTTTAGCAAAGGAATTAAACATGATGGCTATCCTTTTTCTGAAGAAGTGTAGGTCATGGTTCTAAACTCTTTGCCAAATTCATGGGAACAATTTAAGATATATTTCTGTCATTCTAAAAGGATACTCAATATACGCTCTAAGATATCATTTGCTCATGGAAAAAGATAGAAAACTCTCTCAGGGAAAGAAAAGAAATACTTATAATTCTAAGTTACACCTTGGAGAGGAAAAGGGTAATAATAAAAGGAATTTGCAAAACAGGAAGTCTAATGGTGATTTGAGAGAAAAGCATAACAAAAAAGTGATTGAGATGATCGTGAAAATTATAACTCAATTTAGAGGAATGATAAATTCAAGAATTTCAAGTGTCACAATAGTGGTCAATATGGACATTTCAGAGCAGACTGCAGAAAAAAAAAGAAGTAGAATGAGCAAAAGAATCAAAAAAATCAACCAATTAAGCGCAAAGACAATTCTTTGCCTAACGGTATGTCTAATAATTTTATATGCAATGAATCTTTACTTACTACTACTTTTTGAATAGTTGAGTTGTTGATTCTAGTGCTACATCTTATATTACTAGAGATCAGAGAGCTATTACTTATATGCAAATAATTCCAAGGGGAAATAGCAATTCTAAGGGGAAATAGATGTATTTTTGGGCACTAATGCTAAAACTGATGTACTTGGAATTGGAAATTTTGCCATAAAACTCCCTAATGGAAGAAAATTATTATTACAATACACTTTATATTCAAATAGCATGAGAAGAAAATTAATTTCTGTTGCTCAGTTAGAATCTATTAGTTATGACATACTATTTGGAAAAGGAAGAGTTAAAATATTGCTCAATAGAAAATTAGTGCATACTGAAACTCATCATGAAGGTCTTTATTTTCTTGATAAACTATCAAATGATGACAATACTAATTGCTTAGTTGGTGAAAATAACTACGTAGTGAGAAATACTAATGATAACAACACGTGCTCAGAATCTTATTTATGGCATTTACGACTCAGTCACATATCTAAAAACAGAATTAAAAGGCTTATTAATTCTAGAATTTTGCATTTTAAGTGGAAGTATTTTCATATTTTTGAGGCTTGTATAATGGGTAAGAAGACCCATGCGCCTTTTTTTTTTCAAAAACGAAAGATCTAATGAGTCTCTTACCATTATTCATTCTTATATTTGTGGAGAAATGTTTACTCCCACTAGAGGTCAAAAGATTTATTTTATCACATTTCCTTGATGATTATTCTTGTTTTGGATATGTGTATCTTCTTAAACAAAAGTCAAAAGGTTTTAATGTGTTCAAGACATTTAAAACTGAAGTGAAAAATCCATTAAATAGAATGATCAAAATTTTGAGAGCTGATCATGAAGGAGAACGGACTTCAGGAATATTAAATATTTTTTTGTAAAGAGTATAAAATTATTCATCATTATAGCATATCTTACATTCCGCAATAAAATGGTGTTGCTGAAATGAGAAATAGAACACTTATGAATATGGTTATATATATGATAGTTTATCCAGATCTTCCTTTATCTTTTTCTGGGAAATCTTGACATACTGTTGTTTATTTATTAAATTATTCATTATCTAAGGCTGTAACAGTTACTCCTTATGAGTTGTGGACTAGAAGGAAACCATCACTTCACCACTTAATAGTTTGGGTGTGTAATGCACAAATGAGTGCCAAATCAGATCCATACAAAATTGCAGCCCAAAAGCACGCTAGGAATTTTTTATTGGTTATTATTTGGAACAAAAAAGGGTACACGTTTTATTATCCACAAAAAGGTGAACTAGTGTAAAGTAGAGATGCAATATTTTTAGATCAAAACACACCTCGTCGTACTAAACGAGCAAGGATAGAATTATTGACAACTCCATCAGAAACACAGATGGATGCATCTGGTATTATTTCTCACACTGAAGGAAGTTCAGCTCCTGAAGGAAATACAAATCAAAATCGCAACACTAACATGCTTAGGAGAAATGAGAGGAATTTAAGTACATCCTAATATCTAGACGATTATTATTTATTCTTAAGAGAAGTTCACTCTAAAATTTCAGATTTAGAGGAAGAATCAAAAACTTATAACGAAGCAATTAACTTCTCACAATCAAAACTATGGGTAGAAGCAATGTGGGAAGAATTAAACTCGATAAAAAAGAATAAAGTTTGGAAACTTGTTGATCTACCAAACAATCGTAAGCTCATAGGTTGTAAGTGGATTTTTAAATAAAAATTAAATGCAATAGGTTTAGTGGAAAAATATAAGGCTAGACGTGTTGCTAAAGACTTTACAAATGAAAGGTATTGACTTTGTGAAAACTTTTTCTCCTATTGCTAAATTTACTTCAATTCACATTATTAGTGCTTTGACGGCTTATTATGATCTTAAACTCCACCAAATGGATATTAAAACTATTTTTCTTAATGGTTTTTCAAGGGGAAAAATATATAAAACAGCTGAAAGGTTTTGGAGAAAAAGAAAATAAAAATAAGGTTTGCTAGTTAAATAGATAATTTTATGGTTTTAAACAAGCTTCACGTCAATAGTATATTCTATTTGATAATACTATCACATCATATAGGTTTTCAATGACAATAGGTGATTATTGCATATATATATATATATATATATATATATATATATATATATATATATATACAAAAGTTATGGGTAAATATTTTATATTACTGTCTTTATATATTGGCCTCTAATGATAAAAATACATTGATGGAAGTGAAAGTTTGGTTGTCTTCTAAATTTGATATGAAAGATATGAGAGAAGTTTCCTATATTTTAAGAGTGGAAGAACACAGAAATCGGAATAAAAAATTTTCTTAGGTTGTCCAAACAGGCGTACCTTGGAGGTATTTTAAAATGATTTTTTATGAAAAACAGTAAACCTATTAATATACCTATTGTGAAGGGAACTAAACTCAGTGAAGAATTTATGTCCAAACACTCCTGAGTAAGAAAAAGCTAGAATGAATAGAATTCCTTATTCTTTAATTTTGAGATGTCTTATGTATCCTATGTTATTCACACAATCTAACCTTAGCCATGCTATTAGAATTCTTAGTGGATATCAAAATAATCCTAGAGAAGAGCATTAGAAATGAATCGAATATGTACCGTGTTATGTCAAAGAAATTATGTATTATTCATTATATTTTAATTGTCATAATCTTCAGTTGCAGGATTATACTGATGCTGATTGGCAAGGGGATCTGGATGATCAAAAATCAACTTCTGGTTATTCTACTTACTTTGGCAGGAGCGAACGGGCCTCTAGCGTAATGGTTAGAGCGCTCTAGTAGCACCTCTCAGGTCCTGGGTTCGACTCCCAGTGGGAGCGAATTTTTAGACTGAGGGAAAAAAATCCCCTCGCCTGCTACCACACCAAAGGATAAGTCTAAGGCCCGGCCCAGGTCATTGGTCGTTCTCACGCGGGCGACGGTGCCGCTGTGTAAGGGTGGAGCAGGAGTTCGGGGGTTTTCTCGATCTGCGTGAGAGGATCTTCTTCTTAAGCATAATGCCCGGGGGCCGTCTTACCCCCCGCATGTCGAGTTTTTTATTTACTTTGGCAGGAGGTCCTATTTCTTGGTGTAGAAGGAAACAGGATTCAGTTGCTCTCTCTTTAATGGAAGCTGAATACATTGATACACTATGGCTAAGAAAAGTTCTTGTATCATTTAAGGTTGTGAAAAATGCATCCCAACCTGTCACTATTTTCTGTAATAATCACGTAGCGATCAAGGTCTCAAAGAATCCTAAATTTCATAGTAAAAGTAAATACATTGAAGGAAGATATCACTATATTTGTGACATAATAAATAGACTCAAGACTGATAGTTTATTTGCCTAGCATTGATATGGTTGCAGATCCACTGACTAAGCCAGTTAATCAGAAATTATTGTCTAAGCTTGTTAAAGATATGTGACTTTAGTTTATTGATTAAAATGTTTCAATCAAGTGGGAGATGCTAAGATTTTTATATAGCTTTCAACATTTATTGTGGTTATTATCTATTTAACTCAATATGAAATTATTCATATTATTGATACAAGTAATAGAAAATATTTTGATGTGGAATTTAACTCGAGGAAATAATACTCGAGTGCTGTTACGAGAAGAGGTTCATGATGCTTTCAACATTTAAGGACTTGCTGCCAGTTCCTTCTCTTTATGCGTTGGAGAAGAGGTTCATGGTGGAATCAACTTTGGGGACAAGGGAAACTTGGTCCGGCAGTCAACTTTGCCAAGACGAATGGGCAGTTACGAGCGGTGCAATTCCCAGACATCTACTCCTCGCCAAGCAGCGATTCCACCTTTTAAGCACCTCTATTTATCCTACGTGGCAAAGAAAACTGGTTTTTTTCCTCTAAACACCCCTCTAAGCACCTGCATTAGAGATGGCCAGAATTTCAGAAACCTGAAAATTGGAGGTAATGTGGGGGCCAACCTCGAAATCTGAAATAAGAGGTAGTATAATACAGAATTTGTGCTGAAGTTGAATACTGTAACTCTTAAAGTTACCACGAGTCTTGTTTGTCTTCTAATTGAACAGCTAGTATAAGCTGGAATAACTGGAATCTTATAAAAGAGGCTATTGATACACTTTGTGGTGGCCTGCTTATTCCTCCGAGAGCAACCCCCGCCTGAAAAAGATGGTGGAGACAAATACATCTTGCAGCATGGAGAAATGTTAAGAACTGATACGTGCACGCACAAACTGGTCGCACATATCACTCTTTCCACAAAAGATACAGCATTTGTGCTTAAAGTTACCACGAGTCTTATTTGTCTTCTAATTGAACCTTTTAAAAGAGGCTATTGAACCACTAGTATAAGCTGGAATAACTGGAATATTTTAAAAGAGGCTATTGAACCTTCCATATATATTGTCTTTTGCTCATCACTGAACCCAATAGGCTCACAATAGTGAAAGAGAATGATCTTGGGAGATAAATACGTTATGTTGACTGAATTTGTATGGAGATAGCGTGTCTGTTTTAGCTACTACAAAATAATTGCTTAACTTGTTTTGAGTTGTTAATCTGTTACCCTTCCAATAAGTATCAGTTGGAACTGTTACCTTCTCAGCTAATAACAGTCTACCATGATATTTCAGAGGTTGAAAGTGAATTGATGGTGGTTGTTATGTGCACGTATGTGCACTTAGCCGCAAGAAAATATCCAGTCATTTTTTGTTTGTTAGGATAGTTTCCTTCCAATTAGTGCTTTGATTGTTAGGCAAGAGATTATCTAGTGATTTGGTCGTTAGGAGCCGGCCACATCTATATAAGTGGCATACGGCTGTCATTTGGAATCAAGCAACAAGAAGAAAGAAATAAGAGTTCATTCCATCTATGTCTATCTTCCTCCTCTAAAATCTCTCCCCATTTAAGCCGTCACCGTCTGGCCTTCCTCAACGTGATGTGTATCTTGGAAGGTCAAACCAACGAAAGAAAAGTAAGGGCAGAGGGTACTAATTGATAGGAGTGAAAAACAGAACGAACAAAAAAATATAGAGTACAAGTCAGATGGCAAATCTCCTTGAGAAAATAATAAAGGATAGCAGAGGAAGGCAAAGGGCAATTGCGCACACCCAAACCAGGCATCAGCGTAGAAGTTTTATATATGAGTTCAGTACTGTAGCTGAACGAAAACAGAGAATCAAATCAGTTTGATATAGTGCTACAGATATACAATAGCTAGCTTTTATCTCTGCGGATTACAATCTGTTACAGAAAACTAATAAGGAATGTCATGTCACAAATATCTACAAATACCATATTACAAATAACTACAGAAATCCATCACCGGTACACTTCCTTTAACAGCTCCCCTCAATCAAAACTTGATACCCAAGTGCCGCAAGTGCTCAAATGGTTGCCTGGTCAGCGCTTTAGTCAGAATATCTACTAGCTATTCTTTGGATGCAACAAACCTGATATCCAATAACTTGTGAGCTACCCTCTCACGAACAAAGTGGAAGTCAACCTCAATATGTTTCGTACGAGCATGAAAAACTGGATTAGCGGAGAGATATGTCGCACAAAGATTATCAACACCACAACAAAGGAGATCGGAATTGAAGAATTCCGAGTTCTCCAAGAAGTGATTGCAACCATATGATTTCTACAGTTGCATTGGCCAATGCTTTGTATTCTACCTCAGTGCTAGACCGAGACACTGTTGCTTGCTTTTTGGAACTCCATGACACCATATTTGAGCCAAAGAAAACAAGGAAATCTCCTGTAGACCGATCGTCATCCGAGCTCCCTACCGAGTCTACATCTGAAAAAGTACTTACTAATGTAGACGCTGACCTTTGTATCCTTAATCCCATATCTTCCGTGTACTGTAGATATCGAAGTATTCTCTTGATAGCACTCTAGTGCTCATCTGTTGGAGATTGCAGGAACTGAAGACCTGATTTACCGAGAATGCAATATTAGGCCGTGTCATTGTCAAATATTGTAGAGCCCCCATTGTACTGTGATATTGTATTACATCACCAGCTGAAAACTGTATTCCAGTAAATTTGGATAGTTTTCTTGTGGTAACCATAGGAGTACTCATGGGTTTACAAGCGCTCATGTTGACTCGGCAAAGCAGTTCTTCAATGTATTGTCTCTGCAACAGCAGCACACCATCTTGAACTGAGACAACTTCAATACCGAGGAAATAGCGTAAGTTACCTAAATCTTTAATAGCAAATTCCTTCTGAAGATGAGCCAAGAGATCAGCCGAGGCAGCCTGAGAAGGGCTCGTAATGATGGGATCGTCAACATAACCAGCAGGAATGTGACCACCCCTTGATAATTGAAAATGAATAGTGAAGAGTCTGCCTTAGAAGTAACAAAACCAAGCTCCTACAGCTTACAATTGAGCCGTGAATACCAAGCTTGCGGGGCCTGCTTTAACCCATAAATAGCTTTATTTAACTTACAAACATAATTAGGATGTCAATCATCTGTGTAGCCAGGAGGTTGAGTGTAATATCCTGTTTTTCAGATGCTTTTTGAAGCTTTTAAAATAAAATTCATTATTTAGATTTTTCTAGAATTAATTAAAGCTTAAAATAAATTTTTATGAATTAAAAGGATTTAATCTAATTAAAATAAACATTAACATTTGCTGAAAATATTTTATTTGGATTCCTTGTGTCTCAAGAAATTTTTAGAGAATTTTTTAGGCTTATTTGTTTATTTTCTAAATCTTATTTTATTTTATTTGGATTTCTAAAAAAGAAAATCCCAAAAACCCCAGGAATAGTAATGGGCTGGCCCGTTCCTATTCATCCGGCTCAGTTCCACGTAGCTGCCCGATATGCCCTCTGCCGCGCGTCGGCCATTCGGCCGCCCCGCTTTGCGACCGCCGGATCTTCCCCCAAGCCACGCGTCAGCCATCAAGAGCGTCCCGCACTGTGCATCTGTGCGTTCTTGCGCGCCCGTCCAATCCACCGGCCAGCTACGCGTCGCACATCCGCACACCCCTACACTGTTGTCGGATCCCGGAATAACAACTCTGGAACCCTTTGAGTAAATCGCACTATCACAGAAAAAGTTAATACACACAGGGTTAACAGTGATACATATCATGCATAACAATCATACTTTATTATAAAGCAAATGTATGGACCTTATGGCCAAATTTACAAATAAAGGCTCATGGCCAGCAAAAGTAAATCAGTGAAAGATAAATCATAAAGGTTCAGCCCATCCTGCCTACCCACAGGTGAATGACTGTAAGATATGGCCTATTCGTCGCAATCCTCATCATAGCCGATGACGTCATCCTCTGGCAACAAAATTAAGTAAGATGAGCATATAAAGTACTCCACAAGTTACACCAGGGGGTTTAACAGAGTGAATATATGCATAAGGAATAACAAAGGAAGGCATACTAAGGTTATTTATGTGAAAAGCAATATTGAAGTAAATACCGTAAAGTAAGTACAAAAGTGGAATTTAATATAGTAGATGAAACAACATTTTAATGAAAATAATATCATTAGTGTAGGCTCCAACCTAACACTAACCTAACCACGGGTATCCCACCCAGACCACCTTCAAAAGAGTTCTCATTTGTCCACAAACTAGATTTTATAAAATCAAAGTCTAATTCGTGAAAAATCATACTCAGCATGTCCATGACCGTGGACACGGCTATCTAGGATAGTTTATTACTCTACAGAGCTGTACAACTTTACCCACAAGACATGTCCTCTTGTTGTGCCACACGATTAACACACTGCCTTAGGTGTGCGATGGAGAGTTTGTGATAAGGCTGTTATAATGTTCTGTAGTCAAAATAGTTACGCCATCACTATGGTTTCACCACAACTTGAATCCACAAGTTGAAACCCCCTCTTATGCCATGCTCACATTCAGCCTATAGTGAAACCAAGTTTGAAACTTCACAAATTACTTAACCAAGTCTGTCCCATACCAGACTTATGGTAGTACAGTGTGACTTTATAATAGTAGCTCACAGACCAGTCCTTAAGGTGACTTAGGCCCAACCACATACCCCTTATGCCTGACAATCAACGTTGTGTCACCAAACAGTAATGCATGCCAACACCCACCTCCATACCAATGCCTAAATCTAAACCAGATTTTATGACTTTATTTTATCAAAATTCTATAGACCTTCTTGACTCACCAAAGTCAAGAATCGATTTTTAGAACTTATTATTTTATGTGAAACAAATATTTCCATCTAAATTATTCTAAGCATAGCTAAGCAATTTTATAAATCTCCAGTTAATACTTATGTACTAACAAGGTTTTTATCAAAGGTGACAAGGCATAAGGAAGTTCAATATCAAATTTGGCTATAACAAAGGATTTGGATATAACTAGAATTTAAATTGAATTTAAAATAGATTTGAATAAAAATATAATTAATTTAAATTACTAGGAGCAACATGATCAAAGGTGTAACTTGCCTTGCTTGAAGTCTTGGTGTTGTGAATCGTCGAAATCGAACTCTCCGGAGTTGTCGTAATCTATACGCGAAGAGTCAGAACAAACTAAATTCAAATAAAATCCAAATAACTTATAAAATTACAAATTATATATATTGGGAGATAGATTTAGATGAATTTAGGAATTTGAACGGGTCCAATTGGCGTTAGGATGAAGGGAAATGGCTTCTGGTAGTTTAAATTTCCAAAGGAATGACTAAAAGGAATTATTGAAATTATCTTTGTGAAGGAAAGACAGTCGGAAGGTACAATATTTGTGTGTGGTCGAAGCCATAATTGATGGCGTAGTCGAATCTGTGGTCGAAACCAAGGTCAAATCATCGGTTGAAGTTGTCGAGGTTGAAGTCAAAGACAGAGGCTTCGAGTACGGGTGAAGTCAAAGTCGAAGATTCGATCGATGACCCAATCGGAACTGTACAGTGGTCAAAGAACACTATAACAGTCATGGTTACTATATCGGTCGAGAACCAAGGGTAGTCGGAGTCGAGCGGTCGGGACAGCAATGAACGATAGTGATCAAGAGTGACTATGGTGGAAAGTGATGGTGGTCGTGAGTGACCAAAGTCAAAAAACAATTGTGGTAAAAAAAAAGGTGGTTGTAGTCGTGGAGGAGTGGTCGAAAGATTCGGACAGCTTCAAGAGGTCGAAGATATCGGATGGCTGGAAGAGGTCGGAGGCATCGGACGGTTGGAAGAGGTCGAAGGCATCGGATGGTTGGGAGAGGTTGGAAGTCGTGATCGACTTCGAGTAGTACTCAGTAGTCAGAATCGTGATTGACTTCGAGTAGTACTCGGTGGTCGGAGTTGGGCTATCGTGGCCTTGGTCGGCCGTGGTGGCGCTCGGAACCCGAGGGTTCTGGAGCTCTAGCGCACGGCGGCGGCTGGTGTGGGGTGAGTGAGATGGAGGGTGATGAGAGGAACTCGTAGGTACCTTGTGCGTAGCTCGAGGAGGGGTCTAGGTGGTCAGCGACGAAGAGGGATGGCAGTGGAGCTCGGTCGTCAGTGCAGATGGGTTTCTGACAGCAGGAGCTCATGGCGGAGGGGCGAAGGAGGTTCGCGCGGGTGTGAGGAAGCTCCTGGAGTTGTTGCTGTAGCTCGGGCGAGGTTGAGACGGCCGAAATTCCTCATCAGAGGTGGTCGGTAGTGTAGGGAAGGGTGGTGCACGGTGCGGGGCTGCTCGAGCGCCGAGAAAAGGGATGAGGGTGGGGAGTGGTGGTGCGAGTCTCGGAGGAGGTCTAGGGGGGGTTTTATAGTGCTGAGGAGGGGAGGGTGGCGGTAATTGCTCGTCAGTGTAACGGCGGTGGGATTTCGGGAGTGGGTTCATAAGGCAAGGCCAGGTTTTAAAAGGGAATTAAAGCACGAATTTATAGGGGATTGATCACGGGGATTAATTTCTTTGTGGACGGTGGGGAAGAAATTGAAAGGAGGAGGTGACTCGGGCGGACTCAGCGTTGGTGATTGCAGAAGAGGTGACAGCGTCGGGAGGAAGAAGAAAGGCCCGACAGGTGGTCCCCACATGTCGGTGAGAGAGAAGGGGAGAGAGGGAGAGGCGGGCGGTCAGATAGTTGCCGCATGGCACAAAGGAAAGATCGGGGCCGTCGGCTGATAAGCAAAAGGGTAAGTGAATGCGGATGGCTAGGATTTGATCGGGCAATGGTGAATTGAACCAGGGCCTGACACTTGTCAGCCTGAGATGGGTTTGAGTTAAAATTTTCTTTTAGGCTTTTTAGAAATACTAGAAGGCTTCTAAAAACTTTGAAATATAGCAAATGACTTCTAAAAATTTTAGAAAAATTCTCAAAAATACTATAAATCTAGGGGAACTCAGAAATAATAAAATAAATTATTTTTGGCTTTTTGAACATAGATAAATTTAGTTTTCTTACTCTAGGCTTTGAAATAAAATCCAGATAAATTTCAGTAATTCAAATAAATTTTTTTGGGATGTTACAACTGTTCATCGTCGTCTCTGCTGGGACTCTCCACCGAGTTCGTCTTGGTTGTGCCTCAGTTCGTGTGCTCGGCACGGACTCCGTGTGTGCGTTGCCTCCGCCTTCCGCATCCCAAAGTCGCCGCCTGCCTCGTCGTGTGTTTCACAATGCTTGCGCAGTCACTGCCCTCATCATAGTTCGTCGTTCGAATGAGAGTTCGAAATCGAGCGCTTGCGTCGTTCTCGCAACCCGCTGCCATCATTCGTCGCTGTCGATGAGTCTCCGCCAGTGTCCAGTATGCCTTGTCGCCCTCACTAGAGGTCCAACGACCCACACCGCTGCCCTATCCTGTGCCCGCCGCCAGGTTCGCCCTGGCCGCGCTCGCGTCACCCGTAGCGCCGCCCCTCTATTCCCGCCGCAGCGCCCATGACCCCTCGTGTTGTGTGCCGACACCTCGTGCCACGTGTCACCCTGTGGACCATCCGATGCAGCCATCCCAATGGGTCATCCAGATCTGCGCTGACGGATAGGATCAGTTCACACATCATGACAACCACAGTCGGATCGCACTAACATCAACCTGCACCTAGCGCTCCCCGTCACTTCGCCTTCTCCGTGGATGGCGTCCACCATGCACTGAGCCGCTGCCAGTTGGGACCCACCGATCATAACTACTCTACCGTGAGCCTGTGCATCGATCCCCATCCGAGTCAGCAGCCAACTCAGCCCTAACTGCCACATAGCACCACGTGTCAGTGCCATGTCAGCGTCACATCAGCACCGAGCCATCCCAGCAGCCACGTTAGCCCTAGTGCCACGTGTCAGCCTCATGCCAGCCTAGTTAGCTGCCACATCAGCCCTAGCCACCGCGTCAGCAGCTGTTTGGCCATGCACTGTTTCGTGCACCGAGTCCACCATAGACCAGCATTCTCGTGCACCGAGTCCACAGCACAGTAACTTTTTCAATTTTCCCGTATTTTCCAACCAATTAATTTTTCAAGATCATGTTCTCCTCTGTCCTAGCCCCGATTGACCCCTGTTCTTTTTTCTAAATTCATCTAAAATTGAGCTCTATCTTCTGGTTCTGGTTTTGAGGTTTTTGGAGTTCATTTGAATTTTATTTGATTTTATTTTTGTGCCTCGGTCATTTTCTCTCATGTTAGATTGCGTCTTCAAAGGAGTAGGAGCACCGCCAAAAGATCCAGAGTTTCTCATTGAGCCAAGTCAAGGCAAGTCATGTCCTTTGATCATGTTGAACCTAGTTTTCAATCTATTATCTATCTGCTTTGTTTTAAATTATCTTGCATTGCTATTTTATTACAAGCCCTTATACTTGGTAGTTATCATCCCAATTGCTTAAAACCTTCTTGACAATTTGAATACCATTATCACCATAGATTGGGAAATTATTTAGTGATACCATACTAGATGTCACATGGGTGGTACGATTAATATGCTTAGCCGTGTTTATAGTTCGATGGGTTCGTCATCACATGTAATTAATTAATTAATTTGATTTAATGAGATATTGAATCGTAGTTGGAGCCATAGTGAATCATGGTTGGAGTCACAATGATAAAAATTTGTGTGCCATGATATTGGTATGTCATTGGTGTTGGTTATACAAAACTGGTTTTCGCTTAGGCGAGTGATCGTGCAGTAAAGGGGAAGTGTAGACTCATTTCGAGGGATGTGGAAGTCTCGTTTGAGTAATACTAGTCAAATGCCCGTGCGTTGCTACGAAACATCTAGTGTATATTCTCAATCAATTAACATCAAATTAAACAAACCAATGTAACAATGTTTTAGATGTATATAACAAAAGTACCATCTAATAACTATCACAAAACAAATAATGAGGCAAGAAATTAAGGAGATTAAATAGTTAATAAGGTTACTGCAGAAACATCAGGACTTTGTTTGTCCTGTAAGCTAATTGAATGGCTCTTTCCTTAACATTACGAAGACATATTCAGCATTTTCAAAAATTATGATTCATTGCTATTGCTTTAGATAAATTGGTGCTTTTGCACTAACTACACGAATGCAAGCTTATTTTAGCAACTATACACTTTAATGATCATAGGTTATGAAATATTTACAAATAAATAATCGATTCGGATGCTTTACATATTGTCAACTAACCATTGCATATCATTCCCCTCCAGAAAACTCTCGCTTCCGCTGCTTAATTCCAAATGGGTTCCCGGTTCAAAAACAAAACATTGCATATCACTAAAGCTACTGAATGTTCATCTCCACCAAAAAGAACGAAACAATTACCTTATGTGCGAGGCCACTGTGGAACAGCCTTCCTCGTTGCCTTTAGACGCCATGGAATCATCCCACCGTGCCAATGCACTACTGTTTATCACCAGATCTATCCAAAACCTTCACAATACAACACAATAGCAACAAGCAAATCAGCACATATTCCCACTTAACAACACCTTAGTTGTTCATTCCATCAAACAATTCAATACTCACAAGGGTCCAGTCTTGAGTTTGTCAAGCAAACCGCCCTTGACGAGGCCATCAACACCAATGCCGAGATCGATGAGTTCTCCTCATTGGCAATAAACACAAGAACGATTTGAATGCTTCAAAGCCGACTTCACCTCACCGCCATTTTGTGTTTCTCCGCCTCATGTCCCTTCCATCTTTCTCTCGCTTCTTCCGGATCTCTGGGCAATTCTAGCTTCCTCGCCTACATACAAGGCGATGGAATTAGTGAGAAAATACAGCTTTCTGAAAATAAAGTCCCACAAACAAGTCCCATGAGTTCTAAAAATTTCAATTTCGCCAAATAAAAACAAAATCCAAAAGACCACAACAAAATTTGATTGTGTTCAAGAAATCACATCTAAGAGAATAAAAATAATTCAGAAAGTCTTCCACAAACTCTCCACGTTAAAACAAAATCGACTGTGGGAAAATATACCCAAGCCAAAATAATGATCTATGTACGATAGTCAATATGCAAGAACAAAATAAAGGAGGTTATTTACAACTTCCATCACGATGGCGCTTTGCACTCTCGCTGATGACACATAAACTTTTAGACCATTCTCGAGGCCTACGCTAGTTGAATATCTTTTTGTCTCAGATTATAGCTTATGAGTTAACCACCAAACAAAGATATCCAAAAATTGTTCTCGCAAATATAGTTACAATATAGTAATATATTTACACAAACCTTGTTCTCACTGAAACTCACCTCCTTTGCATCCAAAAATTGTTGGGGCACCCCATCGGGCGCTTTGTCACAAGACCGAGGAGGAGGCTCCACAGCTCCTCATGAACTTCACTGTTCTTCTCCATGAACCCCGTCAATCTGGATCTCAGATGTTCTTCTCGCCCACCTCCCGCAAAACAAACAAAAAGCAACCCAAAATGTATTAAGCTCATGATCACCGGCTATTACATTAACATCAAATTAAACAAACCAATGTAACAATGTTTTAGACAGAAGTATAACAAAAGTACCCTCTAATAACTATCACAAAAACAAATAATGAGCGACGGAGGTGGGGAGAAGGACGCGGTGGTGGGAAGATGGGGACGGTGGGAGAGAAGGAGCGGCGCGCAGCTTTGAGAAGAGGCGCGCGGCGGATCGCGCGCGAGCAGAGTGGGAGGGAGGGGAGGAGGCGACGCGGGGTGGGAGGGGAGGGAGGAGGCGACGGCACGGGGTGGGGAGGGGAGGAGGCGGCGGCGCGGGGGGGGGGGGGGAGGAGGCGTGGGGAGAGCGAGGGGAGACAGGGAGAGGAGGCCGCGAGCGCGGATCTGGGCGGAGGCGGCCGGCGGGTGGGAGGAGAGGAGGGCCGGAGGCGGGCGGCGAGTGGGAGGAGAGGAGGGGGAGGCGGCGGCGGCGGGGCGAGGAGCGGCGGCGGGGGAGCGGAGGCCGCGAGCGGCGACGGGGCGAGGCGGTCGGCGGGTGGGAGGCGTGAGAACGCACGGCATCATTAATACTAAGCACGGGCGGAGGCGGGGCGCGGGGGAGAGCAAGGATCTACTGAGGCGGGGAGTGAGGGGAGGCGGGGGGCGGCGCCAGTGAGGCAGGGGAGAGGGAAGACGGGGAGCGAGGGGCGCGCGCCGGGCGGGAGAGGGGTGCGGCCGTGGCGAGGCGGGGAGAGGAGGACGGGGAGCAAGGGGAGGCGGCGGGGGTGTGGGGCGCTGTGGGAGAGCGAGGGAGGGCGGGTGGAGGCGGGGAGCAAGGTGGAGGCGCGTGGGGTGGGGACGGTCCAGATTCTATCTTATAATTAGATCGAATGGCTAAGAAAAAATGAGAGAGGACTCATCAACCACCAACTCCTTCTTTTAAAGTAGTAAAGATTAAGGACTTAACTTTGTACGCTATTGATCTGAGCATTACTGTGCAAACTATATGTCTAGTATGGGATAGACCTAACTGGTTAATTTGTGATATTTCAATTTCAATCTCGCCATTATGATGAATATGGTTGCTAATTTCCATGAGGTGCAAGGGGGTGTGATGAAAAACCCTAGCAAGCGGGATTGAGTTGAGGTTGAACTTTGTAAAAGCCTTGTTGTGATTTCCTTAGCGTGAGGTTAATCATATCATATGGGTAAAGTTGTGCAACCTCTGTAGAGTGTAAAACTATTCGAATAGTCGGGTCCTCGGTTACGGATAATGCTTGGTGATTTCACACGAGGGGTAGAATTTTCATAAAAACTTAGTTGGTTATCGTTGGAAAGTGAATGGTTAGTTCACTGATGATTTAGCTTGTGGATAGGAGGTTCACAAGTGGTTTATTCAGTTCTGTTGATTATTTATTTATTAGCAATTTTTCTTAAAGTTCGCTTTCAATCTATTTATCGTATTTACTTTAAAATATTATTTTCTGCAAATTAACCTTTCAGCCATCCATTAGTAAGCCTAGCATATTATATTGCATTCATTTGTTACAACAACTTGCTGAGTATCAATGTATTCACAGCTTTATACCCACTATTGCTCAGTTGAGAAGAAGAAGCTATATCGGCAGGAGATACCAGAAAGAGGATACTTCAGCAACTTCACGGATTAGGCCTTCGCTTCCCAGTCGATTGCCTGTGAGCATGTTGAATGGCTTATATGCTTATTTATGTTTTTCGCTGCTAGATTTTCAGCCTTTCAGGCTAGTAAGCTGTAAGCTTGGCCATAAGGTCATACTTTGATAATTATTCATATTTGAGTTTTCCCTTTATTTTATCATGTGTATGATTGATATTTCATCTATGTTAAATTGTATGCACTAGCATGATTCTGGACTAGTGCAGTATACACAGAGAGTCCGGATTTGCATATTCGGGTCTCGATATTTCACAATGTTCCTCCTACTCCTTGGTTGCACACCAGTGGGCTGTGTTTCTTCAATCTCCTGTAACAACTCAGTATTCCCAACATGATCAGTAGCAACAGCAGAATTAGAAAGGTTAATACTATCCTCTTGTTGATCACTCAAAACAATAGTTATAATACCATCTAAGGAAGCAGAATTGGGAGGAGAAACATTCAGAATAATGGGCAAGGAAACCACTTTGTCATGGGAGTGATTTGCCAGATGAGGAACAGTGCTGGCCGCAAAAGGAAAAACGGCTTCATCAAAGATTACAACCCTGTAAATATGGATATGTCCAGTTGGAATGTAAAGACATTTGTAGCCTTTGTGTAGAGGACTGTATCCTAAGAAAACACAATGCTGAGAGCGGAATTAAAGCTTGCCAGCATTGTAGGGATGAAGATTTGGCCATGCGGCACAACCAAACACTCTAAGATTAGAGTAATCTGGTTTTGTACCCAGAAGAAATTCAAAGGGAGTGAAATGATCAATAACAGGGCTTGGCAATCGGTTAATCAAGTAGCAGGCTGTGAGGAATGCCTCATCCCCAATCCTGATTGGAACTGAAGAATGAGCAAGCATAGCTAGACCAACCTCTACAATATGTCTATGTTTTCTTTTTGCTGCTCTATTTTGTTGATGAGTATGAGGACAAGAAATCCGATGCTGAATTCCTATCTTTCTAAAGAAGCTGTTCAATCTTTGGTATTCTCCTCCCCAATCAGTTTGCACACAAAGAATAGGTTTGTTTAGGAGTCATTCGACGTGTTTTTGGAATTGAAGAAAGACAGACTCTACTTTAGATTTGTATTTCAAGAGATAGATCCACACAAACATTCTGTCATCATCAATAAAACAAAACCACCAACAGACTTGGTAGCTGGACCTCAAACATCAGAAAACACAAGTTCTAAAGGAGTTGATGATCTGGTACTACAATAGGAAAAAGGTAATTGATGGCTTTTAGCCATTTGACATGCATCACAAGCAGTTGCAATACTTTTATTTGGAGAGCAATCTAGGCTATTTGACCGAAGGACTCATTGAACAATAGGGATAGATGGATGTCTGAGACATTTATGCCATAGCTCAGTAGAAGGTTTGATGGACATCAACACCTCCTTGGACATGACTTCCTTGGCTACTGCAGCAATAGGGTATAGTCTGCCCTCACATCTGCCTTGAAGCACAATTTTCTTTGTTTGACGATCCTTTACAAAGAAAGAGTGAGGGTGAAATTCAACGAAGACATTATTATCAGAAGTAAACCGAACAACTGAAAGGAGATTTCGAGTGGCATTAGGAGCATGAAGAATATTTCTAAGACAAAGATTTTTGGATGGTGTAACCAAATTTGAATGACCAACATTAAGAATAGACAAACCTAAACCATTGGCTGTTTGGATCTGCTCCTTCCCTCTCGTATGGTGAGACGATCAAGATCATTGATGATGTGATCGGTTGCTCCTGTGTCACTATACCAATTAGAGTCAACTGCATAGGAAGGAGTTGAAGCAAACGCTGCAAAGTGATTGTTATCCACTTGATATGAGTGGTCAAAACGATGATAGCACTTAGCCACCACATGCCCGACCTTGCCGCAGAGTTGACAAACTGGCCATCCTCCTCCTTGATTGCCAAAGCCACCTCGGTAGCCACAGTTGTCATTGTCTTGGTGATAATTGTTGTCGGAGCCATTGCCATGGTAAGCATTATGGTTGCCACCATTGCCACGGTAGGGAGTGTAATTCCCCCTTTCACCACGGCTTCTGCCTTGAGATGCACCACGGTTACCTCCTGAATTGCTATAAGCTTCGAAGTTCACCGAGGCACCATCACCTTGAAAGACTTTATAACTTCCACACATCTCTAGCCACAGTTCAATACTCAAGAGGTGAGCATAAACATCACTTAATGACATTGCATCAGCCCGGATAGTAATAGAGGTGATTAAGGAGTCATATTCTACATCCAGTCTAGACTAGATGAATTCCTCATCTCGAAGGGGTGACCAATAGAGGCCTAGGTATCCGCAAGTTCTTTCATCTCATCTCGAAGGGGTGAGCAGACTAGTCTTTCCTTTTTAGATTGGAAAGTTGCATCCTCACCTGCATCACCCGAGCTCTTGATTGTGAAGAGAAAAGCCACTCCAAAGTTTGCCACACTTTGCGAGAGGTGGCAATGAACAAGACGTCGGTTATCACATCATTGGAGAGGAATGATAGGATTGCTTCGAGGACTGTTTGATCCTGCTGCACCCATCCCACGTACTCAGGAATCTGAACTTAAGATGCACCGGAATCAGTTGTTGCAGTGATCATCAGTGCAGAGCATGACATTGTTCCATCAACATCCCCACTAATTGTTGCCTGCTCAAGTAAGGAAGGAACTGAGCCTTTCAGATGAGATAGTTGTTGCGTGTCAATTTGATGTTGATGAAGGAGCTCAGGGAAGGTGTCGGCAGCATGCCGGCTAAAGCAACCGTCAGGGAGGAAGACAGAGAGGGAGCACTGAAAACATGGACGCAGAAGTCATAATGTTTGTGTTGCTAGGCTTAGATAGGCTCTGATACCATGAGAGAATAACAGAGTATAGCAGAGGAAGGTAAAGGGCAATTGCACACACCCAAACCAGGCATCAGCGCAAAAGTTTTATATCTGAGTTCAGTACTGTAGTTGAACCGAAAACAGAGCTGAGATTAGTTCGTATTAGGGGTGAAAACGGATCGGATAGTTTCCGACTGATCCGGACGAATACGGATACGGATTGTGTCGGATCGGATTTTTCTGATAATTCTGACGGATACGGATACGGATTTTTATCGGATCGGATATTAATACGGTAAACCTAGTATCCGTTTAATACGGATACGGATACGGATAATCCGGATAAAATGAAATCGGATATCCGATTTTCTAGAATCTCCCATTTTCTTATTTCCAAATCCGAATAAAATCCAAAAGGCTATAGAAAATAGCAATTAAATCCCAAAAATTCACCAAAAATACCAGAAAAATCCTTGAGACATGAGGAACACAAATAAAATATTTTTAGCTCATGTTAAAGTTTAATTTAATCATATTAAATTATTTTAAATTCTAAAATTTTATTTTAAGATTGATTTAATTCCAGAAAATTTATTTTTATAAACAAGGCTTTATAAACTCTAAAAAATCAGGATGTTACAAACTATTTACGCATTTTCGTTAATTTTAGATGTATAGTTTAAGGGGTTTTCATGTTCGATAAATATTCAGAATCAGATTCGCTTCGATTCGTATTCGATCCGTATCTGTATTCGATATTATTCGTATTTGTATTCGTATTCGAGTTATCCGTATTCGTATCCGTATCCGAAAAAAAATATGAAAACAAATATGGTAGAGACATTATCCGTCCGTATCCGATCCGTTTTCACCCCTAGTTCGTATGTATAGGCATCGTTTGGCATTACAGTGGCTTTCGATCTATAATATATTTCACTATTTTTTTATGATAACCTCTGTTTTAGAACGGTAACGAAGCATTTTCCGTGGAGTAAGCATAGGCCATAGCAACACCAAACCCAGCCCCACCCTAGCATCGGCCCTGCCGTTGCTCTCGTCGTCCCGCCTGCCTTGCGAGCTGCCATGCGCTCTCGACATGTGGTTTCCCAATCTGTGCTTGCCTCTCCCAAGAGCCGTGACGCCGGCTGCTGCACACAATTGAATGATCAGGCGATCTAATGCTCCAACTCAAGGGGCTGCTGCACACAATTGAATGATCAAGCGATCAAGGAGCGGCATTGTCGCAGCCTCGCAGGCGGCCAAGTCGATCAAGTGATTCTTCGTTCGTGCGGCCGGCCCCGTTAAAATCGGTAAGCACGTTGCCCTGCTTCAGCTATGAATCTGTGATGATTACTTCTTTGATCTAATGATTCGTCTTGTGCAGGAATTCAGTTGATTCAAGTGGTACATCCGTACTGATACACATATACTAGAGTTTCTGTTATTTTATACTCTCACTCACAAATAGTCCAAAAATCATAAACCAAAACCAAAAATAACAGATGTGCCTCCGACTTATTCTATCGCTTCTGGGTTTGCACTACTTGTCCTGACCCTGACTCCTGACGTAATATTAACTGGGAAACAATGTGGTAGAGACTCATGCGCTAGTTCTGAAGCAGGCATTGAGCTACTACCAATTCCGATTTATCGTCGACCAGGATGTTTTTCTGTGATATCAAACAGTTTGTGCTCATGAGTTTCAATGGCTTTCCGACCTCAACGGAACAACCCAGCGAATGGAGTTCCTGCACGACCTCCATCATCCATGGGTGTTAGACCCTGTGATGGTCCTCAGCAGCCTTCACATCGTAGATCTAGCGTCCTTGCCGTCGATGCGCCGTAGATCCACCGCCATCGCTGGTTGATGGATCAAATTTGTGGAACAGAGTAGGGATTTGGGATTCCTAATTACATTTGGAGTTGGGGAATAAGGACCAGGGAAATCACCTTTGGTTCGGCTTGAAGGCTTAACTTTTAAGTAGTGGTGACTTGGCTTTTGTAGCACCGGTACAGTAACAAAGGGGGTGAATGGCGTATTTAAATTTTTTCTTAGTATTTATTAATTCTTCACTCTAATAATTTTGAGAATCTATGAGGATTAAGAACCCTAAATTCTAAAAACTCTCTATGAATAGTGATTTCACACTGTGTACAGTGTAAAAACACTATTTTAAATCTAAAAATTCATAAAATTTTTATCCAAGATCTAAAAAACTTAAAAATTGAATCAGAGCTAGATCATGACCTTAAGAACCTATCCCAACTAAAAATCTTGAAAGAGCTTCAGAGAATTAGGATATTTTTGTTCGTAAAGCTCTGCTGCACTAAAATCGGGTCAAAACTAAAATTGAGTTAACTTTCAAACCAAAACTTCAAATTACTTGAAATTTGGTATGCACCTTTTCTAGGATGTCAGAAATAATATTCCAATCAACGATTAAGAGAATTGTTGCTTAAGTTCTTACTTTTTTCTTTTAAAGGAAGATTTTACCAAAAATGGGTCAAAAAAAGGTAAATATGACTTGTTTATGGGTGAATAATGGCCAAGATAGCTGTAAATTTATTCTCATATATCCCAGTAAGCCATAACACCAAAAAATATTGAAGTAGAAATAACTAGATCAAGAAATCACTCGGAGAGGCCAAAAAGAGCAAAAACTGAGTTTTTTCATGAACTTACCTACTAAGTGCTTAGATGGGTGGAGATTGATTTCCATATGTTATCTCTATCTCTTGCAAAAAGTTGTTTTCGGGTACAAGTTAGGATCCTTTGGTTTGTGAACCTTTGCTGCACCAACATCGGGTCAAAACCTAAAAATTGAGCTAACTTTCAAACAAAAACTTCATATCACTTGAAATTTTGTATGCACATTTTTTAGGATGTCATAAACCTATTTTAATCAATGATCAAGCAAATCATTGCTAAAATTCTGACCTTTTCCCGTTTGAAGGAATGTTACAAAAAAGGGGTCAAAAACAAAAAATAGTGAATATGACTTGCTCGTGAGTGAATGATTGCCAAGATGGCTCTAGAAATAATTCCACATATCCCAGCAAGCAAGAACACTAAATAAATCGAGGTAGAAACAGTTAGATGAAAAAATCACTCAAGGAGGGAAAAAAGAACAAAAATTGGGTTTTTTTTATGAACTTGTCAACCAAGTGCCTAGATAGGTGAAGATAAATTTTCAGAGGTTATCTCTATCTTTTACAAAAAAAAATTATTTTTAGGCACAACTTCATCACAACTTAACTCATATTAGCAATAACATGTCTCATGCAACCTATAATCTCTAACCTAGGTCACCAAATCATCCTATGACTTAAATTCCTCAAAATTATCTATTTCTGTAATTAGCCTAGAAAAATATGCAAATTTATAATTTTTAAATTTTTACTCTTCCAAAATAATAATGGTTCATCACAACAAAACCATGGTTCTTCTTATATGGTCCTTCAGCTTCTTCTCTCCGCCCACCGACTGGTCGCCTTGCTCAACTGGCAGTAGCCGTGTCACATGCAACCCTACCAAGTGTGTGTCGCCCAAGTCCACTAGGCCACCTTTCCACACATGATGCCATGGACCACCGCTTTTGGACTACTTACCTTGGCAGCCATTGTACTTCTTGATTTGGCCACAGTAGATTTGTTCTCCACCTCAAGAGGTAGCCATGGAGGAGGTGGGGGTAGTCCTCGATGGTCTTCCTCTTGCATATCTACGGGCCGCTGCCCTCAATTCACTAGCATCGACGCCCAAGAAGGGATCCAAGCGAGGGACTTGGAGAGGACAGTGGTGCTGGAGACGGCCGAGAGTGGCAGTGGCGAGAGGACAACGGGGAGAAGGAGGGCGTGTGGGACGAGCGAGGGGGCATCAGTGACCAGATCCACCAGTGCTAGTCGAAGGAATGCAGGGAGAGTGAGGACAACGTGAGGCGGTTGAGAGCGACAACAGGAGGAAGAAGGAAGTGGAGAGGGAAGGCGACACAAGGGATAGGAGGAAGGGGGAGGGTTACGGTGGCTCTTTTAGCTAGGGTTCGGTTGGGCTGGGGAGCAATCTGGACCATTCATTCGCACACCTCACCGATCCGACGGCCTTAACCTGCGCGGTCGCCACGCGTTAGTCTCTACTGACATCCACGACGCCCAATCGAGTTCCACAAGTGAGCTGCACAGTCCCGCCACCATGATATAAAACTGCCTAAAATGTTTGGTTCAATCGAGTTCCATTGAGACAAGTTCCAAGCTGCAGAATTGATGAAGGTTTAGCTGAGATAGAAGCAATCGTGTTTTTTCGCTAGGGGCCGCTCACAGCGGCTTACGGCTTTGGATTAAAGCTTTGGTTGATTGTACTATAGTAACTATTAGTATTTTTTAAAAAATGGAAAAATTAAGAAAAATTTAAAAAAAACTGTTATATTATCACGGATAATATAAAAAATATAAAAAAATAAAATTAAAATTTGATACTTCCAAGTTTCTGATGAGCGAGACCCTAAGTCCAGTTTGAAGCGATGTGATCCATAGACTTATGCCCTGCTCGTTTCAGCTTTTTTTCAGTTTCAGCTTCTAGCTTTAGCTTTTTTTTCACTATTCAGTAATTCGTCTCTTTCTGAATTTTTTTAGATTTTTTGGGCTTTTTTGCATTTTTATTTTTTTTCCCGTGTTCCTTTGCATTGTCCGTGATGGGCTAACATATTTTTTCTATTTTTACATTTTTTTTAAATTTAATTATGCCCAAAAAGCCAAATCAGCTACAGTAAAAAAAAGTCAGCTACAGTGAAATTTCAGCCAAAATCTAAAAGCCATCGCTAAAACGATCACTCCCTTATCCGACCGCTAGCTTATATGATCCATTACTGAAGTGTACGGCTTGGTCAGTTGGTGCTTTTCTCAGGAGTGTAGACTGTTACAGCCTGTTGGAAGCGCTCAGAATAATGATTGTTCATGGTTTTTTAATGTAATAAATTTATTTTTTATTGTAGTTGATAGTAGGGGTGAAAACGGATCGGATACAGACGGATAATGCCTCTACCATATTTGTTTTCATATTTTTTTCGGATACGGATACGAATACGGATAACTCGAATACGAATACAAATACGAATAATATCGAATACAGATACGGATCGAATACGAATCGAAACGAATACGGTTACGAATATTTATCGGAACATGAAAACCCCTTAAATTATACATCCACAATTAACAAAAATACATAAATAGTTTGTAACATCATGATTTTCTGGAGTTTATAAAGCCATGTTTTCAAAAATAAATTTTCTGGAATTAAATCAAGCTTAAAAATAAATTTTTAGAATTTAAAATAATTTAATATAATTAAATTAAACTTTAACATGAGCTAAAAAATATTTTATTTGTGTTCCTCAGGTCTCAAGGATTTTTCTGGTATTTTTAGTGAATTTTTGGGATTTAATTGCTATTTTCTAGAGCCTTTTGGATTTTATTCGGATTTTGGAAATAAGAAAATGGGGAGATTCTAGAAAATCCGGATATCCGGTTTCATTTTATCCGGATTATCCGTATCCGTATCCCTATTCGACGGATACTAGGCTTACCGTATCCGTATCCGTATCCGATAAAAAAAATCCGTATCCGTATCCGATCCGAGAATTATCCGAAAAAAATCCGATCCGACACAATCCGTATCCGTATTCGTCCGGATCGGTCGGAAACTATCCGATCCGTTTTCACCCCTAGTTGATAGTACCTTATTTAATATAATTAAATTTTAAAAATAAAAATAGAAAATCAGGTTAACTTATCACGGACAATATAAAGAAATATGGGGAAAAATAGCCAAAAAATCAAAAAAAGATAAAATAAAGAAATAGTGAAAAAACCTAAAAGTTGATGTCATCGCTGAAATTAGCGAGGCCTTAAAAGCAAATGAATTTTTCCATTTTAACTTTGACTTTAGCTTTCGTTGTTAGTTACTTTTAAACGATATATTTTTTTAAGATAGAGTTTACAGATAGATAGTAGTATACATTGTACCAGATTCAACTATACCAACAAAATTGCATACAACCTTTTCATCTTTATACTATCTCTCACGAACAACCAAAATTTTGAAACCATAAGTCAAAATCTAAAGCTATAGCTTAAAAGAGCGCACCAAGTGATTTCTGCCTTAAATAATCCAGAAGCTAAAATAAGCCAGCAGGTGAAGCCGGTTGGAGCGGGGATTGCATTAATTTTACGTGCCGTTCTTTTTGCAGAGTGCACATGTATTGTCATCAACAAAGAAAAATTGACGAATGATAAGAAACTACTGGGTAATTCTGCTCAACTCATATTTTCTTATTCATCTAGAAATGCTTTCCTGATGTTTCAAAACTTAAGTTTTCCTCACAAATTGCGAGCTCGATCATGCTGTATGCATGACTCATGTTTGAAGCTTGCCTCAATTTTCAGTGTTTTTATAGCTTGTAAATTGGAGATGAGGCGATTAATCAAAGCCTTCTAGTACTCTGCGTACCAACTATTGGTAGATATTGGTAGATATGTGTTTCTAAAAGAACGAGGGACAATGTGAGAAAAGAACCGTTGATACACATCTACAATCTCCCATCCACAAGTGAGACCACAGTAGTGGTGCTCCAAATCTCGCGGAAGTAACTGGAGGTGTTCAATGTCTCCCAAATATCTGTTTGTTCTCACTTTCCATGTCACGGAAGGTTTATTTTCAAGAAAAAATGTCATGGAAGATACCAAAAACTCACATGGATTTATAATTAATTAAAAGCCACTTCCCATCTTCTTTGCTCAGCTTGACCCACATCAAGATACTTGTTCGGTTGGGGCAGTGCAATGCTCCAAATCCAACAATTATATTCATGAGCGCTGCCGTTGTATTGGTGTATTCGTCTGAAAGTAAGGGTCTCTTTTGTTTACAGTTACAGTGATCGGAGACCTTTGTTATGTATATTAGGATATCGATAGGCTATACTAGCATAAATTAAAAATTTTTACCGTGTAAATCAGAAAACTATGTGAGTAAAAGATCATATATCGTTACCACTAGACTTGTAGTGTAGCGAAAGTAGAGTTGAAGAAACCGATTTAACGAAGAATGCGTCAATGTAGTGGAAGTAGTTAATCGTTCTCTGGCCAACCGTCTCCTCCAAGTGATTGTCCCGATCAGCGCCGCAGTCATAGCAGCGTATCTACCAAGGTTCACACATCTAAGGATAGAACACCATGCATTGGTGTGCTAACACCAACGCGCACGGCAGGAATTATGAGAGGTAACGATTAGGGTTTCAATGACTGTGTTTCGAGATACTCCCCTCAGCCCCCCGCACATCTCTATAGCCTCCAATCGGATCTTTATCCGATATGAGTAAAGATTGTGTCCCCCACGGAGACTTTCATCCGATCCTTTATTGTTTCAGCCTATTAAGTGTGTGACTATGTAGGTTCATGTATATTTGGCTATGAGTTAAAAATTTCTTTTCAATCCATAAATCGGTGACGATCCCTAGCAGGACATAACGACTTCCAAACATACATAAAGATCATATTGGACGAATCTATATAGTGCTTTTGTACCATTCCCTTTGCCTCATGATACCAGATCGAACTCAACACGAGAAGCGCGCCATCCTATGATAGTTTGATTCTTTACTTGAATCCGTAGTGGATTACTTAGTTGTGATTGACTCCCCAACCACATTTGGTATGACCATGCACTTCCTTAATCTAACCACATTGAGGGGCTCAGAGATATTTCTTATGTTATATAGGAGGGGTAAATTTCATCTTGATCGTTCATATTCCTTCGCATGTTTCGTAGTAAATTCGAAAGTTACATTTATGATCACCTTGTCACAGAGTAGTGTTTGGTAACCTCTAAGTAAACTATTATACATGTAGAAAACAATAACGATCTTAGATCTAAGAATCATCCATACACTATGTATGAGATCAATTGATAATACTTACGAATATAACAATTCCAGCAGTGTCTTATGGTGCGTCAATTCAACATCATATTCTCTAAAATATGTCCACATTATTGATTTGATATCTCATATCCATGATCCGTGAAACATGATTATCAATCAATACATATGATGATCTGTAAATTATAATTGTTCAACATAATGATATAAGATCAGAGATAATTTAAAATAACATTAAAATATAAATAAAGAGTTCTACGAATAAGTCACATACTTGCTGATCAATATGAAAGATATTTATTCAAAGGATAAAATAATATATTATTTAAAAGTTCATAAATGTAAAAGTAATACAATTATCTCTATGATTACTTCTAAGGTATATCACATCTAAGAATGCATGATTGACAAAATAAAAAATTTGCATTTCAGTGTGGCTTGGGATCTTTCAAATCAATCTCCACTAGCAGAGCAGTTCGCCTCGGCTGCTTTTGAAGGCGAGAACCTGTTAGATTTCAAGAGGTGAACTCCACCAGTCCATCTTGATATTGATCCATCTCATTTTCAATCGTTCTCGGAAGATGCTTTGCATAATTTGGTTTCTGGTTCATGCAACAGTGCAACGCACTGTTCTTGAGCTTTATGACTCGATTCTTTTTTTTTTGGCGGGACGGCAGCGAACTGTCGGCTAATTCTTTTACGAGAATTTTTACCATCTTTTGGGGTACCAAGCCTATTGAATTAATCTTGTGGTGTTTGAGTTAATCGTGTCAGTGTTATTTTTGGTAGACGTTGTTTTTATAGTAAGTCCGATTATAGTATGATTTATGATCGGATCATGGTATAGTGTGATTAGTTTCTTTCTATGTATTAGTTTCTTTCCATGTGCGACCAAACTTCTATATAAATGCTTCCCGCTCTTATGTATAAATAGCAGAGGACATAGAACAGAAAATTTGTAGCATAGAGTTCAAAGCAAAAGTTTCTTCTCATATTCTCGTTGTCAGTTCTTGAGGTCCAAGTCGTTTGTGTGTGTTGTGTATCGACTTAGTACCAACAATTGGTATCAGAGTGGTGCCAAGAAGATCCCACGGCAATGCCTCGAGGCGCGAGGTCCGTATCTCCTATGTCAACCCGAACTTTCGACGATAGTGGCCGTCATTGGGAGGCCTCCAGCAGCGGCGATGGTTGGGAAGTGGTGGCGCAAGTGATGCCAAAGGAGACTGAGGTGGCGTTGTGATACCCCATCCTCACGCAAATGAACTACATTGAGTGGGCTCTTCTCATGAGGGTCAATCTCCAGGCTCAAGGAGTCTGGGAGGCAATCAAGCTTGGGGCGTGGAGTACCGGCTCGACAGAATGGCGCTGGCAACCATACTCTAGGGGGTACCGTTAGAGATGCTGGCAACACTAGCGATGAAAGACAGCACCAAACAGGCCTAGGACGCCGTGAAATCCATCGCATGGGTGTGGAGCATGTCTGGGAAGCGAAGGCACAAGCCTTGCTCAGGAAGTTCAATGGGATCCGCATGAAGAGCAACGAGATGATGGATGACTTTGCATGTGTCTAACCGGTCTCGTCAACAACATCCGCACTCACGGTGAAACTTTGGAGGACGTCAAGGTGATCAAAAAATTTCTCTGTGTCGTTCTTCCAAAGTTCACGCAGGTGGCGATCTCCATCGAGCAGCTGATCGATCTACGGACCTTATCCATGGAAGAGTTGGTGGGCTAGCTCAAGTCTGTGGAGGAGAGGTATGATGCGGACATGGCGACCGATGATGTGGTCGCGATGCCAATGGTTGTCTTCTCCTCATGAAGGAGTGGCTGGCATGCATCAAAAAGCGAGAGTAGGGTGACTTCTCTTCAGGTGAAGGCAGGAATAGTGGCAAGCAAGTTCGTGGTCGTGGCAAACACGGCGAGCAAGGTGCTACTCGTGATGCCAAAGAGACCGCTAGATCCGTCGGTAGTTGCGACAAGTTCAAGCTAAAGTGTTACAATTGCAAGAATTTTGGGCACTTCTCTCGAGACTACCGTAAGCCACGACGAATGCATAAGAAACAAGCGCATCTCGTTCAGGTATAGGATGATGAGCCCACGCTGCTGATGGCCCAGGTGTGCACACTAGAGGAAGCCACACACAGCACACCCACTGATGTTGCACTGGACGAGGTGCACGCGCAAGTACACCTTGGCCGAGAGGAGGATAAGCACGATAGCGCTTGGTACTTAAACACAGGAGCGTCCAATCACATGACTAAGTGCAAGGCTATGTTCCCTAAGCTGGATATCGGTGTAAAGGGGACCGTGAACTTCGGTGATGACTCCATCATCGATATATGTGGGTGAGGAATTGTGTTGTTCACATGCCACACTAAGGAGCATCGCGTGCTCATCAAGGTGTACTACCTCCCACGACTACGAAGCAATATTATCAACATCGGACACTTTGACGAGAACAGCTATCAGATATTGATTGAGAATGGGATGCTATGGCTTCGTGATCAACAGTGGTACCTACTTGCTAAAGTAAAACGCTTTAGGAATCGCTTGTATGTGCTTGATATGAATTTAGCGTAACCGATGTGTCTGACAGTGAGTTGTGGTGAAGAAGCATGGCATTGGCACATGCGCTACGGCCATTTAAGTTTTCAGTCCTTGAAACGGCTTGTGCGCGATAAGATGGTCTGTGGGCTACCACATATTGATCAAGTGTGTCGAGTATGTGATGCTTGCCTGGTCGGGAAGCAACGGTGTGCTCCGTTCCCATAGGAGGTGAATTACAGCGCCCAGGATCAGCTTGAGCTGGTGCGTGGTGACTTGTGTGGACCTGTCACACTAGCAACACCAGGAGGAAAACGATGCTTTCTTCTCCTAGTAGATGATTTCAGTCGCTACATGTGGCTGATGCTCCCGACATCAAAAGACAAAGCGCCGACATCCATCAAGTGTTTCCAAGCCCGTGTTGGAGCATGCACGACATGAGACCCTATGAAGCATGGTATGGGCGGCGCCCGAACGTGCACTATTTATGCACGTTTGGGTGTGTCACACACATGAAGAAACTTGATGACAAAAGTGTGCCCATGGTCTTCTTCGGCTATGTGTCCAAGGCATACCGGCTCTATAATCCCATGGGCAAGCGCGTTCACGTATCATGTGATGTAGTATTCGATGAAGAAGCAAAGTGGGATTGGGGCACACCAGAAGCTATCGATCTACTGCATGTTTTCGATGAAATTTTCTCCATGGAATACATTTATTCTCTGGTGATAAGTCATGGACGAACAAGTGCACCGGAGCCTGGGGGTGACGTGGTAGGAACATCGACTACTTCCATGCTAACGTCCAGCCTGAAGTCACCGATGCTGGCCTCTTCTCTAGCCACACCAACTCCTGCCGTACCTACCAGAGTGGGGTCGAGTCACCACCCACTAACGCGACACAACCGTCAATGAAGCCCACGCAGATATCGCTCCATAGTGGATCTCTACGACAACACTAACGTGGTTATCGATTAGTATAGTGGATTGTGTCTCCTATCCACAGAGGAGCCAGTGACCTTTGCTAAAGTTGAGCAGCACAGGTGTTGGCGCCTAGCCATGCTAGAGGAGATGAGATCTATTATTGAGAATAGCACATAGGAGCTGTGTGACCTACCTCCTGGACATCGGTCGATCGGTCTCAAGTGGGTGTACAAGGTTAAGAAGGACTCAGAGAACCATGGTGAAGCACAAGGCATGTCTTGTCACCAAAGGATACATGCAGCGTCAAGGTGTAGACTATGAGGAGGTCTTTGTGCCTATTGCCCGTATGAAGTCTGTGCGCCTACTGATTGCACTTGCGACCCATAAGGGCTGGCAGGTGCACCACATGGATGTTAAAATGGTGTTCCTAAATAGCAACCTCAAGGAGGAGGTGTACGTCGCGTAGCCACCAGGTTTCATCGACGACAATAATGAGCACAAGGTGCTTAGGCTCCGAAAAGCTCTCTACAGTGTCCTTAGGCACCAAGATCGTGGAACACCAAACTTGACAACAGCTTACGGCCCGTTAGAGTATGTTGTGTACACACAAGGAGATAGTTCATTGCATCTGCTCGTGGATGTATACGTGGACGACCTTATCATCATCGACTTACATCCTCTAGAGATCGCCAAGTTCAAGGAGAAAATGATGAAGGTGTTCAAGATAAGTGATTTAGGCTTACTTAGCTATTACCTCGGAATCAAGGTACACCAGGGTAACGATGGTACCACATTGAGCCAGGCTTCCTATGCGCTCAGGATCCTGGAAAAGAGTAGAATGATGGACTGCAATCCATGTCAGGTGCAGATGGAGACACGACTTCGGTTGAGCAAGACTGACGATGATTCTCCTGTGGACGCCACTTTCTATCAGAGCATCGTGGGGAGTCTTCATTATTTGGTTCACACTAGATTAAATATCTCATATGCTGTGGGCTACATCAGTAGGTTTATGGAGGCACTAACCACCGAGTACCTTGGAGCAGTGAAACACGTAGTCCGGTATATTGCTAGGACGGTCAACTACAGTTGTTTCTATGCCAAGGGTGAAGAGGAGCTGCAGCTGATAGGGTATAGAAACTCCAACATGCTGGGAGACATCGATGATCGCAAGAGCACATAGGGGTGCTGTTTCTCGTCGAATGAAGCCCGGTCAGCTGGCAATCACAGAAACAGAAGGTGGTGGCCCTATCCTCAGGTGAGGCCGAGTACATTGCAGCCACCACCGCAGTGTGTCAAGGTATATGGCTTGGACATTTGCTCGATGATCTAATGAACAAGGAGCCTAGCCGTCCAAGTCTCAAGGTGGATAACAAGTTGGTAATTTCTCTTTGTAAGAACCATGTCTTTCACAATTGAAGCAAGCACATTGACACATGTTATCACATTATTCGTGAGTGTGTGAAAGAATGAAAGATCAAGGTCGAGTACATCAACATGAATGATCAACTCGCTGACATTCTGACAAAACCACTGTGGCGAATCAAATTTTAGGAGTTGTGAGCCAAGATGGCTTGGTCCAGGTCAGCAAGAAGAAGGAGCCACAAGATTAGCGGGGTGATATGTTGAGCTAATCTTGTGGTGTTTGAATTGATCGCGTCAGGGTTGTTTTTAGTAGGCGTTATTTTTTTGGTAATAAGTCCAATTATGGTATGATTTGTGATTGGATCATAGCATGGCATGATTAGTTTCTTTCCATGTATTAGTTCCATTCTATGTGTGGCCAAAACTTCTATGTAAATAGCAGAAGATATAGAACAGAAAAGTAGTAGAAGAGAGTTTAAATGACACAAAAGCTTCTTCTCATGTTCTTATTGCCAGTTCTTGAGTTCCAAGTTGTTCAAGTGTGTTGTGTATTAGCTTAGTGCCAACAATGGAGTACCAAACCATCCATTGAGTTAGCACCAAGAGATACCAAGAGTTTAAGAGGTGAAGATACAGAGTTTAAAGGCAATTTGCTGAGGTACTGCTACCTCGTGGTACTTCCCAAAGACGACAAAATCTCTCT
Organism: Melocanna baccifera; assembly: GCA_036346265.1. Lineage (NCBI taxonomy): Eukaryota > Viridiplantae > Streptophyta > Magnoliopsida > Poales > Poaceae > Melocanna > Melocanna baccifera. Next base: position 137,470 of record JAYEVJ010000050.1, on the reverse strand, counting down.
TCTATTAAGGAGAAACAAAGTCAGTACAAATACATAAGGTTAAAAGTCAGCAGGATTTTGCTGGCCTGAGCATCGCACAACAAATCTACTATATATATTTTTTGTTTCAATAAATCTACTATGTGTATTGCATAAAAAATCAGTTTAAGCTTGCACTTGATGCACCCTAACCCAAGCACCCTTTGGATGCTCATGTCACTGGCGCTGTCGGGAAGAAGCCTGTCGTCCCCGTGTCTGTGGCTTCTCAATGAGCCATAGCCCATGCCCTCCCCTGGCTTTAACCTGCAATGGAATGCTTATTGTTAAATAACTACGAAGAATAATTTTTATTAGACACGTGCTTAATTTCTTTCCCCCTTTTCTTTTTCCTTTCCTTTCTTCTCCTCTTTTCGTTCTTTTTTTCTTCCTCCCATTTCTTTTTTCCTTTCTTTTCTTTTCTTCTCCTCTCCTCTTTCTTTTTGTTCTTCCTCCCTTTTTTTTCTTCGGCCGAGCTCTGGCCATTTGGCCTTATCCCCACCCGGCCTACCCCATTCTTTCTCTCGCTCCCTCTTGCCTCCCCTCCCCCAGTCGCCTCCCTCTCCTCCCCTCGGCCACCACCCCCGATCTCCCTCCTCCCATGTCCGCCTCCTTCCCCTCCCTTGGTTGTCCTACCCTCCCCCTCCCCTACCCCGAAGCCCCTCCTCCCCTAGCCTCCCTCCCCTCCCCTCCCCCTACCCCACCACGGCGCCCCCCCCGCGCCGCCTCCCTCCCTCCACCGGTGCCCTCTCCTCCCACAACCTCCCTCCCCTCCCCCGGTCGCCTCCATCCCTTCCCCTCGGGCTGCCTCCCTCTCTCCACCTCAGCACCCCCTCCCCCGACTCCCTCCCTCCCCTCCCCGCAGCCGCCTCCCCCGATGAGGAGTTGCAGGGTGGCGATGAGGTCATCAACGCTCTCGGTGGGCGACGGCGGAGCTGAAGCGTGGTGGCCGGTGTCACAGACGTAGGCGTGGCGGTTGAGCACCTCTGCAGATGAGATGGGTGGGTTGGCGTGGCCGAGCTCCTCATTGACGATGTCCCCGTGAGGCGGTGAGAACGAGGCGAGCGCGTGCAGGGGAGTCGGCGAGGCGGCCGCGGGAGGCGATGACATGCTTGCCTTTCTCGTCGAGGCCAAGTCAGTAGCCGTGGGAAAGCCGCCAACAATGGCGGGACGACCTGCAGAACACCCTCTGCCTCATTCGCCATTTGGTATACTCCTTCCCCTATCCACTCTAGTCCCTCTCTATGCTCTGTGATGGCTTGTAGGGAATCCATGGAATGGCGACGGGAGGCGGGAGGCGAGGCCGAGGTCGAGGTGGCCATGGGTGTTGGCGTGCCGACCGTGCCCCCGTGCCCACCATGCTCCTCGTGCTGGGCCAGCCCGAGAACGGCATGATTCACCGTGCCGTGTCGTGCCGCTCGACGGGCCAGCTTTCTAGGACTGGTCTGGCCCGCCGTTCATGCCATGCCGGCATGGCCCTCCTCATGGTGTGCCTGTGCTGTCCTTAGGCCGTGTCGGGCTGACTGGGCCTCAGGCTAGCCAAGAAAACATGGTCCATCTCCCACCTCTACATGAGAGATACAACAATGCACGGTCCCGCTTTGTTTCACCATCGCGCCCCGCGCCTACGTCGCCCTTGGTTCCCTGCCATCGCTGTCATCACGTGACCCTTCGCTCGTCGAAGCGTCGCCTCGGTCGACGCGCCACGCTGACATCAACGCTGACGCCAGCCGTACCTGCGCCTCCATGACCTTTCGGCTTCTCGATGAACCAAGTCCACGTGAGTCGAGTCACTGCCAGCTGGGTCCCACCTATCAGCCACCAGTGTTCCGTGAACCCATGAGCCCGATCCAGCCGAGTCAGCAGCCACGTCAGAGCCATCTCAGCCCTAGGTGCCATGTGTTAGTGCCACATCATCACCCGAGCCATCTCAGATGCCACGTGTTAGCCATGTCACCCTGCCACGTCAGTTCTACCTGCCATCTGTCAACCACGTGTCAGCGTAGTCAGCTGCCACGTCAGCCCTAGCCACCAGCGTCGAAGCCCGATCCATCCATGCACCGTGCGTGAGTGAGCTCATCAGAGACTGTTATTCCATGCACCGAGTCCACAATACATTAACTTTTTCGAATTTTCAGTATTTTCCTTTAGATTAAATTTTTCAATAGCCCGTTCTCCTCCGTCCTAGCTCCGATTGACCCCATTCTTTTTCCTAAATTCATCTAAAATCAAGCTCTATCTTTTGATTCTAGTTTTAAAGTTTTGAAGTTCATTTGAATTTTATTTTTGTGCCTTGGTCGTTTTCTCTCTCGTTAGATCGCATCTTTGAAGGAGCGGGAGCACAACCAGAAGATCAAGAGTTCATAACTAAGCAGGGCCAAGGCAAGTCATGTCCTTTGATTATATTGAACCTAGTTTTTAATCTATTAATTATCTATTTTGTTTTAAACTATCATGCATCACTATTTTATTACAAATCTTCGTATGTGGTAGTTATTATCCTACTTAATTAATCCCTCACTTGATAAGTTAAATGTCATAATACTATTGTCACCATAGGATAGAGTTGAGATTGAATTTTGTAAATGCCTTGTTGTGGTTTCCTTAGCGCGTGTCTAATCACATCGTGTGGATACAGTTATGCAATCTCTGCAGAGAGTAAAACTATATCGCTGTGCAAGCGGAGTATATCGCTGCTACCACTATAGCATGTCAAGGAATTTGGCTGACAAGGCTACATGGTGATCTTACACAGAAGGAGGTAAGCAGAATTGTGCTCAAAGTTGATAACAAATTGGCAATATCATTGAACAAAAATCCAGTCTACCATGATAGAAGCAAGCAAATAAACACTCGCTATCACTTCATTCGGGGGTATGTCAAAGAAGGGAAGATCACAGTTAATCACATTAGAATAGAAGATCAAATCGCTGATATTTTGATGAAGCCACTAGGACATATCAAGTTCTTGGAGATGAGAGAGAAGATAGACATGATCAAGGTTAAGAAACAAGATTAAGAAGATGATTGATAGATTTAATCTTGTTTTGGTAGTTTTGTTAATTTTTGGTAGGATTCCAAGTTAGATAAGGTGTATTATTTTTATTATGGTATGATCTGGCATACCTATTCTAGTTTTATATATGTAATCTACTGAGTATAAATATACAGGAAAATAGAGGAGTTTAGAGCCCTCAGAAAAAAAAGAAATCGATCTACTATTATCGCATGTAATTGCGTTGAGTTTTTTCTCCCTCTAGTAAGAGCATCAACGAGGCTTTATTGGAACAAAAGCCATATATGGAAGTGTGTAGCATAGCAATGCCACTTTTGGCCCTCCATGGCGTGTAATACCTGATTTAGCCACCTCGCGTGTCCCCTACCACACCAGCCTCTTAGCGCGGCCACACATCGTGCGAGCACTCTTGGTGTGCCTGGCCACCGCACTAGGTAGCTGGTGCGCCACCCCACCATGCTAGGTGCCTGGCGCCCAACCCCGCCACTCCAGCTTGCCCTATTTTTAAGGTCCAAATTCGTATTTAAATTTATCTCTTTTTAATTTTTAGTAGCAATTTCAATTAGAAATTTAATTGAGAATAATAATAATAATATTTTTTGATTGATCAGATGGAAATAATTATAGAAAAATAAAGAACAATTTTTGTAGGTAATACATGAATCAAATGTTGTTTGTATATTGTTATTTTTTCAAAGTAAAAGGACAGACAAGGTAGGTAGGTTGGCCCATTTGCGATTTTTGTAGATTCTCAACAGTACGAAATCTATTAGACTCGCAATAATATTTTATGATCATCATATGTTGTTGTAGTGCGAGAAATTTTTGAAAGAATTTTGTACGGACGATTGAGGCGTCAATGACTCGTAAGTACGAAAATAAGTGATAATGCGATGTAACTTGGAATTCATACACAGAGAACTTTGGATAAATGGTGTAACAATAACAACACGAGTATTGATCTAATAAGGGGTCCACATGGCATGCAGGCTAATGAATCAAGGATGGTACATGCATGTCTTTAGAGAAATAGAAAAATATAGGTAATATGGATGAAGAGCGTTGAAAAATTGCGTGGAACATGGCCATTTGCCCTTGCGAACCAGCTTGGCATTGTAGTCCTCGCCGTCAGCCATGGCCTTGGCCGCCAGTTCACACTTTCTCTTGCATTCATCCTCATGAGCCTCACGCTCCCTGCGCCTACACACTTCTTGGTGACCTTGCATCTCCCGCTGGATACGCTCGCTTTGTTCTTCATTACGGCGCTGCTCCTCCATCCTCTCGCATGCCGTCTGGGCATCCCACTCATAGCAATCTAGAATCCACAGGTCGTGGGAGTGGATCTCTTGGTCGATCCATTTGCGGTATACGCATAGTGGATCCAGAGACTACAGGAAAAGAGAAGAGCTTGTTAGTGCGCGTAATAGAAGAGAACTGATAAGGAAATGTATTGTAACCTGTTCTTACCGGCTGTCGGTAGCGAGCCAGGTCCAAATGCTAGTCAGGATACTCCCAGGCATAGTTACTGTAACCCCAGTAACACATGCCCAAGCTCAATTGTTGCTTGGACTTGAATAACTTGCATGCGTCCCTACACCAACAGAGGGGGTGTCTCCCCCACGGACGGGTCTTACGGTGAACACTTGGTGTGAACATTGAGGTATGGGTTGGGGTCGGAGGTACAGGGGGTTTCACTTCGGGGAGGTGGTCTCCTGGCACACTCCACTTGTTCTTCCCAGGCTGTAGCAGCCCTTGCAAGTCTGGTGATCTCCTCCCATTGCTTCTCCATAGTAGCGATGCAGTCTTACAATCGTGGTGCAAAAAAACATGCTGTGGAAGGGGCAATACTTGTAGGCTTAGCCGACGCGACATACGCTTTATGAGTTCAATTCAATTTGGATGAATTTGCGTCCACAAGGCAGCGACGGTCTTGTCACTACGCAAAGCTGACCTATTTGGTCTTATCACTACGAAAAGATGTCCTGTCTAGTTTTGCCATTGCGCAAAGTTATCTCGTTTGGTCTTGTCACTGTGCAAAATTGTCCCCTTTTGGTCTTGTCATTGTGCAAGGCTGTCTCTTTTGGTCTTGTCACTACGCAAAGCTAACTCATCTGATTTTGTCACTGTACAAAGCTACCCCCTTTGGTCTTGTCACTACACAAAATTGCCTTATCTGGTCTTGTCACTATGCAAAACTGCCCCTTTGGTCTTGTCACTACGCAAACCTGCCTCATCTGGTCTTGTTACTGCGCAAAGCTGCCCCTTTGATTTTGTCACTACGCAAAGCTACCCTCTTTGGTCTTATCACTACACAAGGATATCTCATTTGGTATAAAATGCATGGCCCACCTCATGAAAGTAGAAGCACTCGACCATGTGAATCATAGGAAAAACTACCTTCTCTGTCATATAGTAACATACCGTGGCAGACGCCGAGGGTGCAAGCCAACTGGGTCGCCAAAGGAAGACCTTCACCTGAAAAGGAGGGAAGACTTTGGCCCTAACTACTACTTGATACCAAATAGGTGTGCTCAATCGGTATGGCTAAAATGCAGACACAGGAAGGACATAGTCGTGTAGGTCACGGAAGGCCATTTCGATGGCGGGCAAAATTTCTTTCGATGCCCACACTCTGGGATACAATGAGGCTATAGTTTATTTTTTATTATTGCTAATAGAGCTTCCATATTAACCCTCCTTTCCAGTAGATGGCGAAATACGTCTTTGTCTGCTGGATCGATCCTCCCCATGAATGCCATGTTGTGAGGTATATGGATATATTACGAGAGTAAATCTTAGAGTTGAAGGCGTGGATTGACTATCTCAATGAGCAGAACGATGACATCCGCCAACAGATGTAGCACAAGGGGGGCAACAAGGAGGTCGTGAACATAGGAAGTTCCTATGATCCCACATACTGCTGCTGAATCCCAGCTGTATATGTGTGTGTCACTACAACGATGGCCAGCCACGTCCAATGCGCCCTCCTCTACAACACTTCATGTGGATAGCGTGAGGCACCTTCTACCAGTATGCACGCATAGTTTTGATAGACTAGAGAGCAGGATTAAGTTAATGTTGTGTGCAATTTTATGTCTTGTATTCATTGTTGTGTTGAAGGTGTAGCGCTTGGAGTATTGTTTTGATTTGCGTTATTACCTGTAGTGCTTTATATGATTTATGTATGTGTAATGCATATCCCGTTTGGTGTTGTCAGTGCATAAGACCATCTTGTTTGGCCTTGTCAGTGCGTAAGGCTACCATGAACTGGAACAATTTGTAGTCACTTGTACTAATTATTATCTATCTTCCAATATGGATGCAAAAATACCATTTGTCCCCACGCTTCAGGCTATAAAATTGAAGCCATTCCTCAGCCAGTCCCCCTGCATTGTTCTCCTTCATCCCCTGAAGTATTTCTTCGCATTGTCTCTCACTTGGTTTGGTTCTCCCTCCCCTAGATGTTGAGATGAGTCAAGTCAGTGCCTCTTCATCGAAACCCGCAGTGATTTGCTCAAAGTGCAACATGCTTGTCAAACGTAAGAGCTCAAAGACATCACAAATCCTGAACAGCACTACTACAAGTGCCACTTTCACTCGGTAAGTCGGTTTATTTTGGGTTGGTTGCAATCATTCAGCAGATGTTACAAAACCTTCTTGTCATGGAATTGCTGGATGTCCCAGACAGTTGCCGATTCTGGATGTGGGAGGTTGAAATGAGCACTAGGCCCGGCATTGTTTCACAGGAGAGAGTTGTGATGGGGGGTAGCGAAATGGTGGAGATGTGGCATCGTTTTGACAGATTGGAGTGGAAGATTAACTTAATATTGTGTGCTATTTTCTTTCTTACGTTCAATGTTATCTTCAAGGTATAGTGATCGGTGTGTTGTTTTCATTCGCGTTGGTACCTGCGGTGCTTTGTATGATATATGCATGTGTAATACATATGCATGTTGTTACCACCTTAATATATTCGCATCATAGTAACTCACTTTTTCTCCATGAACGGATGAAGTAAAAAGTAAAACTATTTACTGCAAAGTAATTATAAGTAGGTACACATGAAGCATTGTGCAATATGTTACATTGTGGTCACGAACAAATTTAAGGCAGTGTAACCAAACGCACTAAAACAAACAAGCAACATCACTATAAGGGGATGATATCTTCAACACTACAATATGTTGCTTGAGCTGGTTCTATTTGTGCAGTCGCTGAGGGTGTGCCCAACTGTCTTGCATAGTCTACATCTCGGCCGCCTAACCCGTTTGCCATGTTGGCTTTCTTCCATGTCATTACGGATGCGATAGGACTGTCGTCTTCTACGGCCGACATGCTTTAGCGCGTCATTTGACACCCACTACACCTCCTCTGGCCAAAGGTCCCTGTAGTGCACATCCAGGCCATATGAGTTAAACTCTACACTCCAAGTGTCATACAGGTACTGCATGTCATAGTACTTCAAAATGTACGCATCAAGGCCTGTCGTCACGCCGTGTAGGCCGCGTACACATGGAAGCAAGGCTTGTGAAAGAGCTACGGCTAGTTGCATGTGCACGACACTTCATCAGCGATCGTGCATACTTGTTTGCGATCACCTCTGGTATGACCCATGATGTACTTTTCCCTCAGATGGATCTCAAACTTCTTCCTAATACCATCGAAAGACCTGGTAGTGTGCGAACGAGCCTTCGTCATCTTCATATCCATGTGCACCTGCATAACTTCGAAGAATTATTTGCCTTCTTCCATATGCTTCTTGGCCATCATGGCTCTATTAACGAAGTACCTGACAGTACAGTTCTAGCTCTCCTCGATGATCGTGGTGATCAGTGGGGAGCGCACACCCTTCAGGACATCATTGTACACTTCAGACATATTTGTTGTCATAATTCCGTACCTTACACCACTGGTGTCATGCAGCAGGGACCACTTCTCCAAGTCAACCACGTGTGTGTTCACCCACTGCATGAACTCCCTAACTTTTGCGGAACTGCCAGCTGCTGCCCTTGGTTTGCCATCTTCTGAGCATGTGACATGCTTGCTGATGTACTCATCGAGCTATCTCCACACGACCTTAAATTTCTGTCTCTAGTTCTGCATGCAAAGCTTCTTGAAGGTCTTCATCAGCTCCTTGCTTCAAAATCTTCTGTGGAAGTTCGCCATGAGATGCCTCATGCACTAACGGTTCCTCAGGTCGTTCCACATGAACGGGGGCTGCTTCCTATTCTGCATCTTACTCACCGTAGCTAGCAATCCAGTGTTGTGGTCTGAGATGACACACATATCCGCGTGGGCCTAAACCACTGCCTGCTTCATATTGGCCAGGAACTATAGCCAGCTCTCTGTGTTCTCACTCTCCATAATTGCAAATGTCATGGGGAGTAACTAGTCATTGGCATACGCTGCAACCGCGGTCAGGATGGTGCCCTCGTACTTCTCAGACATGAAGGTGCCATCCATCGTCAGTACGAGACGGCAAAACTTGAACACATCAATCGCCTAACGGAAGGCCCAAAACACTTTATCAAGAATAAAGCAATTTGGCCTCTTCGTGGGATGCGGCCACTCCACCTTGTTCATGTATGTCTCAGGATTTGATTCTGCTATTTGGTAGAGCAATCTTGGGACTAGGTCGTACGTCTCTTCATATGTGTTGTACATATGATCTAGGATCTTCATTTTCACCTGCTAGACCTTCTTGTGGCTAACCTCGAAGCCCACCATGTTGACAACATCTACGTGCAGAAGCTACGCTGAAATAGAAACATCTACGATGACTAGGTGGCTGATCAGGCTAGCAATATACGAGGACGTCAAATTGTGGTGCCTTCGAAGTGTCTCACAAGCTCATATGTGTGATCCACTAGCACCGTAATTCAGAAGTCTGTGACCCCCCTCCCCTTGATTGCTGGGCACGGACCTTGCTAGGGTATGATTCATCCACACATGTCACGATATAGGTGTCAAGGTTTGACCTACGCACCAATATGTCCGGCTGATGGCCACGGTATATCTGGAAACCTGTTGAGTAGCGATCTTGTTAGGGAAGCATTGCCTTAAGAGTAGAGTGTCTTCATTGAAGTCCTAGTGTGCCTCCTTTGGCTGCGGCAAAACCAGCGATGCAGCCATGATGTTGTCCAACCTACAGCTGACATAAGTGCTATCGGTGGTAACAACATCACTGACTACACCTCCCGCAGCAGCTTGTCTATCTTTCTCGTCTCCAGAACTAGATGTTTCGATGTCCTCCTCCTTCTTGCTCTCCACTTCTTCCACCTGGTCAGCCAGATACTCGTGGCGGTCAATACGGACTACCTACTATCTCTGTATGCCTTCGTCAGGCTCAAAATTCTCTGCATGCCTCCTCAGATCTCCATCACTCACCATCCTTCTCGCATCTACACCAATAGCCCCATCTACATCATCGTCGAAAATCAACCCAGGCACTACATCAGTAGCACCTGCACTGGAACCAGGCATGCCGGATGACTCTATTCACTTCATGAACTGAACGTACACCGTCGGTCTGCCATATATTGTAGCAAGGTTGCACACAGCCTCCATGTAACTGGCCCATGACTCATCGCTTGTCACCTTTAGAAGTTGCCATGAGTTCTCCCCTTCACCACCCACCAAGCATATCACACATGTACCACCCTATAATTCATAAATTACTGCTGGCAGTAGTGCATTATATTTCTAAGTGGACAACTACAATAATATTCAATTTTGAACATAATAGTAATGTACAAAAATCCCAAAAACACAACAATTTAACCAAAAAATGCATGTCTAACAGTTTCTGCATAACATTATATAAAATGCATACTAACTTTTTTGAATACAAAAAAAATACAATATTGTTCTCATACAAACAAAATAACCTACACATAAACTACGATATTTATATAATTAACATGATTAATAAACATTTAACTACAATAATAACACTACTTCTTCGATGTCAACTAAGACCACTGCCCAATTACAAAAGGCTAACTACCATCTTTTTATACTAACAAACTACTATTTTTCTAATTACATGCTAATCACATTAGTAAAAAAACTTGCAGCATATCGATGAAAATTACCTTTTTCAGATGCTTGAAAGCCAATTTACAACTTTTCTAATTGCGCAAACTTCAAACTCAAACTCAAACTCAAAACCGCTCAAAAATTAGACGCTTTCACGGTCTTCTTCCTCTCTCAGTTCCTTGCTCTTCGCTGGAGTAGAATGAAATGGTGTTGCTATGTACTCTAGGGAACTGATCGGACCTTTTTATGATGCAACCAGTGAAGGAGGGGGGCCGCCCGGGTAGGCCATCTGCGGCGCGCCCATGGGGGAGGGGGGCCAGTTGGGCGCGGTGGGCAGGCGCGCGAGGCAACCTGGCGCGCTGGGCGGCCACACCACCTAGTTTGCATGGTTCAGCACTGTGTCAGGGGGCTAGATTTGGTATTTAGTGTGAAAGAGGGTTGGTTTGGAAATTTCTAGGGCTGAGGAGGCCAGATATGCCCAACGTTCGCTTTATTGCTTTCGTCCGTCGTGTGAGTGTGAACATCAATGAGGAGAGGAGACGGCTTTCTTCGCATCGTGGGCGCAGGGAGGCGTCACTTTGAAGGGAGCAGCGGAACCCACGGAGGAAAAGAGAACAAGGCGCTGGTGAGGCTTCCCATCAACGGCGGTCCCACGGAGAAAAGCTACGGCAACACTAGAAGCAGCGCCGAGCGTGATCCGCTTGTTCCGAGAGCACAAAAAATCGCAGAAAAAATTCCAACAGACCATGACACTCCCTTTATTCAATCTGCAATTGACGTTTCAACCACCTTGTCTGTTTGTACACTCCATCGGATCTCAATCACTCTCTTCATTGAGCCTCCCTCCATCCTCTGTACGGTGCTCTGCTTTCCTTTCGTGTTTCCAGTGCGTCTGCTGGGAGTGCTGCAATGGCTGAGCTGGTCACCAGCATGGTGGTCGGGCCGCTGGTGTCCATGGTGAAGGAGAAGGCCTCCAGCTACCTCCTGGAGCAGTACAAGGTGATGGAGGGCATGGAGGAGCAGCACAAGATACTCAAGCGCAAACTTCCAGCCATCATGGATGTCATCACCGACGCCGAGGAGCAGGCGGCGGCCCACAGAGAAGGGGCGAAGGCCTGGCTTGAGGAGCTCAAGACGGTGGCCTATGAGGCTAATGAAGTCTTTGACGAGTTCAAGTACGAGGCGCTACGCCGCGAAGCCAAGAAGAATGGGCACTACCGCAAGCTCGGCTTCGACGCAGTAATACTCTTTCCCACTCACAACCGTATTATGTTTCGCTACAGGATGGGCAAGAAGCTCTGCAGGATTCTGCAGGCCATTGAGGTCCTCATCGCAGAAATGAATGCCTTTAGGTTCAAATTCCGACCACAACCGCCGGTGTCCAAGCAGTGGAGGCAGACGAGTTCCGACATCTATGATCCAATGAAAATTGCGAGCAATTCGAGAGATAAAGATATAAAGCATATTGTTGATGCACTAGTTGGTCAAGCAGATCTCACTGTCATTCACATCGTTGGAATGGGAGGACTAGGCAAGACCACCTTAGCACAGCTGGTTTACAATGAACCTAAAATTCAGAAACATTTCGAGTTGCTGCTCTGGGTGTGTGTGTCCGACAACTTTGATATGGATTCCCTGGCTAAAAGTATAGTTGAAGTAGCTCGCAAGAAGAAAGAAGATATAGGGACGAGCAGCGAATCACCACTGGATAGCCTTCAACAAGTAGTGAGCGGGCAGAAGTACCTCCTTGTATTGGATGACGTCTGGAACCAAGAGGCCGATAAGTGGGATAAGCTGAAGGCCCACCTTCAACATGGTGGCAAGGGTAGTGCAGTGTTGACAACAACTCGTGATAAACGAGTCGCTGAAATAATGGGTGCAGACAAAGTCTACGATCTTGCGCCTTTGGGGGAAATAAAGGATATAAATGCGAGAAAGAAAGATATAAATGATATTGTTGGTGCACTAGTTGGTCAAGCTAGCAATGCAGATCTCACTGTCGTTCCCATTGTTGGAATGGGGGGGCTAGGCAAGACCACCTTAGCACAGCTGGTTTACAATGAACCTGAAATTCAGAAGCATTTCGAGTTGCTGCTCTGGGTGTGTGTGTCTGACAACTTTGATGTGGATTTCCTGGCTAAAAGTATAGTTGAAGCAGCTCCCAAGAAGGAAAAAGATACAGGTATGAGGAGCAAATCACCACTGGATAGCCTTCAACAAGTAGTGAGCGGGCAGAAGTACCTCCTTGTATTGGATGACGTCTGGAACCGAGACACCGATAAGTGGGATAAGCTGAAGGCCCGCCTTCAACATGGTGGCAAGGGTAGTGCAGTGTTGACAACAACTCGTGATAAACGAGTCGCTGAAATAATGGGTGTAGACAAAGTCTATGATCTTGCGGCTCTAGGGGATGACTTCATAAGGGAAATTATCATGACAAGAGCATTCAGTTTACAAAAGGAAGAGGAAAAGCCTGAGCTAGTTAAGATGGTTGATGAGATTGTGAAGAGATGTGCTGGCTCTCCTTTAGCTGCAACAGCACTTGGCTCTGTACTGCGTACCAAGACCAGCGAGAAAGAATGGGAGGCTGTATTAAGTAGAAGCAACATTTGCGCTGAGGAAACTGGAATTTTACCAATACTCAAGCTCAGCTACAATGACTTACCATCACATATGAAGCAGTGCTTTGCTTTCTGTGCTGTGTTTCCCAAGGATTACGAGATTGATGTGGACAAGCTGATCCGACTTTGGATCGCAAATGACTTTATCCAAGAACAAAAAGAATTTAGCCTTGAAACCATTGGTAAACAAGTTTTCGATGAGCTGGCCTCGAGGTCATTCTTTCAGGATGTGAAGCAAGTCCAAGCTCCTATTCCAGGCAAAATTACATGTAAAATCCATGATCTTATGCATGATGTTGCACTGTCTGCTATGGAAAAAGAACGTGCCGTCGCAACTGAGAAACCAAGTTCGAGTGAGTGGCTTCCAAAAACTGCTCGGCATTTATTGTTGTCATGCGAAGAACCAGAAACTATTTTGAATGATGCTCTGAAGAAAATATCTCCGGCTATGCAAACATTGCTATGTGATGAATACATGGAAAGTTCGTTGCAGCATTTATCGAAATACAGATATATGCGAGCATTACGACTCAATCCTAGCAATTCATTCCCACTAAAACCAAAGCATCTGCATCACTTGAGGTATCTAGACCTCTCAAGAAGCGGTATCAGGGCACTTCCGGAAGATATAAGCATTCTGTATAACCTGCAAACGTTGAACCTTTCTGACTGCAAATCTCTTGATCGACTTCCAAGGCAAATGAAGTATATGACTACCCTCCGTCACCTCTACACTCATGGATGCATTGAGTTGACGAGCATGCCTCCAGACCTCAGACAACTCACTTCCCTACAGACACTTACATGGTTTGTAGCAGGTACTGGCTCTGATTGCAGTAATGTTGGAGAACTGAAGAACTTAAACCTTGGTGGTCTACTAGAGCTACATCAGCTAGAAAATGTGACAGAAAAAGATGCAAAAGCGGCCAATCTCAGAAATAAGAAGGAACTCACCGAACTGACTTTAGAATGGAAGAATCGTGATGAGGAGGAGGAGGAACATTATGATAAAGTGCTGAAGGGTCTCCAACCACATGTCGGGCTGCAGGTTCTAAGGATACACAACATTACCAGTCTTCCAACATGGATCAGTAAGTTGCAAAACTTGGTTGAGCTTAGGGTGGATGGTTGTGAGAGGTCCCAAAGCCTTCCTCCACTGTGGGAGCTACCAGAACTACGAGTCCTTCATTTGGAAGCATTGAAAAAATTGCAATACTTGTGCAGCGGTGACACATTCTTCCCATTTCCGAAACTAAAGGAGCTTACGCTAAAGGGTCTGCCAGATTTTGAGAGGTGGTGGGAAATTAATGGGGGACTAGGAGAGCAGGTGATGTTCCCCCAACTTGAGGAGCTGTCAGTCATTCGTTGCGGAAAAATGACGGCGTTACCAGAAGCATGCTCAGCATTTCCAGCATTGAAAAATCTCAGACTGGAAGATCTAGCAAGTTTCAACAGCTGGGGGGTTGCGGAAGGAACAAATGGTGGGCATTCGACCTTCCCTGTGAAAGTTATGCGGTTAGATAATTGCGACTTGTTCTTCGGCTCAGGTGCACTAGAGCTATGGACATCTTTTGTACAGCTCGAAGATTTGGAAATTTATTGGTGCGACGCGCTCGTCCACTGGCCAGAGAAAGAGTTCCGAAGCTTGGTATCCTTGAGGAGATTAAAGATTAAATATTGCAACATGCTGACTTGTTTGGCACAAGCTCCTGAGCAATCAACGTCAGAAAGGAGTCAACTCGTGCCACGTCTGGAGTCTCTAGAAATAGAAGGCTGTGAAAATTTGGTAGAGGTCTTCAACGTTCCGGCATTTTTCAAGAAATTGGTTATTCTTGACTGCCAAAAGCTTGAGTCCATATTCGGCAAGCAGCATGATGCGAGGTTGGTGGGTCCAGATGATGTTGCACGGCAGGACGAGTCAGCAGTAATTCAAGAGACTTGCAGCGACGTCATGGAGTCCACAGCCAGCGATCACTTCCTTCGAAGTCTAGAATCTCTAGAAATATCGTACTGTCACAGCTTGTCAGGGGTTCTCAATCTTCCCCCGCCCCTCAAGGAAATAGAGATTTTCTGGTGCTCAAATCTTCAAGTCCTATCAGGCCAGCTGGATGCGCTCCAAAAACTACGCATTGGCTGCTGCCGTAGGTTGACAACACTGGAGTCTCGCTCGGGAGAGCTCCCATCGCAGGAAATCCTCACCCTTGTGGACTGCGACAGCCTGGCATCCATACCGATTGAGCCAGGAGCATTCCCATCTCTCAAACGTCTTGAAATCTTGAATTGTCCCGAATTGGCAGCCCTCACGAGAGAGATACCCTACGACTCCTCGTCATCGTCCGATTGAGCCAGGAGCGTTCTCATCTCTCAAAGGTCTCGAAATCTTGCATTGTCCGTTATGAAGGTACCCTCCTATTCCTCTTTCTTGCAACATTTCAGCAACAAATCCTTCGTGCATCCATTCCATGTTCCTCGTCATCTTCCGTTACCAGTCCGTTGTTTGGAGATATATATACTCGAGCTGGAGCCTGGAGTGCTCTAGGCATTTAATACGTTTGAATATATTTACACGACTCCAAAGTTATAAAAACATAGGAGATATAGTCCACGCCCAAGAAAAAAATCACTGTAAATCGCCTCTCTGTCCCAATAAAAAATCCATTTCGAGATCGATGTTTCCAAATGAATCATTTAAAATGATTAGTTATGTAAAGATAATAGCATGAGTAGTACAAGTATAAATATGGAACAAATATTATTTTTACCACATTAGCAAAATGATGGTATGGCTTTCAACATGCCAAAACCTTCGGTTGGATCCACGTCAGCAAAACTGCTCCTCAAAACCGCCTTAAGGTATAAATTGACCTGATTTTATATGTTTATGGTGCTAAACGGACTTTTTAGAAAGTTTAGAGGTGTAAAATGGATTTATTCCTTTTTTTTAATCCTTTTGTAGCATAAATTTTCATGGTACATTAATTTGTAGAGATATGTTCTACCATCATTTGTGATCAGAGCCTAGGCTATTGAAACCAAGGACATGGAAATATGCCATACCTAAAGATTAGTGAGCTAGGACAGCTCGATAGAAATACTGAGGAAGATCATTAAGCAAGTTTGTAATATCAACACACACTCTCTCTCTCTCTCTCTGTGGATCCTTCAATTTTTACAAGGATGAGCTAGTAGAATTATTGACGCTGATGCTTTTTGTGCTAATTACATAACCAGTCTTTTGTAAGAAGTTACTTGCCATGTTTAGGGCCAAATCACCACTTCTAACACTGCTTGCCATGTTTATGTTCAGGGCCTACGCTAAGTCTTGGAAATATGCTATCTTTATCCTACAGCACCAAAGCCCTTAAGAATGTTGTGTTGAAGGTAGGATTAATTCTTCTCGTAAACCACTCAGATTTGTATTGATAAAGCATATGACACATTGACACATCACTATTTTTGTTTTTTTATTGATTGCGTATGGCTTCTTTGCAGAAGTGCAGAACTGCTCCCACGCATACAGATGGAGGAGCTCACGTGGGGTAGAACTATTCCATTGCAAAATTCGCCATCCTGAAGAGAATGCCCATATAAAGATTTTGCCTCATTGAAATGCAAGATTTAATAATAAAAAACTTACAATACCTATGTTTTAATTATCTCTTCAAATCGACGAATACTCTTTCAGTGTAATTTGTTCCGGGATGCAAATTCAATTAAGCTTGTCCAGCTGAAATCTTTTTACACAAAACCAGTGTGTTCCAAAAAATAAGAGTTGTTTGAGTACGTAAGTGCTTTTATTCTTCCACTTTCATTTACGTATAGTCATGCCAAGAATTTGTTACGTTTAGGTACATCATCATATTCCTTGTTTCAAGTAATGTAAAAGTTTTATCATCATTGTTATCTGCCTATGATTTGGAAAGCCGTTGTAACTTAGGTTTGGCACGTTTATCTTCTACAGCGGACATTTCCAACTGTGCCCTTCTCTTGACAAAATTTTCCTTAAATATTTCCTTTTTCAGATCAAGTAGAAGTTCAAGTACTCATGTTTGCAAGATATTTAGATGTTGTTCTTTTATGTTGTGGTTTATGACTTATGGTTTAAAATTTTAAATTCTAGCTGTTCACGAGAGAGAGTACAGAGAGAGACTCGTGTGCGATTATATCAGTGTTTACTACAATCGACTTATAGACCCCGACTTAAAAAAACACTTTAGTACTGTAGCATAAAGTAGAAACCAAAAAGAACTGCACCTTAATTTAGTGAGTTATATTTAGTTTTGGTGTGCAGCAGTTTTGGTGTTCACCACTTCACGTATATATAACTATGTTGCTATTTTTTGTGTCGAATATTCAGAAGTAAATGTCTGAGCTTGTACACAGATGCAGATGTCCATTAACTATCTGTCTTGGTGTATTCCAGATTAGACCTAGTTGTCCATACTGCAGATCGCCAAAAAAAGGAGAGTGTCCATATGAATATGTTGCTTCATTGAATTGCAAGAAATAATAATTAAAAAGCATTTAGAAGACCTAAATTCGAATTGCCTCCTCTAATAGGCGAATACTCTCGAGTATAATATGTAAGAAGATGCAAATTTAATGAAGATTGTCCAGCTCAAATCTCTTTTGCAAAAAAAAAAAGTGTATTTCCTAAAAGAAATCTTGTTTGGATAAGTAATTGTATCTTCCCAATTGTAGTACCTATAGTCAAGCCAAGAATTTGTGGCAATTTAGGCACAGAATTTGAGCGGGTGTACACCCAGCCCATAATCTTGGTGTTGTTGTCCATCAATTTTAGGAATATACATGTATATGTGGTGATCAGTCAGTGAAAAAGCGTGTACATATGCCGCATGGGATCTTTAGTGTCTGGTGTGTGTTGAGTATGTAGGTTACTCTTAAAAAATTGTATTTTCTTTTTGGCATGATTGACTGTTGTAACTTAGGTTTGGCATCTTTGAGACTTTGACCTTATCTTCTTCGGCAGATACTTTTGACTGGCCTCTATCTCGTTCAATATTTTCCCAGATCAAGTAAAAGTTCGAGTACTCATGTTTTTGAGCTGTATTTAGTTTTAGTATTCAGCGGTAACTTACGGCAAATATCCCAAACTGCGGGTGGTCTTGGTATAGTGACGTTAATCTCGGGCCCTCACTAGTGCTGAATTGGTATTCTACAATGCAATATTTAATGACTTAAAAAGGCCAAAACATTTAAGTCTTTGTTTGACACCACTCAAAAGCTACTATCACAGAATTGTAACACAAGTAAAATACCACTCGAAGTCAGTACCTACCTCTGATATTATAGAGTTACAACTAAGACCAGCTACG
Organism: Melocanna baccifera; assembly: GCA_036346265.1. NCBI lineage: Eukaryota > Viridiplantae > Streptophyta > Magnoliopsida > Poales > Poaceae > Melocanna > Melocanna baccifera. The sequence continues at coordinate 119,444 of JAYEVJ010000050.1, read as the reverse complement.
GGAAAAAACACAGACGATCAAAGCATAGAACATAAACAAAACAAGAAACAGAAATTGATAAATTATAGCGAAGCACACCCTAAACCAAACTGAGAGCATGATTCTTTGATTTAAAAGATCAACTTATTCGGTTGAAAAACTACAAAATCTACAATGCGTTAATTAAACGCAAAAAAAAAAACCGTTAACGATAACGTTAAGAACAGATACCACTGGACACCAGAACATTTACCTAAATCTCTTTAGAATCCCTTACCCAAATATATTTATCCAAGGCAACAAAATAATTCAGAAAACGCAGAAACCAGACAATACAGAAACAGGACCAAAATTAAGAGTAACTCCAATCACTGATCATAACAAGAAAGACGAAAATCTAGAAGATACACTCTTCAACTCAACAGTACTAATGTAAACGGCTACATTTCAACTAGAATGAAACATCCTTGCCAACTCAAACAAAAAGCAAAATTTCAAAATAAACAGGATGACAATTCTCTATGTTCTCATTCAGATTCTGCTACTGCAAAACTCTGGCACATGCACTGTATTTAAGCATTTGCAGCAGCCTGAGCAGCAGCATCCCGCTTCCTCTGCTCCTCAATGATGCTAAGCTTGATACCCTTGCCCTTAGGGAGGCTCACCCATGGCTTGTTGCCCTTGCCAATGGTGAACACATTGCCAAGACGGGTGGCAAAGGCATGGCCCAAAGCATCCTCCACGTGGATGGTCTCAAAACTGCCCTTATGCTTCTCCCTGTTCTTAATTACACCAACACGACCAGTGTTTCTCCCTCCTGTGACCATAACAACATTACCCACATCGAACTTGATGAAGTCAACAATCTTGTTGCTCTCAAGGTCAATCTTGATTGTGTCGTTAGCCTTAATCAGAGGGTCAGGGTAGCGGATGGTGCGCCATCGTAAGTGTTCAGATATGGAATTCCTTCTGACCAAACTGGACAGACTTAACTTTGCAAAGCTTGAACTACACACAAAAGGCAATGTGACACATAGTTAGAATATACAACTTACTAAACAATAAAAATTAGCTAAGGGAACATGTCAGATGTGACAATTATACAGTGACAGGGGATCAAATATCTTCAAACCGAAGTTGTGTCCATACGCAACAGTAAAGCTCAGAGCTATGCTCATACTACAATATTCTTCTTATAAAATTTGCTTCAAGGTGATGTCGATAAATATATTCAAAACTTTGAATAACTAAGCAGCATTGACAAAGAAAACATGGCATCAACAACATATTCCATTGCACATTTAACTTGCAAAGAGTCAGTGTTAGGGAACATGATATGTTCAACTAAAATAGTATGTGAAAGCTAAAGAAACACCCTCACCTTCGCATCCTCGTCCCTTATGGACTGAAGGCGGAAGCGACCCTTGGTGTCATAGAGAAGCCTGTAGTTCTCACCAGTCTTGGGAATGGAAATGACATCTGCCAAATAGAGAACATAATTACATAGATCAATTGAGAAATGTATCCATGACAAACCAAGGACTTAACCAGAAGCTGCTTGGCAAGTTAAGAATCAAGCGTGCATACCCATGAAACCAGCAGGGTAGGTCTTGTCAGTCCTGACCTTCCCATCGACCAACACATGCCGCTGCATCAGGATGGAGATCACCTCACGGTAGGTCAGCGCGTATTTGAGCCTATTCCTGATGATAAGGATCAGAGGCAGGCACTCCCTGGACTTGTGAGGTCCGGATGATGGCTTGGGAGCCTGATAGACACACAAAGCAGCTCCGCGCATTACAATACTGAACAACAGAAAATATTCACGAATGGTGGAAACCATTTCAAACACACACAAGCAAAATGCGTCAGCTTACAAAAGCTCCGCCGAGCTTGTCCAGCATCCAGTGCTTGGGCGCATTGAGCCTCTTCAGATGCTTCTTCAATCCCCTCGCCTGTTCAGAAAACAACAGTTTGACAGTGTTATCTATTCTTCAACACTAACTCCCCGAAATAGTGGAGGCATATAACTGGTACAGGGCTCCAAACATTTTTGAACACTTGGAAATGAAGTTCTCAAGAACTAGAAACTAAGAAATATAGCAGCCAAATCACTGGCAAGCACCACCACAACGCAAACCTAAATCAGTTCCTACTGTTTACACAAGGCCATAAGTCCTAGGCCATCAAGAAACCACAAATAGACGACACAACACATCAAGTGATTACATAACCCTCAAACCTGCGCAGCAATCTACAATGTACACCAAATCATTTTCCAAGAACCAAACAATTCAACTCCATCTCTCCTTTCCCCCTTTTTGCGTTCGATTCTTCGATATTACCCACACACCTAAACCACACTATCCTACTGACAGGCGCTTGAAACACACTAGCATACGAATCAAAGAACAAAATACACAGTGATACAGAATACGAAAAATAAAGGCAACGTAACAGAGGAGGAGCAGATCAGGAGACGAGAGGTGCAATGCGGAAGGGTGGAACGGGAGCAGCGCTGACCATGATTGCGAGCTCGAGCTAGGGCGGCGGTGACCTTGCCGTCCGCCCCCCACGCCGCGACCTGGTGCTTCTTTCTGCCTCGTGCCGCCGCCAAGAGGAGAAGAAGGCGAGGGGTGGGAGAGGTTATATGCTGCGGGGTAGGGTTTTTGGTTTCCGTTTTGTCCATGGGCCCGCGTTTTGTGTCTTTTGGGCTTACTCGTGTTATTTATAGGGAAATGGGCTAGTGAATTGTCTGAATTATGTAGCGTCGTCCTCGTCTAAAATTATCATACTGAGGAATCTGCCTTTCGCATTGTTTCCTGTATATTAATCTGGTTAACTTCGTGTAAGGATCCGGTTGGCATTGTGTAGCTGGCAACAACGTGCATTCGCACGGGATAGTTTCTTAGACAAAGTATTCAGTCTCTATCTCTAATTTTTTACTTTGCAATTCATACGGAATTTTTTGCTTTTACTTTGACGAAGGTAAGAAGATGCGTGTCCTTATTTGGCTTGATATCATTGATTTGCATATTTTTTTATTGCACTTCTTAGTCCTCATCATTTACATTATCCAAGTTTTCTTACTCTTCTTGAGAGCCATTACTTTCATCAAATTGAACATCACAAGATTCTTCAACTAAACCAGAGTTTTTGTTGGAAACTCTATATGCTTTACAACAAAAAGAATAACCAAGTAAGAAACATTTATCACATCGACTTTGAAATTTAGAGAGTCGAATATCTTTTCTTAAGATATAGCATTTGCATCTAAATACTCTAAAGTAGGAAATATTCAGCCTTCTTCCAATAAGAAGTTCATAGGAAATCTTTTTCAAAAAGATGATGTAAATAAAAATGATTTATAGCATGACAAACGGTATTAATAGCTTTCGCCCAAAAATTATCAGAAGTATTATATTCACCAAGTATTGTCCTAACCATTTCTATTAACGTTCGATTTTTTTCTTTCTACAACTCTATTTTGCTCTGGAGTGTAGATAGTAGAAAGCTCATGCTTTATTCTAAATTCATCACAAAAATTTTCAATTTTACCATTTTTGAACTCGAAATCATTGTCACTTCTAATTTTCTTTATTTTAAAATTAAACTATTTTGAGCCTTTTTTGTAAAATTTTAAAAAAATTCAGAGACTTCACCTTTGTCATTTAAGAAGAATACACATATCTATTTAGAGTAATATCTACAATGACAAAACAATAGCTATTTCCATGATGCTCTTATAGGTAATTGGCCCAAATAAGTTGATATGTAAGAGCAATAATGATCTAAATATTGACATGATACTTTTTGGAAGGATAAGATTTTATCACTTGCTTCCTGATTTGGTAAGCGCTATATAATTTATTTTTCTCAAACTTTACATCTTTCAAACCAACAACTAAGTCATGTTTGAGAAGCTTTTTAAATTAAATCATACCTACAAGACCTAACCTTCTATACCATAATCAACCCTAAGAAGTTTTTGTCATTAAACAAGTTTTCAAATAAGAATCACTAGAGGAGAAATCTACTAAATAAAGATTTCCAACCCTAAAGCCTTTCAAAACAAGTTCTTTTTCTTTTGAAATGGTATCATCATTTTTAGAGAAAGAGCATATTAATTCTAGATCACACAATTAAGCAACGGATAGCAAGTTAAAATTTAATGTTTCTATTAGAGATACATTAGAAATAGAAAGGTCATTGGAGATAGCGATTTTACCCAATCCTAATACCTTTCCTTTGCTATTGTCCCTAAATGCTATTCTCAACTGTAGTAAATATTTTTCGGTCTCCGGTCATATGTTGAGCGCATCCACTATCAAGCACCCAATGCCTTTCACCGGTCTTGTAGTTCACATACAAAAGAAAATTAAGTTATTTTAGGTACTCAAATTTGTTTAGGTCTTTGAAGATTAGTGACTAAGACTTTGAACACCTAAATAATATTCTTTTTAGCACCTAAGATTGAAGTGCCAATAAATTTAACAATAACACTACTATTCTTGGATTTCTTAAGCATATAACAAGAATCAAACAATCCAATAAAAGAATTCTTACTCATATGATAACTTTGTTGCATATATCCTATTTTTCGGCACTTTTGGCAATACTTACCATTTTACCTCATAAATCTTATAAGCTTATTTTCTGATTTCTTACCTTTCTTAGGTACATACCCAAGACTTTTCTTATTTAATAAGTACATTTGCTCACTCAATAATTTGTCAAGAGTATCCTTACCCATGAAGCACCTTTTGAAGCTTTTTTTTAGCTTGGTCACTTGTTCTTTTAATTCATTGTTCTCAACAATGAGCTTAGCATCATATGATTTAGCATTTAGTTCATTTGAGTAATTTTAGAACAACATGGCATATCAAGTAAATCATCGCATGAAGTAGAAATACTAGTTCTAGATATTTCTACACTAGACATGGCATTATAAATATCACATATAATTTCAATACTAGTGCTAGATTTGCTTGAATTTTTTTTGGATATGCAAGTCATGAGCCACACCTAGGGAATTCATTTGCACTGCAAAGTCTCACTGATCTTAGCCACCACCTCCTGATCTCCTCCTAACCTCCTTCGTCGTCGAAGTGCCGGCCAAATCCCAGCGCCCTAGCCGTAGGGGCAGATCCAGTGTGTTAGACACCAGTGCGACCCAGTAGTGCAAGAAGGAGCCCATGTGTATTTTTGTAGGTGGACCCAATAGCTAAATCGGAGTGACCCCAGTCCCCAGGCCCTCAACAGCTCAGCCCAAGGAAATCTTTGACAGCCCAGGCCCAACTAACTGCTAAGGCCCATCAAGTGGTTAGATGGCCTCATCAGTCATCACCTGACTGGACCTTGGGAATTCATTTGCACAACAAAATCTCACCAATCCTAGCCACCGCCGCCTCCTAATCTCCTCCTAACCTCCTCTGCCGTTGAAGTGTTGGCCGAACCCCAGCGCCTCACCCGTCAGTTGAGTTGCCTACCGACGTTCCCATCTGGTTCCTGATGTTGACACCTCCTCCAACTCGGGCACTCGGCGCCAACGGCGTGGCGAACAGTGTTGCCCATAGCCTCCCCTTCTGGCTTTCCCAGTTTGGAGTTTCCCCATCGCCCATCGTTGGTGGCTTGGTGCCACCGCAGCGCCACGCCATCCCTATCACTAGCGCCGCCTCGCCTGACTCCTACCTGCCTGACCTTCCTCGACTGAGTCGGCCAACCGGCACCTCCTTGGACCTCAGGTCTTCAGCTCTAGTGATTCTGAGTCTTCTGACTGTTCCATGATTCAATGATTGTGAATATGAGTTATGTTATGTGATGAACTGATGAATGACAATGACTGATGAATGAATATGAGTTATAGTTCTATAGTTATGTGATTGTGATCTGTTGATGTCCTGGTTGGATTGGCAGTCACTAGTTAGTACTGCAGTGCATAAGGGGGAATTGTAGAATGTAGAGTAGAAGCTAAGGCAGGGAAAAATGTCCACAGCCTTGAGCCCACATTGTCTATTTGCCTTGCCAAGTGCCACATAGGGTTAATAGTTAAGCATGCATTTAAGTTGTTTTGCCTTTTTCTTGATTCTTCTAGGTAATGGAATGATTTTTGAAAAGAAAACTATCATCAAATACAGATGCGGAGACTTTGTTCCCAAGAGACTAATTTAGATGAACTTCCTTATGATCCAGCTGATCGAAAAAGGATTGTACACTACAGTAGTAATCCTAAGAAACAGGATGAGATAACACAAAGATATTTAACTAGAGGACTTGACAAGACACAACCTAGCTTTAAATATCCACATAAGCTCATAGGTGAGAAGCTATGAAGATTTAATGCTAAATGGTTTAAAGAATATGGTAGTTGGCTAGAGTATAGTGAGAAGGTGGATAAAGCCTTTTGTTTGTGCTACTATCTATTTTGAGATTGTATTGATGACCAAACTGGGAACGATGCATTTGTAATTGATGGTTTTTGCAATCGGAACAAGAAAAATAGTTTTGATACTCATGTTGGTAATTTTAATAGCTTTCATAACGTAGCAGTGAAAAGATGTGATGCTCTAATGAATCAAGATCAATCAATTCATGTTGCTCTCAATAAGCAAAGTGATCTTGCACAAAAGGAGCATAAAATTTGATCAAATGCTTTCATTTATTCAGCTAGATACTTGCTACATCAAGGATTAGCTTTCTGTGCCCATGATGAATCAAAAGAATCTACAAATAGGGGAAACTTTCTAGAGTTGGTACAAACTATAGCAAAACATAATGACTTTATAAGTAAGGTGGTTCTAAGGAATGCTCCAAGAAATTGTCAAATGGTCTCTCCAGATATTCAGAAGGATACTACTAATTGTTTTTGCAAAGGTAACAATGTTCTTTATTATTTTCATATTGTAACGATAGATCTCTTGCTAGACTTGAAGTAATGTTCTCTATTATTATTGTTTTGCACAAATGACATTGACTTCTATTATTGAAGATATTGGTGGTGACGTGTTCAATTTGCTCATCGATGATGAGGCTTCCAATGTGTCTGACAAACAACAAATGGCTGTTGTCTTGAGATATGTTGACAAGCACGGACTAATCTTAGAACAATTAGTTGAAATTGTACATGTGAAGGAAACATCAGCAATGTCTCAAGTTTGCTCTTTAATGTTTGTTTGCTGATATTGGATTGAGCTTGCAACAAGTTAGAAGCCAATGTTACGATGGAGCAAGCAATATGCGAGGTGAGTTCAATGGCTTGGAGCCAAAATTATGAAAGAGAACAGCTCAACATATTATGTGCATTGTTTTGCTCACCAGCTTCAGTTAGTTATTATGGCATTAGAAAAGAAAAATGAAGATATCACAGATTTTTTACATGATCTCTCTTCTCTTGAATGTGGTTGGAGCTTCTTGTAAACGAAAAGATATGATTAGAGAGAATTATCGAGAGAATATAAGAAAAGCTATAAGTAGTGGATGAATTAGTATCGGGACAGGGTTACATCAAGATCAGTCTCTTCAAAGAGCCGGAGACACTCATTGGAGTTCTCGCTATAGAACCCTCTCAAGCCTAATTACGTGGTTCCCATCTGTTGTTAATGTTCTAAAATATGTTGAGAAGGAATGCAAAAATGATAGAAAGAAAAGTCAAGCACATGGTCTTATATCATATTTTGAGACCTTTGATTTTGTATTTTATTAGCAAATGATGCTCCATACATTAGGAAGTGCAAATACTTTGTCATTGTCTTTACAAAAGATCAAGATATCTTGAATGCCATGTTGTATTTGAAGTCAATGAAGAAGGATCTACAACAACTACAAGATAATGGATGGAAAACATTCTGCAAATGACATATTTATTTTATGAAGAACATGACATTCCTAAACTAAACAAGCAAGAGGAGTATGTCAATTGGCATAAGCCACGGCAAAGAACCTATCACTAACCTTCGGCATTACCAAACAGAGTGTCTTAACTCAGTTATTGATTGGCAACTTCAAGAGTTTGATGAATGTTTCAATGAGGTAAATTGTGCATTGCTCATGCACATGGCTTCTTTCAACCCATTAGACTCATTTGCTGCTTTTAAATTGGAGAGCTTAGTAGAGCTAACTAAGTTTTATCTAGATAATTTTGATTCAATGCAATTGATGGTTCTTGGTTATGAACTTTGCATTTACATTGACAATGTGGGGGTATATGAAAGGTTGTCCAATTTGAATGGCATTACTGATCTTGCTAAATTACTAGTGGAAATAAAGAAGCATCTTTCTTTTCCTTTGGTGTATGAGCTACTGAAGCTAGTGCTAATTTTGTCTGTTGCCATGGCATAAGTGGAGATATGCTTTTCAGTGATGAATGTTGTTAATATCGTGTTGCGTAATAAAATTGGAGATGAATTCATGAGTGACTGTCTAATTTGCTATGTGGAGAAGATATTTTTTCTACTATTCAGAATGATGTCGTGATGATCGCTTTATGAAGATAAAAACTCGCAAAGTAGAACTATAAAATATGAGTCACTTCACATGTTTCGTTAATTTGCTTAATGATATTCCTTTACTCTGTAAAATTAGTGCATTGTCAAATTTTAATTATAACATGACGTATTTGTTCATTGCTTTTAGGAAGCTCGAATTGAAGCTATGAAGTCATCTTTTGGAACTTAGTTTTCTTTCCTCTAAAATACGTAAACAATTGGTTTCATGCTTTCACCCTAATTGTCAACTGGTATGTTTTACCTATTGAACATCGAAGAACTATTATATTGTTACATATTTCAATTATTTATGTAATCCTTCATAGTGAGATATTTGAATTATTACATGACGTGAATTATACCCTACTATTATTATAGTTAACAGCAACTCTAGTGGTCAGTGACCCTAATAACTTTTTTTTTAACTTCGCCCTTAGTGGTGGGTGGCATCGGTGCCAAGTCCTCTGTCTCCTACCCTAGCACCGGCTTTGGGCCACACTGTAGGTGGGCTGAGTATGTAGGCAACGGCGCGCAAACAGATAAGGTACGTACGTGCCGCATCGACCATATAAAAGAACAGCAGATTACAGTACATCAGCAATCAACAGGGAGAGACATCGGTCTTGGCCTTTAGGAAAAATAGAAACCATTGCTGATCATGCACTCCATGAGACTAATTGACGCTTGAGCTGAGAATTCGAGATAGCTTTTATAGGTTTATTTACGTCAGATTGAGAGACGCGCACAAAGCGCCGATGAAATGAAAGGCCTTTCTCTTTGTGTGTGTGTGCGCGGAGATGCGACGATCTGTTCGTCGCAGTTGCGCAAGCGGTTTCGCGTTTGTTGCGTCGTTCGGTCACAGGGCGGGAACGAGAAATTAAAGGCCCTGAAAGAGACCGAGTCAATAGCTAGCGTACGTGATCAAGTTGGAGGATTTTATATGGCTTCTGTTTTGCGAGGATTTGTAGTGAAAATCTTGTTTTTGCCATAAAACAAAGGTCTATTCTCAGCTATATCACTATTTTTTTTTCACTTGTCATTTATGCCATCGGTACGTTAGTGCACTTCTCAAAAATACCATTCCATCCGATCAGCTAGGTTTGTCCGTTAGGTAATTTGTAAAAAAATTTAGAAAAATACTAGAAAATCAGAGAAAATTTAGAAAAATCATGACAAATACCAGAAAATATACAAAAAAAAATTCAGGAACCACACTTGTAAATAAAATTTGGCACTAAAGAAAATTTTAAGGATGTTCTATAAAAGCTGAGCAAGATTGAAACATCTTCCTAGTCTAAAACTTTTGAGAAAATTTCGTAGTGTAAAATTTGAAAAAAAAAATATCAATTTTTTATTCGGAAGCGATCCCTGCTTTTTTTTTCCTGGTATTTTCTTCATTTTTCTGATTTTTTTACAAATTTCTTACGGTTGACCGGATGGAATAGTGGATAGACGTTTTTGAGAAGTGCAGTAACCCACAGATGGCATAAATGAGGAACGCCAAAAAAATAGTAGTATAGTTGAGAATAGACCTTTGTTTAGTGGCAAAAATAAAATTTTCCCTATGGTTTGCATTGTCAGACAGTCGCGCACACCTATTTATTTGACTTTGCCTCACTTAAGTTGACGTGCGCGGCACATGGTTAGCTAGCCGGTCATTAGCCACCTGCAGTCACTAATCTTTCTACGCTTCGATAGACAATATTTTCCCCCATGGAGTAGATAGAAATCAACCCTGTTCTGTCAGGAGTGGTTATGTATGGCGTTCGGCTACTTTGGTTCGTCAGAGGTTTGTGCGAGCATCGAGAAGCGCGCGATGGAGAGATCCGAGATGCCGCAGCAGCGTCTGTTTGCCATCACATCATTGCAGAGAAGCTGGTCCAACGCACATTCTTTTCGGGAAGAATTTCGAGAGCTAACAAGGCAATCGTTTACGTACTCTCAGACGAGCAGAAAAATCACGCAAACGCACGGTGAAAACAGCTCTGCCTGCCTGTAATCGTAAGAGGAGAGAAATAAGTATACACCGGTGACTCGAGACGTGGCAAATCCTTGGATCCGCTGTAGCTTCCGTGCACATTGGATCCGGTGTTGGGTTCGTGGATTTCCGTGCGCGGCGAACCAGATCGGTGGGGCCCACCGTGCGGAGGCTCGCTCACCCACGCCACGCGTAATTCCATGCCTCGTTTCCACCACCCCACCGCGCGCTCCCCCCCCCCGTCTCTCTCTCTCTTCTGTACACCTAGGCGGAGACGACGAGGCCACCAGCCAGCGCTCTGCTACCTTGCCGCTGCGAGAAACCAAACACCGAACCCCACCAGAAAGCGGAGCCAGAGCGACGCGGAAGCACCCATGGCAAGAACCACCGCCATCCTTCTGGTCGTCGCGTCCGCCCTCCTCCTCGCGCTGGCCCGCGGCGTGGCGGCGGGAGGCGGCGCCGGCGTGGCGGAGGTGCCGCTCGGCTGGGAGCTCGGCGTGGCGGACGCTTCCGGGTTCGGCGACGCGGTGGTGCGGCGGGTGCTGCAGGGCGGCGGCTACATCGGCTACGGCGCGCTGCGGAGGGACTCGGTGCCCTGCTCCGTGCGGGGGGCCTCCTACTACAACTGCCGTCCCGGCGCGCAGGGCAACCCCTACTCCCGCGGGTGCTCCGCTATCACGCGCTGCCGCGGCTGAAAAGTGAGCTCCTCCTCCTCCTCTCCGCAGTCCGCCTCGCCTCTCGGCGTGGCGGTCCAGTTCCTATCGGTTCCTGTTCCCATGCTGCAGCTTCAATTAGTTTCCCCTCCTCTTCTTCTTCACTCTGCTGTTTTAACGAAAAAAGATTGGTTGGGTTGGTACCCACGAGATGGACATGGTTTGATTGTTGTGTAAATTCTAAGCCGTGTATAAACTGATGGATCCAGCGAACGGCTTCTTAATTACTGCTCCGTTTCTTTCTTTCTTTCTTTGCGGTGGATTTTGGTTGGCTTTCTTTCTTTCTCAAAGGCTAGTTCATTAGCACAAGGATTCTTTGCTTGCTTTGTTTTGGGACTTGTCCTAGGCATCTCCTTGCAAATTTGCGACTGCGCCAGCCATCACTCATGGATTGATTTGGAAAGAAAAAAAGTCAACTGGAGTTCTGTTCTTGAGGCATTTATAAACGGCAAGAGATTTATTAGAATGGTTCTTGGAGGGGGCTTTTCCTGTTCCATAGAATATCTTCTTGTTTATATAAGGCTCCCGTTTTCGGGTCTTATATAGAGTTCAACCATTCGAGTAAAATTTTCAAAAATCCTTTGTGTGTGTGTGTGTGTGTTGCTATTAGTTTCTCTTTCTGATAGCACTTTGACAGGGATTTTGCAGAACACTTCGTCTGTGAAGAATGGAACATGTAGATCTACTACTTGTAACAATATCTTGGTGTGCAGACTTCTTCACATTGGTGAACACCAATGCTGCGTTGTCTTTCAGTTCAGCCCTTTTTTTAAACAGAAATTTCAACTAATTTCAAGCTATTATTTGGGACAATCCACCAGAAACATGCAATTAGTTGAGAATATCAGAAAGTGATCCCTCTTGATTCTCCATTTCTCCTCCGATTCATGCCCAGCCCGGCTCCGGCATGCCACATGGGGGAGCATTAAATAAGATGAAAAACTTGGCGAGGAAATGGAATTCTCTGTCACGCGCAATTAAATGCGTCTTTGCCGATCTGCAAGCACCATTTCGTTCTTCCACATGATATCTCTATAAAATATGCCCTGACAGCTAAGATACTGTTCTTGTGGTGTACGGCCGATGACTGCGACGAATGGTTTTTGTCTATATTTAGATATGCTGGTATAAATGACGTACACGATTTTGAACTTGAAAAACCACTTGAAAAACCGTTCGAAGAATTCGTTTTACAAAATTATCCTATTTATATCAACTTTAAAAAAATGAAAGCTAAAAAAATATGGCTATATGACTAGTGACTAGGAACTAAGGGTGCAAACGGAGTGGATATTTTTCGACCGTTCGTCCGTCCGTTTTAATTCGGATAGAATTCGGAGCAAATTTTTGAATATCTGGAGGTTTTGCCGGATACAGAAACGGATTCGGATATTTTTTTTGCCGGATACGGAAACGGATTCAGAATAAACATTATCCGACGGATACGGAACTATCTAGATATTTTTTCGGATAGTTACCAGATATTTTTTCGGATAGTTACCGGATTTAAATTCGGATTCAACTCAGAACTCAATTCGGATTCGGTTCGGGACAGCCCAACAGACACTTACTAAAAAGGCCATAACTTTCACAAATGGAGTCCGATTCAGGTGTTTGTATTCGTTGGAAAGCTTATTTCAAGAACTACGCAATGGATAAGTCTCCATCTTCAAATACATCACGAATCATCTGTTATGACTGAAACAATGTGATGGTTATAAAATTTAGTTTCCTTTTTGTGTGAGTTCAAGTCTAAAACAATATAGGGTTGAGTTGTATTCGGTTTGGGGACCATATAGATGTCCCAAGGGGCTATATAAGCCTTATAATCGTAGCCTTTAGGGCTCAGACTACCTTTAAGAAAAATCAATCTAGTAAAGTTTGTTCGAGTTCATCATTGCTGCCGAAATTCCATATGGAATTAAGAGTGTTCTTCAATCAAAATCATTCAGCCTTTACGCTGAGAATTGGGTGTATGGTAGATCTTCGCTTAGTGGTCGGTGAAATCAACGCGAGCATGTTTTGGCGGATTAAAGAGTGTTTATACTGGCATTGAAAGATCATTACGATTCATCAAGACTCCCGCGAGTATCCATCCTACATTGAGAAGATCGGACGACCCCGTATCAAGTAATGTACTTGATTACTAGGCTATGGATAATTCTTACTTTCGAACTGTGTGACATGTAGTTAGTTATCTATAACTTGTTTAATTAGTTTCTATCATTTATTTGTTACTTTGTTAACTAGAATTTACTAGTTGCTTAACTTGTCCCTGTCATCGTGTGAAATTTACTTGTTAAACTACTAATGTAGTTCCATTATGGATATGTAGTATGGTGATTGATCCTTACATATGTGATATATATATGGTTTTTGTTTTCGTGCATTATTCGACTAAATATTCGTGACTGAGACTAACTGTATTCGGAGCGGCATATATTCGCTCCGTATTCGTGACCGAGAATATCCGTATTCATATTCATATCCAGTATTATCCGTGTCCGATTCTGACTATGACAAAAAAAATATGAAAAAGGATACGGAATGAGCAATATCTGTCCGTATCCACTCTGTTTGTACCCCTACTAGGAACCCAACATTCCACATCAGCCAGCATGATTAACACAGTACTATTCTTTCTATCCCGTAATATAAGTCTAATTCTATTAAATATTACTAAAATAGTATACCTTATATATATATATAAAAGGTATACTATTTTAGTAATATTTAATAGAATTACACTATAGTTTCTCGCAGATATATTAATAGATAAATATAATCTAATTTTTTTAAATATAAGTAAAAATATGTGCGAGTTGATCTTGTATTGCGGTACACTAAGGAAATGGTCAGCGGGGTAATGGTGCCGTTGATTTCAGAACCAACTTTTCTTGCCACGGTGAGCCTGCCTGACTCAGACGTGACACAGAATAGAATAGCGGAGTAAAAAGCTGTACTGCGAATAAACTGGTGCGGAGGGAGCACTTGCTTGCTCGGGCCTATGGGCCAACTGGGAATAATTAAAGCCCGAGAAACGGAATGGCGAGTTGCAGGGAAGCTTGATCATTATTCACCGACACTGCATTAGTGCATTTCATTGGACCGTACAGAGGTGTACTGTTTATCAGTACTAGTCATGTGCCCGTGCGTTGCAACGGAAAATAAATACAATGCAAACTATGAGAGGATAATCCATAGTTCGACGCAAAACCACATTTGTAGTAAACACAAAGACGACAATTACCTCTGCTTTGGTGCTTCTTCCCCTTCTTAAGCCGACGAGTAGACCCAGTTCGCATTTCAAAAAACCTGAGCAGCAACAAAGAATGCATAAAACAACATTGATTCATGTTGCACAAAACTACCAATTTTTTCAAACAAATTCTGCTTGCTCATATGCTTGAAAATGCAAATCTAGTGTACTCAATAGGATATTACAAACATGTCCATTTAACAATTGCATTACAACTTGTTCACTAACCATTCTTTACAACTCATTTGACAGCCTACTACAACAAAAAAACAGGGCAGCTCTCTTGCTTGTTATTTCACTACACTGACTACTTCTATAATTAAAAATAGGGCGGGAACCTACCATAGCTTCATGGGCTGTAAGCCTATCTTCATGGTCATAGCAAAGAAGTCTATCAAGAAAATCAATTGCCTACATGAAGTTATAGTAGCAATTAGTCCTAGCAGAGAAAAACATTAGAAAAGGGAAATTGTAGGAAGAATATTGAAAATGTAACCTCTGCGGAGATGAGATGCCTCTTTTCTGCATTCACAAACTTGGACCAAGGTTTCCTGCTATGCCTGTGTTTAATCAATAGCATACGTGTGAAGCAAAACAATGTTATTTCCTGATGCAAAATGTGATCTAAAGTGAAACCATAAGACTTTATAGTGCTGTGAGATACCTCAAAATCAGGGCCTCAAGCTGAGGATCAAGCACAATTCTGTATTTATTCAAATAAGCACTAAGTCGACCAATACCTAGCACTGCTCGTAAGTATAACTAGTTCATCAATTGTGAATGACCACAATATCTTCAACCAAAAAATAGAAAATATATACATGCATATGCAAGTGCCTAGTATAAACACACATCTAAGCACATTCGGAGCACGCCTCTGTGAGCAAAAACAAAGACAATTGTGAGACAATAGCAAACCTTGGCTATTTTTGACAAGCTGGTCATGGTTGTTGTGAGACAATAGCAAAACTTAGAAGTAAAGCATAGAGACTTTAACATGGTACAATATTTGCTTATTTAGATAAAGACTAAAACATAAATAGAGGAATGTTCATCAGGCAAGATATATAATGTGTTTACACTGTTAACAGACTGATACAGATGTATGAGCAATTTTACGGGGGATAGCCTTACTGGTGAATTCTTGATTTCTGAGAAACTCGAAGCGCAGCATCCGCTTGTCGCCTTATCTCATGTCCGGAATCACTCAAAGATATTAAATAAACTGCAAGGGGCAGCAAACACAAGGTTGCTGAATCACAATACAAGTAATACATCGAGGTAAAAGAGAAGCATTACCATCGAGAAAATCGGAAGGAAGCCAAGCATGTCAATATCGTGTACACTGTCTAACATCATTATCCACCCTACCAAAATTGTCTTACATAAGGATTCAACACATTCATGCGCTCTCTCAAGAGTGGTATAAATTCTTCTATGCTAAAGAGCAAAATTAAGATAAAAGCGGCAATCAGAAGTCAACACTAAGATTAAGATAAGGAAAACATTGATATTAAAAAAGCAAAAGATATACAGCATACCTAAACTGGTCACTCTTAGTTACAATATCCTGGTTTATAAATAATTTATTTTATCAGTGGTAATTAAGAAGAAAATAAGACACATGTTATAGGATGCACAGTACAGTTCAGACAATCATACCTTGACAAGTCTGTCAAGAAGATGAGCTGCGCTCGCACATTAGCATCGGAAAGGTGTGCGCGCGGATTGGGGAGAAGGGGGACAGCGGTGGGAAGAAGGTGGGGACGGCGGTGGGGGAGAAGAAGCGGCGGCCGGAAGAAGGGAGGACGGCGATGGGGGAGAAGGAGCGGTGGCTGGCCGCTAGGGGAAAGGGTTACGGCGGCGGATCAGGACAGCGAGCGGCGGCGGTGAGGGAGAAGGGGACAGCGGCGGTGGGAAGGTGGGGACAGCGATGGGGAGAAGGAGCGCGGTCACCGCCGAGAGGGGCGCTACAACGGATCGGAGAATGAGCGACGGAGGTGGGGGAGAAGGACGCGCGGTGGTGGAAAGAAGGGGACGGCGGTGGGGAGAAGGAGCGGCCGCCAGCTTTGGAGAAGAGGCGCGCAAATGGATCGGGAATTAGGGCTAGAATCAAGATGTGAGTATCGAGGAGGCGCGCGCAGGAGGGAGGGGGAGAGCGTGGGGAGGTGGACAGCGGGGGGGGGGGAGGAGGCGGGGCGGCGCGCGGGGTGGGAGGGAGGGAGGAGGCGGCGGCGGGGGTGGGGAGGAGGAGGCGGCGCGGCGGGGGAGAGCGAGGGGAGCGGATCGGGCAGCGGGAGGAGAGCGAGGGGAGCGGATCGGGCGGCGGGGAGAGCGGATTGGGGCGCGCGGGTGGGAGGAGGAGGCGGCGGCGGCGGGGAGAGCGAGGAGCGGATCGGGCAGCGGGAGGAGGCGAGGCGGCGCGCGGGGTGGGAGGGAGGGGAGGAGGCGGCGACGCGGGTGGGGAGGAGGAGGCGGCGGCGGCGGGGGGAGAGCGAGGGGGAGGCAGGGGAGGGCAAGGCGGAGCGGATCGGGGCAGCAGGGGGAGAGTGAGGGGAGTGGATCGGGGCGGCGGGTGCGGAGGGGGAGGAGGGGGCGGTGGGGGGAGAACGGTTCAGATTCTATCTCATAATCAGATCGAATGGCTAAAAAAATGATGGAGGACTCATCAACCACCAACTCCTTTTAAAGTAGTAAAGATAGTAGTAGTAGGGCTCATGGGGTCCTTGCCTCCTATGAAAAGAAGTCGTCACGGATAAAGCTACCTGTCCGGAAATTAACATTTGCTCCAGAGTTCGGTTGTTGTAAGGACAGTAGGATGTGTATATGACTATGTCATCGTGAACGTACGTTAGTGATTGTTCATTGTGGATATGGGTGATCCACAATAGGTGAAAATGGATTAGGTAGTTTTCGAATAATATGAACATTTTTTAACACAAACAGTGTTGGTTCGGATATTTTTCAGATAGTGTCTATTGGAAACGAATATAGATAGTATTTACCGGATACAAAATCAAATACGGCAGTGCACTATCTAGTAAATACAAATACGAATTATCCAGATGTTAAGAAGGTCGGATATCTAGAGTTTATAACCTCTAGTGGCCCAGTCTTTACCCCCAGCCTAGCAATTCAGCCCATTAGTCACAGTCTCATAGGTTTGCCTTCCTTCCCTAGTCCCAATCCCCAAAATCATAGACGGGGAGTCAGCTAGGGTTTATTGCTCCTGTTGTCTTGTGTTTCACCGCCGGTGCCACTCCTCACCCCATCAGCGTCACCCTCCACTCATCGGCTCTTCGTGCTAGGGCCTTGTTGGCACCGCCACTCTAGCCCTCCACTCATCGTGTCACAGCCTCGCCAATGCCGCCCCTCTTCTCGTCGCACCATGGCCTCGTCAGTCTTCATGCTACCCTCATTTCGTTGCACCGTGGCCTCGCTGGCACCGTCTTGCCACCGTCGTCGCGCTCGTCTGCAATATATACATGGACACAGTGAGCTTATTCTTCTATTATGAATTTCTTTGTTATGTCTTGTGTTATATGTCTTGTGTTATCCACTCTCCACTAGTCATTGATTTCTTATGTGTTGTGTCCACCATCTTGTGCTAGATGAAATCTATAAGTGCAAGTAGTAGTGCAAGTGTAAGCCATACATCTCCAACTTTGTTGGTGTAATAGCCACCTACTGCGCTATGATTGCTCCTGATCTAGCTGCTGGTGCATTGGTGTCGAGAAATGAAGTTAATTTGACTAGTACCAGGACCGACCTTCTTGCTCCCGCTGGGAAGAGAGTGAAGAAGTGTAGCTCTAATGTTTGGGAACACTACAAGAAATTTGAGTAAAGAAGAAAGAATTAGATTGCATTGTTATTACAAAGCAGTGGGCTCAATGCAAGAAGTACATTTACAGAGCTTATTGTGAGAGCAACCGAGACACATTAGTCTGGAATCACTTGGTGTACAAGCACCAAATCAAGGGAGGTCAGCAACAGCTAAAATTCAAGAAGTGTGAAGACAACATCATCACTGCATCTGTTGAGACTTGTAGGTATGATGAAGTTGACCATTTGAAGAAATTAAACTTGGCAATTGTCATGCATGAATATCTCTTTAATATTGTTGAGAATGAGTACTTTGTAGAGTTTATCAAGTTTTTATACCCTAGTTTTCCAATTAAGAGTCGCGTTACTGTGAGGAAAGATATATTGAATATCTTTGTAGAGGAAAAGAAGAAATTGTACGAGTACTTCAAAACACTTCCTTGTCGCTTTAGTACAACTATGGATACATGGACATCAAATCAAAATAAATGTTACATGTGCATCACTATACATTGTATAGATGACAACTGGAGCATGCAGGAAAGAATTCTTAAGTTCATGCATGCAGAAGGACATCATTCGAAAAAGAATTTGTGCAAAGAGTTTTATGATAATATATTGGATTGGAATCTTCATAGAAGGTTGGGTTGCACCTACTTTGGACAATGCCGCAGCCAATGATGGATGTGCTAAGGGGTTAGTCATAAGACTCAATAAGATAGCTCTTTTGATATGTGATGGCATCTTTTTTCATGTGAAATATTTGAATCATATTTTAAACCTTACTGCTTAATATGGTTTGAAGCAAATTGCACCGAAGATTGCAAATATCAGAAATACAATTTCAATTGTGAAAAACTTTCCATTGCAGTTAGAGGAATTTATCAATTGTGCATCAGAGTGTGACTTGAATATGACTAGTGGTCTTTCCTTGGATGTTCCAATAAGGTGAAACTCCACATATCCCATGTTGAAGCAAGCTATTCATTGTTAACCTGCTTTTGATATGCTTTTTTCTTCAGCATAGAAGCAAATATGTGAAGTGTGCTCCAACTGCCAATGATTGGACTATGGCAAAATCATTGTTTACATGTCTGAAGAAGTTTTATGATGCTACTGAGCTCTTCTCTGGTGCTACTTATCCAACAACAAATATGTTTTTCAGTTATTTTTGTAATATTAAACTTGCGATTGTAGACTGTGGTTGCAACCCTAATCCAGTTATAACTGCTATGGCAGGCTCCATGAAAATTGAATATGATAAGTATTGGGAAAAAAAGTCTAACATGGCTCTTTTTGTAGCATGTTTTCTTGATCCTAGATACAAGACAAAGCAGATGCACTATTTTGCAGAGAAGATTTACTATGAGAATGCTCCAGAAGAAATCAATAAATTCTCAAGTGTTATTAACTAGGTGTTCCAAGGTTATGTGTCTAGTCCACCTATAACTTCAAATAAAACATTAGCTATAAAAGTGGATTCTCAACTACATGTAGACAAAGACAACAAGGTTGAGGATGAGGAAAGTGATGATGAACTTGATGCAGACCTTAAAAAGTTCTTGCTTGGTGGTACTGCCTTAGACCAAAGTATCAAATTTGAGATGGAAGTGTACATGAAGCAACCACTAGTGCATTGGGAATCAAAAGGAATTTGATATTTTGTCATGGTGGAAGCTCAAGTAACTTGAGCTTCTTATTCTTGCCTGGCTTGCTCGTGATGTTTTATCTATTCAAGTGTCGACTGTTGCTTAGGAGTCAGCATTCAGTGCTGACGAACGTGTTGTTGATCCATTTTGCAGTCATTTAGATTCCGAAGTCATTCAAGCTTTGATTTGTGCCAAATATTGGACTACAAATTCTAAAATAAGGTAATGTTAAGTTATGCACTTGTGTTTGTTGGTTTATGTGTAGTATGGGAGGAAACCTTTGAGCCTAATTAATCTTTTGACAAAACTTACAGGTGAAAATGTTGGTGAATCTATCATATCTGAGATGGACATGGAGGACATTGAGTGACGTTTCGCAAGCTTGTTGACAAAGGTTTGTTGTTTTGTTATCTAACTATATGGTTGTTTGGCTTAATTTCATTCCACCATGGATATTCATTGACTTATACTTGTAGGATGTTTTTCATTCCACCATAGATATTCATTTAATTATACTTGTAGGATGTGTTGGAGGACATGGATCTAGATTATTTGGTGGAGAAGGATGAGTGGGAGGACATGATGGAGGAATGACCGAATGTGGGAAGAGACTATGAATCTATGATGAACTTGCTACTGGTAGTATTTATCAAGAGTTATGTAATTTTATTGTGATATCTATTAGTACCTATCAAATGTGATAAATCTATCAACTGTTAGTACCTATCAATTGCTATTGCTAGTACCTTTTGACTATAAGTGTGATGAACCTGCTATTGTGGTGCCTTGATGAATTAAGTGTTATGCAATTTTACTTTTAGACATGGTGTTTACGTATTATCAAACTATGACTGTAATGAACTTGTGAGATATGATGAACTAAGTGTTTTGTGTGTGATAACTAATTAATGCAGCTTGCAAGTGCCAATGTCATGTGTGATTACCGAAAATATGAAGAATTCATGGATGATTGATAAATAAACTAGTTATTTGTTTCTGTCGATTCCACATGTACAATTTAAAGTGTTTTTATGTTCCGATAAATATCTATGATCATATTCTTTCTGATTCGTATTCACTCCATAAATGTATTTGATATTATTTGTATTTGCATCCGCATCTAGAGAACAAATACAAAAATAAATATGATAAACTATTATCCGTTCATATTTATTCCGTTTTCACTTCTAACTGTAGATGCTATAGTGTTGTGGGTTTGGAGGAACCTCTCTTTTTTTTCCCGTAACAACAGTTTATTGCCATTTGGTCCAACGTCGCTTTCGTGCTCGCTCATGGAATATGCCACTTTAGCTTTTTTTTTGTGTGAGGTTTGTTACACTTTTGCTCCTCCCTGTGGATTGTGAAACATGGCTTTTCATGGGACGTTGGTTAGTTTGTGGACTTTGTGGCTGTCCGTTCCTATTCGGGATTGTGTGTTAACAGTTTCGGGCCTCTGATCCACCGGCTCGAAATAGCACGCGCCATGCATCTTATCACCATGCGACACGGGTGCAACCGGCGATTGGATTAACGACTGAGCACTGCCGAGGTCGTCTAGAACTTTTCCCCTTTCCATGCTACCGTCATCTGGATGAAATGCTGTAGCACTTGACACCATGGCTCAATTTACAGGTGGTAAGTGGTGGTAACCTTCAAGATGGATGCTGATGCTGTTCTACAAATCAAACTGGGGAATAGGCTATCAGAGGATGTTACTGCCTGGGCGTATGAAAAGACTGGAATCTACCCCGTTCGGTCAGCGTATCGCGTTCTGAGAGACGACCAACCTCGTGCTGTAACCAACTCTGGCACCGATACACCCTCGTCGTCAATGCGTGAATTGACGGGGAAGAAACCCCCGCCTGCACCCCGATAACTTGGGCAAAAGATCTGCTTGTTGGTGGAGTTTGTTCAGCAGTCGACGCTGCTCTGCTTGTGTCGTGGATCTGGTCTTTATGGACCGGGAGAAACGGCCGACGTCATGGCCAAGGAAACTGGAATCCTGTGGCAGCGGTCAGGCATGTTGCTAATATGGTAGAAGGTTCCTTCCCTTAAATAGCAAGGTGATGGCTGAGCAACCAAGGCCTGCAAAGTGGGAACCACCTCCAGGGGTGTGTGTGAAGATGAACACTGATGCTTCCTTCGATACACTAATCAGTTGGGCGGCTCGGTTCTGTTATTCGTGACAGCTCGGGTGGCTTCCTCGTAGCAGAAACACGAGATATGAAAACCTCCCTGATGTTCTTACTACCGAGGCTCCTGCGATGAGAGATGGGCTCTGGGTGAGTTATTTTCAGTTGCGGTTGATGATTTTTTGTTTTAGTATAAACGTTTGTATGAACGAACTAAATATCGATAAGTCATTTCGAAAGAGATGTCTTAATAAATCGTTTCAAAAAAACGATAAAAAAATCGCTCCATTCATTTATTCTAGAGAAACTATAAACCATATACTAAGAAAAAAATGTGCCTTTAGCTGGCGGATCGTCAAGGATACCGCCGTGTGATGATCGAGTCGGATAGTTTGATTCTTGTCAACATGATCAAGTCTCAGGACGGCAAGAGATCGGCGATTGCAGGCATTTGGCATGAGATCCAGGGGCTTAGCAGGAATTTTCTTTTTCAATTATCCATACCAAACGTGAGGCTAGTTCGGCGGCTCATTGTTGTGCGAAGAAGGCCTTGGATGGTATCTCCATGTGTACGTTTTTATTGCATTCCAGATTTCCTTGTGGGTGTAATAACCAATGATTGTAATCCTGCTTTAAGTTAATAAAGCTCCTGTGTCTCTAAAAAAAGTGGTGGTAACCTGCGTACCGGCTGGTAGCAAGGGTATAGGCATGTTTCACCTAGTCTCAATAGGTTTCATTCACATTTTGCAAGTTTCATCAGGTTTCAAAGAGTTTCAAATAGGTTTAATAAGGTTTCAACAATTATCAAATATTAAACTTAAAAGATTCAATGGGTTTCACATCTGAAATTTAATTTTGAAAATGAGGTTCAGAAGAATTTCAAGTGAGTTTCAAAAAACAAACTTCAAAGTTCTAGAGTGTTTTGACAACTTACATGGAAAATTTCATACAGTTTCAAAGTAAACATCAAATTTCATAAAAGTTTCATTGGGTTTCAAGTGTCAAGTTTCTAGCAAATTTTTACAAAGTTTTAAGTTTTAGCTAGGTTTCAAAATATGATGATTCAGTTCAACAGTTTTAGCGACATATTTCAATGAAGATTCCAATCAATATTGGAGTTTCAATTAGTTTCAACCAAGTTTCAAGCCGAAGCTTCAGTTTTCACAAGATCAGTATCATGCAAAGTTTCATGCAGAAGCTACAATTTTCAGAACAGTTCAAGGCGAGTTTCATATCGAAGCAATCTCAAAAGAAATTCATATGCATGTTTCATGATGAAACATGAAGTTTCAAAAAATTTTAAAGTGAGTTTCACTCAATAAATGCAAGTTTCAAGCGGATTTCAAAAAGTAAAAAACTACAAGTTTCAAAGCAGTTTCCATTTTCAAGAGAGTTTGAAAAAAAATCTTCAACTTTCAAAGAATCAATTTGGCTACTGGAATTTACTGGAGGCAATTAAGACGAGTAGGAGGTGAGTTTCGAGCATGCCGCCCATCACCTTGCTCACTCATGGCTGCTCGCCATCCGTCTCATTGTCATTGCTATGTGATCCTGCCACCGCTCATCGCCTATAGTCACTCGCCTCTCCAAGAGAGCTTGTGGCTGTCTACTATAGAATAGGGGAGACAGAGAGAGGGAGGGGAACAAGAGAAACATAGATGCATGCCAGCAATTGAAAGGGACAAAGAGAGATGGACGAGAGAAACATGTGGTGGAGAATAGTTGTGATGTTCTGTCTAGATCTGAATATGCAAATTCGGACTCTCTGTGTATACCGCACTAGTCCAGGATCACGCTAGTGCACACAGTTAAATATAGATGAAATATCAACTATATGCACGCTAAAAATAAACGAAAAACTCAAATAATAGCAATTATCCAAAGTACAACCTTATAGCTAAGCTTACAATATCCCTATCCTGAAAGACTCAAAATCTAGCAGCGGAAGGAAATAAAATAAGTGTAGTAGCCATTCGACATGTCCACAGGCAATCGACTGGGGAGCGAAGTCCTAATCCGCGAAATCGCTGAAGTATCCTCCCTCGGGTATCTCCTGCTGGTATAACTCCTCCTCCTCAACTGAGCAACAATGACATAAAACCGTGAGTACATTGGTACTCAGCAAGTCGTTTGTAATAAATGAATGCAATATAATATGCAAGGCTTACCAATGGAGGGTTAAAAGGTTAATTCGCATAAAGCGATATTTTAAAGTAAATATGATAAATAGATTGAAAACGAACTTTAAAGAAAGACACTAATAATTAAATAAATAATAAAATTAAATAAGCCACTTGTGAACTTCCCATCCACAAGATAATCCAACAGTGAACTGACCATTCACTTTCCAACAATAACCAATCCAAGTTTTATGCAAACACCACCCCTCGTGTGAAATCATTGAGCATTGTCCATAACCGAGGACGTGACTATTCGAATAATTTTACAATCTGCAGAGGTTGCACAACTGTATCCACACGATATGATTAACCTCGTACCAAGGAAATCACAACAAGGTCTTTACGATGTTCAACCTCAACTCAATCCCGTCTGCTAAGGTTTCGCATCACACCTCCCCTTGCACCTCATGAAAATCAGCAACCATGTTCATTACAATAGCGAGATTGAAATATCCCAAATTAATCAGTCAGATCTATCCCATATTAGACATGTGGTTTGCATGGTAAAACTCAGATTAATAGCGCACAAAGTTAAGTCCTTAATAATACTCAGGTGAGACTTCCACATCTCTCAAAGTGAATCCACACTTCCCCCTTTCTGCACGATTACTCGCCCCAAATAAAAATCAGTTTTGTATAACTAACGCTAATGACATACCAATGTCAGAGCACAAATTTTATAACTGTGACACCAACCACGATTTCATATATCATTATATCAAATTAATTATTCACATGCGATGATGAACCCATCATAATATAAGTATGGCTAAGCATACTAATCGTACCACCAATGTGACATCTAGCATAGCATCACTAATTAATTTTCCAACCTATGGTGACTAGAGAATCAGGGTATTTCAAATTCTCAAGGAGTGATTATTCAAATTGGGACGGTAACTACCAAGTACAAATGTTTGTAATAAAATAGTGATGCAAGGTAATTTAAAATAAAATAATTAAATAATAGATTAAAAATTTGGTTCAACATAATCAAAAGACACGACTTACCTTGGTTTGGCTCAGTGAGGAACTCTGGGTCTTCTGGCGGCGCTCCTGCTCATCAGAAATCGAGATCTAACGAGAGAGAAAACGACTGAACAACAAAAATAAAATCAAATAAAATTTAAATGAACTCCAAAAACCTTGAAACCAGAACCAAAAGGTAGAGCTCGATTTTAGATGAATTTAGAAAAAAAAGAACATGGTCAATCGGAGTTAGGATAGAGAAAAACGAGCTCTCGAAAAATAAAATGGGCTGGAAATTACTAAAAATCATAAAAGTTACTGTGCTGTGGACTCGATGCATGGGAAGACGGGTTCACGGTGGACTCGGCTCACGGAACAATGCACGGGGGTGGCGCTGACACGGCGTATAGGGTTGATGTGGCAATGACACATGGCATGGATGGGCTAACGTGGCAATGACACGTGGCATGCTGATGTGGTGTGTTGACGTGGCGGCTGACGTGGCATCTGGGGTTGGTGGTGCTGATGTGGCACTGACACGTGGCGGCTAGGGCTAACATGACATGCTGACTCGGGTGGAACGGGTCCACGAGTCTACGGAACAGTGCCTCTGATAGGTGGGGTCGGGTTGTTGGTGACTCGGCGCACGGTGGACCGGGTGCACCGAGGAGGCGAAGCGTCAGTGGCGCGAGGGTTCGGACTGACGTCAGCGTGATCCAATGGTGACGGCTTGGACATGTGGCGAGATCGGGACCGTTGATCCAGATCTAGATCGACGGTGGCAACAGGGGTGTCGGTCCGTCGGATGGCTGGCACATGGCGGCTCGAGGGGAGGCGCGGTGCAGTTGGGCGCGGATGCGGGCACAGGTGCTGCAGACGGTGGCGTATGGCGGAGGGGTTGGCTCCGGCAGCGGGGACAGAGGGCGACGGTGGGGCGGCTCACCGGCGGGGCGGAGACGGCGGCGGGGCTCTGGTTGACGGCGAGGGCGGCTCGGCACGGACACGGGCACGTGTGCCGGCGATGTCAGGGAGGCGGCGGCGTGAGATGTCCGTGGCGAGTATGGCGGCGACGCTCGGGGTGAGGTGTGGCGGTGGGGATGCGGCGGATTTTAAGCACGGAGCTCGAGGCGATTCCGACGAGGAGACAGTGCGGCGCGAGTTCTGCTCGGAGACGATGAACGCACTCGCGACATGTGGCACGGCGGGATGCACAACGTGTGACACGACGGTGATCAGACGGCGATGGGGAACTGCACGGATGAACATTACGCACGGCCGTGGATGGCTGACACGTGGCACAAGTGGTGATCCGACGGCTGAGGTGAAGCGGCGGGCGCGGGCGCACAGATGGGCGATGGGTGGTCGATGCGGGATCGGGTGGCGGTGGCGTATTGGGCCATGAACAGTATTAGGCCGGGCCTAGTACTTTTCACAAGAATTTTCCTCCAATTTTTCTTTTTCATAAATTCAATTAAAACAAAAGGAGTTCTAGAAAATAACAAATAAATCCAAAAAATTCACCAAAAAAATCTAAAAAAAATCCTTGAGACACAGGGAATCAAAATAAAATATTTTCAGTTTATGTTAATATTTATTTTAATTATATTAAATCCTTTTTAATTTCTAAAAATTCTATTTAAGCTTTATTAATTTTCAGAAAATTTCATAAATTCATTTTTATTTCAAAACTTTTGAAAATGCTGAAAACAGGATATTACATGTTCCATCCTTATCTCCTCATATGTATAAAAAAATGAATGGTTCAGTGTACAATTGGAAGCTTGATCCGATAAATGTATCTTACGCCATCGATTTTGAGTTTAACGGTGTACTATTGTATAGTATTTCTTTTTCTTTCAATAAAGCGCTATGGGCTAGGCGTCCGTCGGACCGCCTATTTCCCCTTCGTCGCACGAGTCCCTTGTGAGCAAGCAAGCACAACGTAGACACAAGCTACCTTCTTAGGAAACAAGATCCTAAGCTCCAGGAGAGTTGCCATGGCTGGACAAGCTCCGCGCAGCCGGCCTCAACCTCCGCGAGTGCCACCGAAGCCAACCGAGTCACTGAGCCTTGCAACCGCGGGCAGCCTCGACCTCCTCTTCTGGCATGTGTGTTGTACTACCTTCCTGACGAGTTGCAATCCACTGTCTCAATTGTTACAAACAAGGAATCTTTTCAGTTGCAATAGGTCTTATGAAAATAAGGGTTATTTGTTGCATTAGTTTTCTTAATTTGTGCATGACAGTATCCATTTTGTTGCAACGAGGAGGGTGCTCGTTGCATGCTCAACTTTGTTGTTGTGCTCAGCTATATTTTGTTGTGCCATGCGGTTGAATTTGTTTGTTGCACCGGGTTGAATTTTTGTTGTGCATCATTTAGAGTTACATTGTTGCACTTCGGTTGAATTTGTTTGCGTAGATCGGAAGGCCCAAAAGCCAACATTTTAGGGAGAACCAACGGCGGCCCAGGCGTCGTATCATAGCGCTCTGATCGGACGTTTGACGCTCTAGTTGTTTCACTATTTTTTTTAAACAAGAATACATGTGTAGAAAAGACTAAGGAAATGTAAGACCATGATAAAAACACAAAGGTCGATGGAGGCAGAACATAGCTGGGCGGAATCTATCGGAATAATCACCGGAAACATGATATTTCCAAAAATAACATGAAACAGAACCTGATTTGACCTTGCTCATCAAACATACATATCCTTCACATTTACACATGCAAAATATGCACGTTCTCATGCCTCTTGTCCACTGGCGCAAATTGACATGTGTCACACATCTGCAGCTCTAAAAGCTTAAGGCCAAAGTTACCTAACTGAACACAGCAACAGTTTAACCTTCTTTGGCAAACCACAGCACAAGGCCGTTCGTCAACCAGACACGCATACACCAACTCACATCTTCCCTCTAAATCCTCTCAGCCATCTAAACACTTCATCACCCCCTCCTTATAAAACTTGCATCTCCAGACATCTCGCTAGGATCTCTCGCTCTCTCTCTTCGCTTGGTTCCTCCACCAGCCATTGGCCTTGGCCAAGGCTGATGAACCATTTCCACTCCTAAATCCTAACCATGGGCGCCCTCTCCTTCCCGCCCCTCGTCGTCCTCGCCCTCCTCTCCTCGTCCTCCTTCGCGCTAACCACCCATGAGACGGCCGCCATCGCCCGCCGCCAGCTTCTCGCCTACGAGCAGCACGGTGACCATGTCCACATTGACATCGAGATCGAGATCAAGATCAACAACCCCCGCCTCCTCGCGGCGTACAAGGCGCTGCGCTCGTTGAAGGAGGCGCTATACTCTGACCCCAACAACTTCACCGGGAACTGGGTCGGCCCCGACGTGTGCTCCTACAACGGCGTGTTTTGCGTCCCGTCGCTGGACAACGGGTCGGTGAGCGCCGTCGCGACGCTCGACATGAACGGCGCCGACGTCGCGGGGTACCTACCCAAGGAGATCGGCCTCATGAGCGACCTCGCCGTGCTCCACCTCAATTCCAACCGCTTCTGCGGGGTCATCCCGGAGGAGATCAAGAACATGACGCAGCTCTACGAGCTCGACGTCAGCAACAACCGCCTCGTCGGCCCGTTCCCCGACGCAGTGCTCCGCGTCCCCAAGCTCAGCTACCTCGACATCCGGTTCAACGACTTCGAGGGCCCGATCCCGCCGGAGCTCTTCCTCAAGCCCTACGACGCCATCTTCCTCAACAATAACCGGTTCACCACCGGCATCCCGGACACCATCGGCGAGTCGAGGGCGTCCGTGATCGTCCTCGCGAACAACGACCTCGGCGGATGCATCCCCAGGAGCATCGGCAAGGCCGCCGCCACGCTCGACCAGTTCATCTTCATCAACAACAGCCTCACCGGCTGCCTGCCGGTGGAGACGGGGCTCCTCACCAACGCGACGGTGTTCGACGTGAGCGGTAATGCGCTCACCGGCTCGATCCCGCCGACATTGGCCGGCCTGTCCAAGGTCGAGCAGCTGGACCTGTCGCATAACTTGTTCACCGGACTGATGCCCAAAGACGTCTGCGAGCTGCCGGCGTTGACGAACCTGTCGGTCTCGAACAACTACTTAATGCGAGAGGACATCGAGTGCAGCATTCTGGATGTTGACATGGACAAGTCGTATCACGATGAAGCTAACTGCATGGGACATGCAAGACCCATGCAGAGGAGTGCAGGCGAGTGTGCACCGGTAGTGAGCCGCCCGGTGGACTGCAGCAAGGCTGAACGCTGTGGATGGCAGGCGCCAAAACCAGCCAAACATTCACCACCGCCTGTACCAATTCCCTCGCCTCCGCCGCCGCCACTGCCGGTATCATCTCCGCCACCACCAACAGCGTCTCCTACACCGCCACTTCATAAGCCAGTTATCCTCCCGCCAGTACATGGAACAAAGTACCAGTCGCCACCACCGCCGCTTTTTCCAGGCTACTGAGTTGAGAGCGTGCGTGCATGATGTGTGTATAGCAGTGTTTGTTCTTCCAATTTTAGCACAGGAGAAAATGAATGTAATATAAGCACATACTTCACCACATTGAGGGCGCCCATTTATGTTTCTATAGCTTCTGAAATGGTTTCCACAGTTTTTTTCGAAGTTGCTATACATCTATTGCACGAAAATTTTAGGGCATCTTGGAACGCATGAATAAAAAAAGCAAGAATAGGTTAGGAATACACGTGGAAAACAGATGATTATAAAACACATTAAAACTAAAGAAATTGTTGTTTGGATGAGATGCAGGAAAAACAGAGGAATCTTTACAAACACCGGAAGTGAATTTTTTCCTTCAAATTCCTATGGAACCAAAGGAATGGGATGCCAATCCTATGTTTTTACTATAGCTTATTCCTACATTCCATAGGAGTGAATAGTGAAGTTTCCTATAGGATTTGGATTTCTATGTTTTTCCTCCAAAAATCCTATGATCTAAAGAGGCCACTACTACAAAACAGGCTATACTGGACGGGTAAATCATAGACGGTTCATACGGAACCATCTGTGCTTAACTATCACAGACGGTTCATACTGCCACCCGGCTGTGATACTATCACAGACGGTTATTAACACGACCCGTCTGTGATAATAGAGAAATCAAAGACGATTCGTGTTAATAACCGTCTGTGATAGTTCACAGACGGTTTGTTATACGAACCGTCTTTGATAATAGAGACATCACGCAGGCGGTTCGTGTTAATAACCGTCAGTGACACTTTACGACGACGGTTATTAACACGAACCGCCTGTGATGTCTCTATTATCACAGACGGTTCGTATAACAAACCGTCTTTGATATGAATTGTCACGACGCCGTTGTTGAAAACCGCTCGTGATACACGCAATATCACGACGGTTTGTATTCGATACACGCAATATCACAAACGGTTTGTGACACAAACCGCTCGTGATATTGCGTGTATCACGACGATTCGAACAGAACCGTCTGTGAATTGTGTCTATCACAGACGGTTGTTGTTTTTAACCGTCTGTGAAAGTACTATTATAGACGGTTGTTTGCAAAAACTGTCTGTAATGTAAGTTATCACAGACGGCTCGGGAGTCATCTGTGATAACCACCTATTATCACTGACACATAAAAACAGACGGTTCGAAAACCGTCTGTGATGACGGTTCCGAACCGTCTGTGATAGGTCTGTCTGTAGCAGTGGGCTCTTAGTGCTTTTTAGTCAAAAATTTAAACTTAGCATGTGCATGAAGATTGGTGCACATTCACCTAATCACCTGCCCTTTGGCTATGTCGTGCACTATCGGACCTGGATTTAATCAATCCAGAATCCTCTGTAAAATCACTGCACTTTCCCTGAATCAGTAGATAGTGCTCACAGATATATTACTGAATCATTTCATACATAACGTGAACTATATCATTGATTAATATTACAGTCATTAGAGTTCAAATAAACTGCATCGGGTCAAGTTTATAATCGAGCCAATTAGTCCAAATGGATACAATACATAAATGCGGAAACTATAGCAAAAGCAAAAGAGGTAGGGTACATTTCGCCATAGGCAAGCGACTAGGGTATGTTGAATGCGACCGATACTAGTCAAATGCTTGGTTAATATTGGTGCACGCATACATCGACTTAGCCCACTAGACTAGGATGTACTACTACAAAAAAGTTTATATTAGACGCCTCATTACAGACGGTTCATAAAAACCACCTGTATTAAATCCAAGTCAACTTTCGTTGCATTTAGAGAAGTCAACAAGTTCTCTACAGTTAATTCACTATCAACTGTTTCCACCGGATCATTTACTATTTCACCTTCTACAGTGAGTAGTTCCCACTCATACTGGGCCTTCATGGTATCATAGTTCTCATCCTTCTGACTAGTCATGATCTTCGCTTCTAACTTTACATTAGAAGAGTCCAAATATTCATCTTTGTTATTTGACTCATCCACTGTCATATCTCCAATCCAACTTGAAAAATTTGCCATTCAACTCTAGTAGTTGCTATACATTCCACTAGGTTAGCATCTATTGTCTGCACATCATACA
The DNA here is from genome assembly GCA_036346265.1 of Melocanna baccifera. Classification (NCBI taxonomy): domain Eukaryota; kingdom Viridiplantae; phylum Streptophyta; class Magnoliopsida; order Poales; family Poaceae; genus Melocanna; species Melocanna baccifera. The sequence continues at coordinate 87,743 of JAYEVJ010000050.1, read as the reverse complement.
ATTTGGTATCCATTGCATTTGTTGCCTTACTATCCTTTTCAATGTATTTAGCCCCTATATATTCTTCCTCTTTTAGTGTAGCATCCAAATTGAGCTCTGATGAATGTATACAAATCAATGGAGTATCTTCTATGACAAATTCATGGTCAAGTTTTCCCAGTAAATCCTTCTCCAATCTACATTCTATTGTGGGTACTATATCCTCAAACATCGCCTCCATGGTATCACACTTCTTGTCCCCCAGAACTAACATGAGCTCTACTTTTTCTAGCATATCCGTGGATTCAGAACATGTACCTTCTTGCATAACTTGAGCACCACTGTCTTCGATAAATCTTGAGTGATCTCTCCTTCAATAGCGGTGGATGTAATACTACATAATTCCACCAAGGTAGCATCTCCCTCTTGTAGTTGATCCAATTTGGTATTGACTACAACCATCGAAGCACTTATGTCTTCCACCTTGCCCAGCGAAGCATCTAAACCGATATATTGTGCATGTAGAGGGAGAAACAGAGCTTCTTCCATGACAAATTCATCCTTTGTCGACACATGCAAATGCATGCCTATTTTGTCTCTGGCTTTAACCACTACCTCAGCAAACTTTGGCTCCATGCTAATATCTTTCTCTTCTTCCCCACCCAACAACATAGCAGCTTTGACCTCTAGAACATCGTTGGTAATCAAATAAGGGTATCCCATACTTTCTATCACACATGTCACTGACACATGTTGAGTGTCTTCATCGGCTATTCGGGTCAATGTTTGGGAATACTTTTCCTCAAAAGTAGCTTCCGTCTCATCTAATTCACTTATTGCAGTATTGACGTCATGAGATGAAGTATCAACCATGTGTATTGCCAACACATCTTGAGTGACTTCTTGATTAGCTTCAGTCAACACCCTGGTATCCTTTGACTTAGCATTCATTCCGTCAACCTCACCTGATATAGTCTCCACCTAACATTTTGGTGCAAGAAGAGATACCAAAGAAGTACATTTGATGAACATTTTACTCTCTTGTGCCATATGCTAGTTTGAGACCAACTCCATTTCGGTTGGTAGCATTGCATCATCTTTTGTTGTAACCTTCAGAGAATGTTTCTCTTCGCTATCACTAAAAGTGAGCTTCTCTTCACTTTCTATTTTGAGTGCTTAATGGGGTGCCCCCTTAATTGATGCATCCTTCACTATTGTTAATCCATCTTGAGGTACGACAACTTGACTACCCTTTTGCTCCATCGTAGGACCTATCTCCTTAACATCACTTGGAGCAATGTCCATGTCAACTTTAGTTGCATCTGGAGATGCCAATAAGTTGTCCACAACAAATTCATTGTTAGCTACTACCACATAATCCTTCACCATTTTGCCTCTTCTATGAGTAGTGGCTCCTCATACTTGTCCTTCATGGCAATTGTGTTTGTCGTCTCAGTTTCCTTCCACGAGGCTAGCTCCTATGTCTTTCTCTTCTTCTATTGTAGGTTCCAAATCAATCTCTATTGAATGTAGAGGAACAAAAGGAGCATCTTGTTTGAAAAATTCATCCACTGTAGTCACTCGTGAATCCATAACCATTTCTCCACTAGCTGTGTCCACTACCTGTAGAAACTTGAACCCAATGTCGTAGGCCTTCTCATCCACCCTACTTGATGTGATAGAGGCTTTTTCTTTAGGTTGAAATGCCAAGGGTCTTCCAGGCTTTGGTTCTACCACGCATACAGGCATTACATCCTGAGCAACTTCCCCATAAGCTTTAGTTAATGCTTGAATATCCTTTGCCTCAAAGTCAGCATCTGTCTTATCGACCTCACTCGATGAAGCTTCCACCTCCAATTTTGACTCATGAATAGAGAGCAAAGAAACATCTTCACTGAAAAATCACCATCAATTATCATCTACCAGTCCTTCACCAATGCTTGTTCATTCTACAATGTCACTTCGCCATCCATAGGCCTACAAGGGACATCAATCTCGACCTCCTCACTAAGAGTGAGCTTCAATTCTTTTTCTAGGATATCTGGTGTTGCTAGTGATGTGCTTTCCTTGACAGATTTGTCCTTTACTACCATAAGACCATCTTGAGCTATGTCCATGACAACAAGGGTCACTGCTTGACTATCCTCTTGCTCCAAAGTTGCACCTATATCTTCGACTTTCCCAAAAGTGGCTTCTAATTTAAATTTAGTTGCATCTAGAGAGACCAATGTGGTGTCCTTGTCAACAAATTCACTTTCTAGTGTAGGCTGTGAATCATTTGATATTTCCCCTTCTTCTGCAAGCACTGCCTTGTCATAATTTATCTCCATGACATCACAGTTTTTCTACCCTTGATCCAACATGATATTTGTTTCTACTAGCACATCCGGGAAGACCAAACACACATCTTTCTTGCATGATTCGACCACCCTCGTATCTACTCCATCGTGAGTGAATTCCCCTTCAACTATGGTGGTTGCAGCAATACATAGTTCTGTCAAGGTAGCATCTATCTCGCCAAATCGATACATCTGCGTACAAACTACAGTTTGTGGCTCATTGTTCTTTGTTTCGAAGGTAGCTCCTATCTCTTCCACCTCTCCTAGTGTAGTATCCACGGTTTGTACTCCAGGTAGAGAGAGCAAATGAGCATTTTTCATGAGACCATCTACTAATGATTGTGAATTTGTGGCCAATTCACTACAAACTGCAATCATTACCTTTGTAGGCTCTGTGCCACCATGTTTCTCATCCACCCCACACAACATGATAGCAGCTTCGTGGGTCTCCAAATGGGGGTTTTCTATTCTTGGTTTCATCATGTGTGCTGCCAAAACATCATGTTGGCTTTCAACCACCACATCATCATCATCCTTGGCCATTGAAACTTTTATGGTCTCCTTTTGCAATACGGCAACCACAATGTCATCATGGTTTTCCTCCAAAGACTCAACTGCCAGCCTTTGACATCTTGTTCTTCCAATTCCAAATCTCCCTCCACCAATTCACTATTCTCTATGATTTCCATGCCTACTGTCTCCACATGACCTTTCATAGTCTCTGATGCTAATGTTGCTTCCTCCTTCGTATTAATGGCTTGTACCAATGCTAATCATCCACTTCTCCAATCATCTTCCACAAATTCCACATCATCACTCTCTCCACCTTGAACCTTCTCTATTGCCTCTAAGTCAACATTGCTAACCACATTTGTTGCTTCCATCACATCTTTAGTAGTCATTTTACCCAACTTGCCATCCACAACACCTTTGGTTACCTCCACCACCCTCAGCTCATTTTTGTTGGCATCAATTGTCAAGAAACTCCCATCTTTGGTCTCTCCTTGCCTCAACTCAGTGCCCTCTCCAACTTTGGCCTCCTTCATATCTTCCAACTCACCGGTCTTGGCCTCAAGCTCCCTTACCGCATCAAGAACAAATTACTCTTCATATGTCCCCTTATCAAATTTTGCATCCACCACATCTGGCACTGGATTCTCAACATCCACGACATCATCATCTATTGATGTAGTGGTTACCGACAATTTGGTCATGGATCTTGCTTAGCCTATAGCTCTAGTTGCTGTAACAACTAGCAAAAAATGGTGTACCAAGAGCAAAGGAGATACAATTTTGGGGGTCCTAGGCAAGGCTCTGGTATGGAAATGAAAGTATTTTTTGCTACGTGTGTGTGTATGTGTTTGTCTTGTATATTTGGTTGTTGTTATAGAATGGGGAAGAGGTGATGGTGTATTTAAATAGGCAGAGGAAGAGTTGCAATAAGAAGTAAAGGGAAAAGTGCATGCTAGTGGTGATCGATATGGCTTTGCTATTTGTGTTTGTATTTATTTTTCTGGCCTTGTGGTTGTTGTGTTTGGGTGGAGTTCTATTTTGATATTTCTTTCTAGCTAGGCATATTACCTTTTTGTTGATGGTTTTTTTGGGTTTCTATGGGTTTTTTTTGTTATGGAACTGGTTAAAGAATAAAGTATGGGATATATGTAGTGATAGATGTATTTGATAAGGTACCTCTTGCATCTTATACAAGTTAAAATAAAATATTTTTTTCGCAAAGAGCCAAAATTAGCTTGCTTTATTATTCACAAAGTTATACAATGTGTGCAAGAAATAATGGGTGACATGAATAGATGTGAGATGGATTTGGGTCTTATGGCTTTTTCCTTGTGGGAAGAGGTGGTGATGTATTTGAATAAGCAGCCGAAGAGTTGCAATAGGAAACAACAAAAAAGCGCATGCTAGTGGTAATACATGTGGCTTTTTGTTTGTGTTTACATTTGCCTTTTCTTTCCTTGTGTTTTTTGTGTTTTGTTGGAGTTCTGCTTTGGTAGTTCGTTCTAGTTGGGCATATAACCTTTTGCCCAATGGTTTTTGGGTGTTATGTGGGTTTTTTAATTATGGTACTAGGTGATAATTGTGTTGGATAAGGTACCCCTTGCTTCTTATATGAGTTAAAATAAAATAGATATTTTGCAAAGAATCAAAAGTTAGCTTGCTTTATTATTCACAAAAGTAGACATTATGTGCAAGAAATAAAGAAGCGAGTGTTAGTCAAGGTTCTCTATCTTTCAGTCGAATCAGTGCCAAGGAAGTTGGTCTTGAAAATAAGTGCGGGGCTGGGCGGTTTGGGAGAATCCTGGACCATCTTGGTTTTTATTTTGAATTTTGACAACCCAGATGTTGGTCCAGCTGATGAAGACCTTCCAGAAAACCCTGTGGTTTTTCATCAGAATGGGCCTCACAGAAACCCCCCACAGGGTGAAGCACCAGAGCCTCCTCCTCAGGATGCCCCATTGGAGGAACGGGAGCCTCAGCAGCAGAATTTGCGGCATTGGGACCATCTGTTAGTCCCTCCCGGTATGGATAATCTGGTGCATGGTGTGGGCTTATCGGATTCCACCTCTGATCAAGTTCTAGCTGCCCATGCTTCTTCACAACATGTCCTGGATTCGCAGTTACATATGATAGAGATATGCCCTAGAGACAATCATAGAGATGATTATGTTTATTATGTTCATGAATTATTGGATAATTTATCTTGTTCCTTAAATAACATCGTCAATATTTATTATCAAGTGTGTAACTTGATTGTGAAACTCTATATTGCTGTGATGATTATTCTTAGATGATCTCTAGTCAAACATGTGAGGACACATATTAATAGACTAGCATATGTATTTGTTGATGACCATGTTTCACGGGTCATAGATATAAAGATATTAAACCAATAATATGGACATATGTTAGCAAACATGGGGTTGGATCGACCCACCATGAAACACTGCGAGAATATTGCATTCTTACCGTCATCAGTTGGTTTCATTCACAATGCGTATGCTATGTCCTTAAGACTTGAGATCGTCGCACGTACTCAAAATGTATAATGACTGACTTAGGGGTTGCCAAACACTACTCCGTAACTGGGTAGTCATAAAGGTAGCTTTCGGGTTTTGTTATGATGCATGCATTGAGGTATGGTCGATCAAGATAGGATTTGCCCCTCCAGACAACAGGAGAGATATCTCTAAGCCTCTCGAGTAATTGGATTCCAGAAATGCATGGCCATGCTATTCACGGTTAAAGAGTTAATCGTAGTCGGGAATTCAAGTCACGTAATCGAGAAAGAGTGGTTGAGCTAACCAAACAAGGATGACACGTACTCGCCTTGAGTTTAACCGATATTGTGAGGCAAAGGCAAATGCATGGGTTTTGTTGAGGTTCGTCCGATATGATCTTTGCATATACTTAGGAGTCGGTATGTCTTGCTAAGGGGCCGCTGCCGATTAGTGGACGAGTAGGAGTACTCGGGCTATGTCTAAGTGTATGTGAACCTATAGGGTCGCACATTTAAAGGGCTGTGACTTAATTCGGATAATGATCCGAATTCTTATGGGCTATGAGTTCCTAATGGGCCTCCAGTTCGAGACCCATTATGATGGTTGCCTATACATAGAGGGGAGGTGGCTTAGGGTTTCAGAAGTGAATTCGGAATTCCCGAAACCCTAGTTGCCACACCTACCTCATCTAATACCGCGCCGCCGGCGCTAGCACTCCAGCGCGTGGTGTTCTGCCCCGTACGTGTGGATACCTCTAGGATGATCCGCAACTTGTGACGATCACAAGGACCTGAAGGAGGAGACGTTCTGCTAGAACGACTACAACTGCATCAACACGCCACATCGACTCTACTTCCGCTACGAGTCTGCGCGTCAAGAGGTAATCCCATGATCTATTACTAGAGGAGGTTCCTTTTACGCGGTAAAATTTTTGAAATTTTGCTTGCATAGCCTACCCGTAAATGTTCAACATATTGTTCCTGTTGGCTCTCATCAACTGTTGAACGTTTTTGAGTCAGATAAGCAACAGGACAATTTTCTTCTGGATGTTGCTCCTCAAGGTTTTATCCGCAGCACGGCCTCCTAAATTTTGGGCTTTCTCAACCCTTCTTTTGTCCGGGCCCCTGTGGTTAGCTTTGGCTGGCCGGTACCCATGATTCGAGTTAAAACTGATTTTTGTGGTCTTCGTCCTAAGCAATCTTGGGGTATTGCTTTTTAGCCAAAGGTCTTTGCAACTCTGTTCAGTAATGGGTACGAAGTCCCTGGGTGTGATATGCTTGATATTTGCCCCCAGGAGTGCTGTCAGGAGATTGAACTTTGAGGAGTGTGAGCCCTTAACAAACCCCACATGCCTGGCAAATTCTTGGGATGGATGGGCAGCTTCAGCAGTACATATTGAGGAAATCACGCCGGAGCCTTTGTTGAACACGCCGGAGCCTTCCTCGTCTCCAAAGCCGAAGCGTAGCAAGAAACTTGCTCCTCCAATTTCAGTAGCTGCTCTGCATAGGAGTCCTCGGCTGAATGTGCTCTCTGGTGGTTTTCAACATGCTCAGCTCTCTGATTTAAAAAAAAAAAAACGCCGCTCCAAGGTGACTCCGAGTTCTTTACTAGTCCTAGAACAAGAATCGGCAAGTTCGGTTGGTGCACCACCCATGGAGGCTGTTACTTTGGAGGAGCTTCAACACCAAGCCTGGAAGTGTCCTCAAGGCACTTCTGATGGTGTGCTACCAGTGACTCTGATGCAGAAATGGGGCGCGCACCGCTGCAAAGTACCTCCTTTGGAGTTGCATCATGAGAATTTCCAAGCTGAGCCGACAACTAAGCATGAAGAGCAGCAAGAAGATGAAACTTGATCTTTTGCTTCTTCTTTTGGGGGGTTTGTTCCTTTTGGCTGTTTCCAGATCTTATTTTAGATTATTTTGTAACAGCCTTAGGGCTTGGGTGGACATTCACTATATGTCTTTTGGGGAGGGTCTGTTATTCCCTTGCTGTCTAGACTTGTCATATTTGCTACAGTGTATTCTGCATGGAGTGCTCTGGCTGGTGCCGGTTATTTACAGTATTGCTGAGAATAGTGTTTCTGCTTTGTTTTCTCTTGTGCACAATGAGTTTGGTTCGCCAGTTCAGGAGTTGGAAAATCCTTTGTTGGAATGTCAGGGGGATTACCTTGCCTGGAAAGTGGAATTCACTTCGTCAAAAAATAAAAGAAAGTGGCTGCTCTATTATATGTCTACAAGAAACTAAGAGAGACAGTTTTGATCTATATTATATTAGAAAGTTTGCTCCTTCCAGCATTGATTAGTTCGTTTTCTCTCCCTCGATGCTTCTGGGAGTTTGCTTATTCTCTGGAAGAGTGTGGTTTTCACGCTGTTTCTTTGTACAACTTTGCTCAAACGATGAAGTTCACGACAGTGGTAAACTCGGCAAGTTGGTTCCTGACAAACATCTATGGACCTTGTAAGGGGGAGCGGAGGGACGCATTTGTAGAATGGTTGTATCACCTTCAGATACCCTCAGGATAGAATTGGATTTTTCTTGGAGACTTTAACTTTATTCGCTCAATTCAGAATCAGAACAAACCGGCTGGAGACATGAATTATGTCATGATTTTTAATAGCATCATCAGTCATCTTGGTTTAGTTACCTCTTAAGGGTCGTTCTTTCACTTGGAGTAATATGCAGGATGATCCTCTTTTAGAGTAGCTTGATAGGTCTTTTACCACTGCTGACTGGACGCTCTCTTATCCTCGCACAGAGGTTCAGGTTTGATCTAAAACTGTTTCAGATCATACTCCTTGTGTTGTGGACATTGGCACTGTCATTCCTAAGTCCAACATATTTCGCTTTGAAAATTATTGGGTGGATCATCCTGGTTTCTTTGATGTGGTTAAATTTTATTGGGGTTTGCTAATTTGCGCTAGCAATGCTGCTACATAGCTGATGGCTCATTTCAAAAATCTCAGGCGGGGGCTTAAATTCTGGTCTAAGTCCCTCTCTCAATTATCTTTGACAATTCAGAATTGTAATACAATAATCCTTTTTATGGATTCCCTCGAAGAGCAGAGAACTTTATCTCGGGAGGAGAGTAACTTCAAGGTTATAATCAAGAACCATTTATCTAGACTTTTTAATTATCAATAGGCTTATTGGAGAAAATGTTGTACTATTCGTTGGGCTCGATTTGGGGATGAAAATACTAAGTTTTGTCATGCTATGGCAACGAAGCAGCATGGAAGAAATTCAATAGCTAGCCTATCAACATCAGAACCATGAGGAGAAGGTGGATATATTGTGGTCTTCTTTTAAAAGCCATATGGGGGTAACTGCCGAGCTGATTATGCATTTCAATCTGGATGAATTAATGCCATCTTCGATGCATCTACATGATTTAGTTGCCAACTGTTCCAGGAAAGAAGTGGATGACGTAGTTTGTCTGTTGCCTTTGGATAAAGCTCTAGGACCGGATGGTTTCAGCGGTCTTTTTATTTGAAAATGTTGGGATATTATCAAAGAGGACTTCTATTTACGCTGTGATGACTTCGTCCATGGCAGAGTGGATATTCGAAGTACTAATGGATCTTATATTACTCTGGTTCCCAAAAAACCGAGCCCAGCATCAGTTAATGATTATAGGCCTCTCTCTCTTTTGAACTCCACCTTGAAGCTATTAACAAAGATTTTGGCAAACAGACTATAGTGGGCAATTCTGCAGATGGTTAACAAAGTTTCTTGGATTTCTTGCAATCTGTCCTAGGGTTATTCATTTGTAACATCCTATTTTTCATAGTTTATTTGAAACTTTTAAAAGAAAATTCACCATTTAGATTTTTCTGGAATTAAATCACGCTTAAAATGAAATTTTAATAATTAAAAGGATTTACTATGACTAAAATAAATATTAACATTTGCTGAAAGTATTTTATTTAGGTTCCTTGTACTTTAAGGATTTTTCTGGATTTATGTGCTATTTTCTACAGCTCATGTGATATTATTTGAATTTCTGAAATAGAAAAACCCTAAAAAATCCTAAACAGTAATGGGCCAAGCCCATTACTGTTCACCCTGGCCCATCAAATCCTTAGCCATCCGATATAGCCCTAGCCACGTGTTGGCCAACCAGCCTGAGTTTGCCTCGACCACCGGATTTGGCTTTGCGCCACGTCGCAAGCATCCGAAGGCCAATTACTATTCATATGTGCCATTTGAAGCCAACCATCTGATCTCGAGAGTGCCACGCATCACTCATCCGCCAACCTCAATTATTGTTCATCGTCGTCTTCCTCCCGAACTCTGCCACTGTCTCGGTTTCCGTGCTCAAGCCAAACTCCACTGCCGTCTCCGAGAGGGACACCTCGACATCTGCGCCCTTATAAGAGTGCCACCTCCTCGTCCTTCGCACCTCGCAGCCACTTGCCCTCGCCGGTGTGCACCGTCAAGCTCATCATCGTCGTCGTTTGCTTGTTCTGCCTCATTTTTGCCTTCATTCTCAGCAACGACAGCCGCCGTCGTCGTCGACGAGGCTGTCGTCGCCGTCGACTTCTCCACTAAGCGTTACCGCACAACCTGACAGCCTCCACCAACATTCGCCCACCACTTGTGAGCTCCACGCTGCCTTGCCCTATCGCTCTCGCTGCTGAAACCCGTTGCACTGTCGTCTCGCCCTTCCATCGCCCCTCAGTCCATTGTAGACCGACTCGCCATAGCCGGAACCCACACATCAGTGAGTACTATGCCATGAACCCCTAAGCCGCCATACCGAGTTAGCAGCCACATCGGATGCCACCTCAACTCTAAGTCCACGCGGCCACCATATATTGTGCCATATAGGTGCCACATCAGCACCAAGCCGAGTCACCATGCCAAGTGGCAGTGCCACATCATCCGCCACATGTTACGCCAAGTCAGCTACCACGTCAGCCCTAATTGCCAGCTGTCAGCCACGTGCCCGCTACGTGTCCACCACATCAGCCTTAGCCTGCCATGTCAGCATGCCCAGTAGCTGGTACATTGTTTTGTGAGTCAGGTCCACTGTAGACTAGCTTTTCCACGCATCAGGTTCATAGCATAGTAGAATTTCTGATTTTTCAGTATTTTCCTTTAGGTTGAATTTTTCAAGAGCCCGTTCTCCTCCGTCTTAGCTCCGATTGACCCCATTCTTTTTCCTAAATTTATCTAAAATCGAGTTATATCTTTTGATCCTAGTTTTAAAGTTTTTAGAGTTCATCTAAATTTTATTTAAATTTATTTTGTACTTCATTGTGTTTTCTCTCTCGTTGATATGAGCTTTACTATGCAACCACATGTCTAGTATATGATAGATCTAACTGATTAATTTATGATATTTCAACATCAATTTTGCTATTGTGATAAATATGGATGCTGATTTCATGAGGTGCAAGGAGGTGTGATGCGAAATCTTAGCAGACGAAATTGAGTTGATGTTCAGCATTGTAAAAGGCTTATTAAGATTTTCTTTAATATGAGGATAATCATATCGTGTGGATAAATTTGTGCAACCTCTGTAGAGTGTAAAACTATTCAAATAGCCATGTCCCCGGTTATGGACAATGCTCGATGATTTCACACGATGGTCCTTAGCAAGTGAGTAAAGCCGAGAGTACATTGGTACTCAACAAGTCATTTGTAATAAAGATGCAATATAATATGCAAGGTTTACCAATGAATGGCTAAAAGGTTATTTTGTAAAAGGAAATAATTTAAAGTAATACAATAAATAGGTTAAAAGCGAACTTTAAATGAAATGATAATAAGTAACTAATCAAGAGAAATGAATAGACCACATTGAACCACTCGTGAGCTAACCATACATGAAGTCAAACCAATAGTGAATTAACCATTTACTTTCTAAAGTTATCCCAAACAAGTCTTTATAAAACGTCTACCCTTCGTGTGAAATTATTGAGCATTATCCATAACTCTGGGGACACAGCTATTCGAATAGTTTTACACTCTATAGAGGTTGTACAACTTTATTCACACGATGTGATCATCCTCACGTTAAAGAAAATTACAACAATGCCTTTACAATGCTCAACCTCAACTCAATTTCGCCTGCTAGAGTTTTGCATTACACTCCTTGCACCTCATGGAAATTAGTATCCATGTTCATCACAATAGTGAAATCAAAATTGAAATATCATAAATTAATTAGCCAAGTCTATCCCAAACTAGACATGTGGTTACATGGTAAGGCTTAGATCAATGGCGTACAAAGTGAAGTCCTTAAATATTACTTAGGCGAGACATCTATATCCCTCGAAGTGAATCCACACTTCCCCCTTTACTGCACGATCATTCACTAAAATAAAAAAAAAATCAATTTTGTGTAATCAACACAAATGACACACCAATGTCATAGCATACAAATTTTATAACTGTGGTTGCAACCACAATTCAATAGCTCATTAAATTAAATTAATTAATTGACCATATGTGATGATGAACCCAACATAACTATAAACATAGCTAAGTATATTAATTGTACAACCCATGTGACAACTAGTATTATATCACTAGAATATTTGCCATCCTATGGTGGCAATGGAATCATGGTATTTAAATTATCAAGGAAGAATTAATCAAATTGGACAATAACTACCATATACAAAGATTTGTAATGAAATAGTAATACATGATAATTTAGAATAAAATAATAAATAATAGATTTGAAATCTAGGTTCAACATAATCAAAAGATATAATTTGCCTTGACTTTGCTCAGTTATGAATTCTTAATCTTCTGATGTTGCTTCCGCTCTTTCGAAGATGCGATCTAGCGAGAGAGAAAACGAATAAGGTATAAAATAAATTTAAATAATATTCAAATGAACTCTAAAAACTTTAAAACAATAACCAAAAGACAGAACTCAATTTTAGATGAATTTAGAGAAAAAGAATAGGGGTTAATCGAAGCTCGGACGGAGAAGAATGCACTCTTGAAAAAATTTATCTAAAGAAAATATTGAAAAAAGAAAAAAAGGTTACTATGTTGTAGACTCAGTATATGAAATAGTGGGTCTACGGTGGACTTGGCTCATGGAATAGTGAACAGGGTGAGTTGGCTGCTAACGTGGCTAGAGGTGGCAATGGGTACCCGAAACCCGATACCCGATGGGTTTTTACTCTATTAGGGCATGGGTCTGGGTCAATTTCCTAACCCATGGGTCTCTTAATGGGCAAAAAGTCTAACCCATCGGATCTACGGGTTCGTGCGTTCCTATAGTACCGAACCAGTAACCCATGGGTATTATAAACCGGCCCATAGGAGTTATAAACCCGAAGAAGCGACCCATAGCCCCATACGGGTTCGGGTATGTTGGCTTTTGAGAACTTAGCTACCATTGTAGTTTGCCTTTATAAGTAATTTTAGTACTTTTTATTTTGAGTTGTCTGCTCGTTAGTATGGTATGAACTCGATGAACTATGAACTATGAACTCGTGAGGCATGGGTGCGGGCATGGGCGACCGTGGGTACCCGTTAACCTAGTGGGTATGGGTTTGGGCAAAAATCTGTACCCGTCACGGGTATGGGTTTTTTAGCGGGCACGTCCAACTTTCGTGGGCACGGGTTTGGGACGGCAAAACCCAGCGGGTTTATACCCGTTGCCAACCCTAAACGTGGCTATTTAGGGTTGACGTGGCAGACACGTGTCATGTTGATGTGGCACTGCCACGTGGTATAAGGATGGCTCAGGTGCTGATGTGGCTGACACGTGGTATGACACATGGTGACACGTGGACATTAGGGCTGATGTGGCATGCGTGTGTGGTGGCTAACTCGACACAGTAGCTCACGGGTGTATGAAAATAGTTCGGCATTGACAAGTGGGACTTAGCGGTAGTGATGCGGTCCATGAGGACTAGGTTCACGGAGGAGATGAAGCATCGGCCGGCGCGGGTGCGACGTGGCATCATAGCTGACATCGGCATGGAGCGGCGACTGGGGTGGCTCTTCGGCAAGCGGGCATGAAGCAAGGCGATGTGGCGGCAAGGTCGGCCGACGGCTGGACGGGGTTTGGTGGACGACGACACAAGACCGGATAGAGTGGAAGATGCGGTAGAGGTGCTCACCGTTGGCAAAGATGAAGTTGGCGACGACGGACTGCAAAGGAGGTGTATGGCTTTGGCACGGTGGACATGCACGCCAAGGCAGCGGAAAGAGCGCACGGCGACTTCGACGGCTCGGGTCAGACAGCGGCGCGCACGAGTAGGGCGACTGTTGGTGTGGGAAATGAGGGCGGTGGTGTCTACTTAAGGTGCGGACATCAAGGGTGAAAGTAGCCAACATGACCAGTGCATGACACGTTGCATCCAACCAGATTGGATGGCCGGCATTAGACCGCACAAATGAACAGTGTGAAGATCCTCGGATGGCTAATGCGTGGCTTTGAGAAGATCGGACGGCTCAGATGAGACGTGTGGGTGAACGGCCGGTGATGGCCGACACATGGAAGGTGGAAGATCAGATGGCTGAGGGTTAAGGGGGCCGAATGACTAGTAACTGTTTTAGGATTTTTGGAGATTTTCTTTTTTTGGAAATTCAGATAAAATCAAAAGAGCTCTAGAAAATTGTAAATAAATACAAAAAATTCAAGAAAATTTTTGAGACATAAGGAACCCAAATAAAATACTTTCAACCAATGTTAATATTTATTTTAGTCATATTAAATCCTTTTAATTTAGAAAATTTCAATTTAAGCTTGTAATTATTCCAGAAAAATCCAAATGATGTATTTTCTTTTAAAAGTTTCAAATAAACTCTGAAAATCAGGATATTACAATGATGAAGCAGGGTAAGCAATGATGCTTATCTACTAATGATGGTAATGATGAATATGGTTATGATAATGGATATCTATATTTGCATCATGTGCACTCATGTGATGAGAAATAGGAACCACCGTGAGTGGATCTGTAAGACCTACTTCAGTAGGCCTCTACGGGAGTGGAGAGACCCCTCGTGCTAACGAGGATGGGCCCACGATAGGGTGAATATTGATGGATGTTCACTCAGACTATACTGGTATATACAATGAGATGAGTAAATGAGTATGTAGAGTAGTGTTGTATTGCACTATATGAAATAACAATGATGAGATATGAGAATGATGATATGAACATGATAATGTATGCAGAGTTTGACATGGCTGGATAATTGCTTATATGTTTGATAGCGTTTATCATCCTATTATATATTTGCTGAGTCTTCAGACTCACCTTTATTTTTTATTGTTTTTTTAAGTGATTATTGAAGACGTCATACACTGATAGGAGTAGCTGTGTTTGTGTTCATGAGTAACTCTGTTTCTACTAAATACATGCTCTCTGGTGGCTCATCGATAAGTCCATATCGTCAGATAGAAACCCATGAGGTTAGAAGGTTTTCTAACATATTCTGGAGCTGTTAATGAATTATACCAGTAATAAACAGTTGCCTTGTATCCCTGCTTGTTTAATGTAAGGGGGCAAATGTGTTTTAGGGAATGAGGTTTGAGACTTTCAGCTTCTTGCTGTGTGCTGAGACATGATTGCCTGTGCACGGCCCGGCCGACATTGTTTTTGTGCCTTCTGGCTAAATCGTCTGGCTCCAATTTGTCAACAAAAAAGGACAAGAAATCATGATGGCTCCAGTATGAGACCAATTTAATTACCAAAGGGAAGTAATTAACAAGCATATCGCATCTTTCGCATATCACTTTGGTAATTTTGGGCAAAGACAATTAAGTTCTTAGAACATCGTCTGATACTTTTATATGGAGGTACGAGTTAAAGCCTAAATGTAGGCTAATATCTCCGTAGAAAAATCGATAAAATGCCATTAAAAAGAATGGCACTCAATAAAATGCCGCTCAAATCGTTGAAATTGGTAAAATATTTCCCTAAAAAATGGTAAAATGCCATCATTTTTTTTAAGGAAATAAGACCCATAGGGTCTTAACTCTGCATTACGGAGGAAGAATGACGGGGGTAGAGAAAGGAAGTATACCGGAGTTGGTGCCGGAGTCCATGACCCACTCGCGAGAGGGTGGACCGTGCACCTTCATGTTGTTCATGGCCGCGATCAGTCCGGAGGAATCCTGTGACGGAGTCAAGGACAAGGGCGTCTACGGCGTGAAGAGGGGCCATCGTTGTGTACGCCTGAGGTGGGGGCGCCGGGGGGGACGGGGGCCAGTGGGAGGGCGCCACTGCCCCCGTTCATGTCCATGAGTCAAAAGCACACCAACGGACCGGCAGGGGGAGTAGTGTTGCGGCTGCTAGACGCGTCTTTGTCATCGGCGCGATTCTTGTCGACGCCCTTGTTCCTGGCGGAGTTTTGCTGGAGTTCCCACAGTTGTTGTGGCAGGCGTCGCCGCAAGATGAGGAGCCTAGCTTGCCCGAGGAAAGAGGCGCTCGAGAGGAGGGCAGTGGCCACTGTCATTTTTGCCACGTTCACCTTGTGCATCTCTTCGAGAAGAACGAGAGAGCACGTGTGGACAACGCTAGGGAAGGCGGTTTGCATGGTGATGTTAGCCACCATGTGTGAGAGCCCCTCGTTGAGGCTGCGGAGTGTTGAGCACCTGCATTTGATTGGAGCAACAAATTTATAAGTGGTATTGTGTTTTCTCTCTCTAAAAGACTAGTTCGATAGGTGAAGATTCCCTCACATTTATAAGTTGTGCCTTTTTCTTTTTTATAATTCATATAAGACTATTTTTCTCAACAGTGAATGCCATGTCGCCCTAGTCGAGAGCCCTGAACATAGCTTCAATATAGATGGCACGACTCTCCTTGTTGTTGAGGAAGATGTCCTCGGTGCCGGCCCAAAGAGCACGCGCAGTGTGACGCCGGCCCAAAGAGCACGCGCAGTGTGACAGGGTTCTATGACGATGTCGAGGATTTCCTCGCAGATGCATGGAACCATAGAGCCACATCAGGACCGTGAAGTCCTGTTGTGTCCAATCAGGTTCCGCAGACTGTGGGTCAATATCATCAATATGATGCATGGCCCGAACTTGCCAAACATGGAGGTGAAGAACTAGCGTCATTTGAAAAAGTTTTGAGTTCTTTAGGTCGAGGACAATAGGGATGTGTGTGCGAATGCTCACATTGATGGCTTCAGTAGGCGGTGTAAGGACAAACACGGTGGAAATAGAGGTAGCAAAAGGAGTGATGGGTGAGGCGGTTTTATTTCATTGATCGGTATATATGATTACATGAGTGTCATATAAGGCGAGTGCAACTAATTAGGAAAGTTACAGCAAATCAGATAAAAAATCCGCTATATATGAAATACACCGAGCTAGTCAAATCTACAAACCGAATACAAGGAAACAAACAATGCGTGATCTCCAAGTATGACGGTGTACCAAAACTATAGTTAAAGGGTTCAACACCAGACATTCTACAGATATGACCCAAAAGAAATAAAACATTACACGTAGGTCCCTGAAACATGAACAATAGGCTAAAAAAATGAAAATTACAAGCAGGCTCTTGATGTCTTGCTGTGGTGTTCGCCTCGCCATGGACGCCCAGTGTAGAAGCCAGCTGACTAAGTTGGTGTTAGATTATATGGTTAGGTCTAGTATTTTTATGATGATGAATAATTGATAATATTGTTTAGCGTTGTATTTGAGACGTGTGGTGTTGTGTGAACTTATGTTGGTTAAGTTAGAAAGAACTTCTGTCGCAAAAAATATTGGTTTGGTTTTTGTATATGCAGGGTAACTCGGAGGCGATCGTAATCTACGGTAAGGACCGGAAGATGACTTAGTGTGAAGTCATGGTCCAGAGGGTCAAGAAAGTCGGAGGAGATGATCGTGCTTGAGTTGGGGCGCGTGAAGATCAATGACGCTCGATTCATGTCAGAGCTATGGTGGTGCGGTTTGAAGGCTATGACATGTGATAAAAATAAAAAAAATTATATTATTGAAGGGTTTTAGATCTCTTAAAAAATAATATACTAAAAAAGTTAATTAAAGTAAAAAGGTCTAGTTAAATGAATTGTATTAAGATTAAAAGCTATGAGACTCGTATTCGGATTTTGGTGGCAGCGTCAAGTTCCGAAGGAAAAAGAAACGGAGTTGTTACCGTGGAGATAAAAAGGTGACACGGGCGACATTGGTTGCAGCGAGCCTGTAGCATAGATTGCCAGGAGCATAGATAGCTAGAGGTATAGGGCCTAGAAAAAGAGTTATTGGTATTAGGAAATCAGGGATAAGGATTCCTGTTTAAACAAATCCTCTCCGTTTAAACGAATTTTTATCCGTAGTGGGCACCTCTCCACCCTCTTATAAATAGAGAGTCATATGGCTGATTTTGTACCCCATTGAATTGAAGCAATAAAGAAAGATCAGGAGTTCTCTCTACCTCTATCTGTGTATTCAATCTATTATTCTGTCTTCTGTGATTGATTCGTTCTTGTTCTAAGCAGAGGAATCGCTCGGACTGGTCGCCAGCGAGAGTTCCTCAACACGTTATCAGCACGACTACGCTCCGGTGAACGAAGGTAATCATCGAAGCACAGATTGAATTTTCTAGATCGCTTTTGAATCTGCTTTTCCTTCGCGTTTTGGATTTATTTTGTCTACGGTGCAAATTCGCCCTAATTTACCGCGAGCAGACCCAAAGTCGCCGGCAGAATGTCGATCGTTAAATTACCTACAAGGGTGGATATCGATTGCACTGTAGATTGATCTACCGTAAGCAGACTGGAAGTCGCCGGTGATTTCGTCGATCGGTAGATCACACACATCATAATCACAGATTGAAAAAAAAACAAAATATGGCCACCGCCGGCCTTCGGCCACTCCGCTCCCGCACGAGCGCACCACCCAAGGTAGATCGACCGCGCCGGCGCGCGCCGCCGCCGCTCTGCCGTCGCACCGCCTCGAAGCGTGTCGCCGCCGAAGCGAAGCGCCGCGAAGAGCAGCCACCAGCCAGCGCCGCGCGCGCGCCTCGCCCGCTCGCCGCGCCCCGCTGCGCCGCTGCGCCGCTGCCGCTGACCGCCGCGCCGCGCATGGCCGCCACGTCGGCCCGCTTGCGCCGCGCGCGGCCGCTAAGTGCCGCCGCGCGCTTCGTCTTGCCCGCAGCGAGCACCGCCGCGCCGTCTCGCCGCCGACGCCGCCGCCGCCCGGCGCCGCCGCATCGCTTCCCGGCCCGCCCTTGCCGAGCGGCGTCGTGCGCCTCGCCCGCCGCAGGTCGGCCACCTCCGCGCAACGCCGTGCGCAGCCGCCCCCTCGCCGTGGCCCCTTGACCGCCGCATGCCGCCGCCGCTTCTGCGCTGGCCGCCCACGCCGCCGCTGCACCACCACCAGCAGCGCCGCAGCGCGCCGCCGCCGCCACTCACACAATGAGGGGAGGGGAAACCCTAAACTCACCCCCCCTCAAGGTATGCGGGCCGAGCAGGCCCTTTTGGGCCAAAAAAAAAAGGAATGGGCCATGGGGAAGGAGGCTCAGCCGGTGAAAGAAAGAAAAAAAAGGAGGCCCGGCCAGTGAAAGAAAAAAAAAGCGGGGCTCGGCCGGAAGAGGGATTTTTGCAGAATACCCCTTTGAAAAATAAAAAATTTACGCATATTTTCTCCGAATTGAAAATTTTGCGAATAGACCCCCAGAAAATGCAGAATTTGCTGAAAATTTGTATTCTAGCATAAAAGGGCCTCGGGAACCCGAATTTTGCATTATTTTCAGCATTTGAAGCTTATTTATTTATGCCATTACTATTTTATGTATTTTCTACATTTATTTACTGTGTTGATTAATCGTAATTGTTTAATTGCTTTTAATCACTGAAAATTAGCAGTAAATTATGGAAAACGCATAGAAATTTATAAAACATTATGAGAACCTATTGTACCATTTATTTACCCATAGTAAATTTTTCCACGCAAGTTTACCTGCAGTAAACTTATTTGTTCCATTCATACATATGTAGATGACTAGCATTACGAACCGGGAGTTCGAGGAGCTTGCCCAGCATGGCAAGAACTATCTGACGTGGACATCTGATGTCGAGAAAGTATTTGGAGCCAGGAAGCTCCGCGCGGCTATCGGGATTGGCGGACGGCATGACGCCAAACCCACACCTGAGGAAAATGATCAGGAATTTTATTTTCTCAGGCACCATCTCTGCATTACTCTCAAAAATGAGTATATGGCGGAGAAGAGTGCGCTAGCACTCTGGACCGCACTCAAGAAGCGGTTTGAGAGGCTAAAGTACACCATTCTTGCTCAGGCAGAGCAGGAGTGGATCGGACTAAGGTTTGCCGATTTCAAGACGGTCGGGGAGTACAATTCTGCCTTACACAGGATTTGTACTAATCTTCAACTCTGTGGCAAGCAGATCACAGATGAGCAGAAGATTGAGAAGACCCTGTCTACCTTTCACCCCAACGCTGTACAATCCGCACGCAACTATCGTCAAGACGGCTACAAGGAGTACGCCGAATTGATTGATATGATGCAGGTTGCGGATGTGATATTCCAAAAATCTTTCAGGGGAAAAATAGTTTAGTTGGAGAGGGGGGACCTTAAAGGAAAGGATTAAATAGTGTTTGAGGGGGTTTCGAAGTTTTTACGCGGCTGGGCACAGGCCGAGGCCCAAAAGGGGGAAAACCCGGCCAAGGGGGGAGAGGCGCCCACCCCCTCCTCCAGCCCTAGCCGCCCCTCCCCCTCCTCCCTACAGGCGCCGCCCCATCCCCTCCTCCCTGTAGGCGCCGCCCCATCCTTCTCCTTCCTGCGCAGCAGTGCCTCCCCCTGCTCCCCCTGCGCGCCTCCCCTGGCCGAGCCTCCCCCTGTGCGCCTCCCCTATGCCTCCCCCTGCTCTCTCCTGTGCGCCGCCTCCCCTGCCTTCCTGTGGTGCGCCACCCCCTCCTCCCTGTGGTGCACTGCCTCCCCTGCCTCCCTGTGGTGTGCTGCCTCGCCTCCTCCCTTTGTGAAGCATTGGGTTAGGAGGAAGTGAAGAGGAAAGAAAAGAAAAGGGGAAGAGGAAAAAAGGAAGGAGTTCGTGGGGTGTTCGTCGTGTTCATCAGCAATTTGTCAAGGGTAATCCATGTTTCTCCAATTATCTGTATATTTTAGTTGTGGTAGCAATGTCAGTATTCGGGGCTGCGAGGGCAGATTCTGTTGGACGGCTGTGTTGGGGTAGTTTAGTGGGGATTTAGGTCTGGACTTCTCCTAAAGAGTTGTAGATGATGACGTTATCTTTCCATTAAGTGCTAGAACGCGTCGATCCGACCTTTGTAGCAAAAGTTATGATTTTTCTCGTAGGACTGTTCTGCAGATCGGGGGTTTTCTGTCAGATGTTGGTAGATTGGGTTGGGCGATTGGAAAATAGAAGAATCAGAGGATCTTCATATTATGAAAGTTGTAGATAATTGTCTTAGCTATCCAGAAAGGTCAAGAAATTATTTTTCGGACACTCGGGCTGGAAGTTATGGCCTTTTTAGTGTGCTATCCAGAGAACCCAACGTGATCATAGATGTTTTAGAAAACTGGGTGATGCGGGTAGAAGATGGCCGAATCAGGGAGGCTCCCCAAATAAGTTTAGTTAGATAATTTAATTATCTTTCCAGAAAGTCAAAGAACATTCCATTCGGACTTCTGTGCCAATAGATACGAATTTTTGAAGTTGACTGTTCTCAGAGGTAGGCGGGATGACCTGAAAGAATTTGGGAATTGGAACCAAGATAGACGATTTTGCTAGTCCGTGTTTGTTTTATTTGGGCGAAGGCTCGCTACTGTTATCTTAGCAAATATTATAATTATTATTCAGGTGGAGGTCAGATCCCAGAGACGGCACCATCTGCTCGTCCGCCGTTTGCTCACGGTTAAGGCAAGTATAATGATGGTTTAATATTGATAAGGTGGAAGTTCGGTGTTTGTTCAATGGTATGAATTTGAAGTTCGATGTTTGTTCAATGGTATGAATATGAAGTTCGATGTTTGTTCAATGGTATGAATATATGTGTGTTTATGGTTGTGGTATTGTTCAATGGTATGAATATATGTGTGTTTAGGGTGATGGTAACAATGTATTGGTGTTATAGCGGGATGTTGCAATTTACAGTGTTCATGAGTACTTATGGTGCATAGATATTGTGAATGCAAGATTTATTTTATTGGAGCATTCACGCATATGCATCATGTTGATTATTTGAAGTCTTGGTCACGAGATGACTAAGCGCCGAGGTCCCCATCATGTTGAGGACATGACGGGCTAAATGTCTCTATACTCGTGGAGTATGGGCAATTGGTCCCTGTACCAGGTGGTACAGGCATGAGTGTGCATCGACGGATGCACACTTTGTATTACCGGTAAAATGCAAAAGAGAAAGAGATAAAGAGTTTTTGATCATTGTGCATAGCATGGCTTGTTTATATGATTAATGAATGGATTTGTGAAATGATGGGCATTAATGAACTTGCTCTATCCATTATATTTGCTGAGTCGTTGGACTCACTCTTGTTGCTGTTTTTTTATTTAGATACCGTTACGAGTTCGGCATGCATGGGAAAGGGGAAGGAATAGGTTTGTTGCATATGCACGTTCCACACAGAATAGAAATAAAGGCAAGAGAATTAAATGATTCATGCAAGAATCTTTTAGATACCATTTGATTATTATCTTTGGATTTAATTGTAATAAGAATTTAGGATGTTTTCCGGTACTCTTCTCTAAGTATCATATCCATGAATGGTTTGGTAAACTTTAAACTATTTGCTTAGCCTTGAACTTTTACTTGAGGATTGTCTAATATAATTGATTTTGCTTTTAGAATATCTGATTTAGATAAATAACAAAGGAGGCTCTGCCGAAATTTTGTATAACGTAACTAGTTATCTTTGTTTTACTTCTAGTTGGGTAGCATTCCAGGTCTTTGCTAGACTGGGGTGTTAGAGCGGAGGCTCAGGACGAACTTTTCCGCAAGAATTACGTCACTCAGCCACTGGGGAGCTCGCTGGCCGTGAGGCCAACGTTGGGAGCTACAAGGTGCGAAAGCCCTTGATGAAAAGAAGGGTAAGGCCGTTGCCCAGAAAAGCAAGCCAGATACTCCAAGTAAGAAAAAGGCTAAGGAGAGTGGTAAAACATATGGTCAGCAGAACCAATGTTCCTACAAGTGTGGCAAGTGGGGGTATTGGTCGCGAATTTGTAAAGCACCGCAACATATCATTGATGCCCACCAAGCCCAAAAGAATAATGTCAAAGGACAGCTTGAAGCTCACTTTGCAGCAGTTGAGGGGGAGCATATTGAGCAGCTGCTTGAAATGATGGAGGTTGAGTCCATCCCGGCAGCAGCACCCCCTTACGACTTAGAGGCAGCCACCTCCACGATTTCTCTCGAAGAGAACATCACGCCTGAAAAGATAGCCGAAATGGTCAATGATTTTCTAGTTGATTCCGTCTGATGCACAGAATGCATGAGACGTTAATTGTCATTTATTTTGCATTAAATGGACAAGTTAGAACTTACATGGATGGTACTTTAGTTTTATTTTCTCATAATGGTTGGATGATTTTGGAATAATTCATTCATTTATTCAATTTACAATGGCATAATATGTTCTGATATTTGTGTATTTTATTTATGTGTTGTGTGTATTCTAATACATATTAATAAAATACCTTATATTAGAGCAAGTGTGGCGCCCTATGGAGGAAGTATGCCTTGCCGACAGTGGTACCACGAATACCATCTTAAGAGAGACTAAGTATTTTTAGTCGATTCGTAAGAGCAATGGTAGCCTTACGACAATCGCCGGAAACGATGCATGTATAATTGGTTCCGAAAGAGCCACAATTATACTTTCCATGGGCACAACTTTGGTCATTGAAAACGCATTATTGTACCCAAAATCGACTAGAACTCTTCTAAGTTTTAAAGATATTCGTGCCAATGGTTTCCACGTTGAGACTGAAAAAAAGTACGGTAAGGAATACCTACTCATCACGAAGCGCGAAGAGAATGGCAAAAGGGTATTAGAAAAACTTCCTTCACTAGAAATTGGGCTATATTATACCAACATTAAAGCGCTGCTGCATAATCGCTCAAGACAAGATTTAGAAGCTCAACTATTCGTCTCCGCATGACAGATTAGGCCACCCAGGTCTTAGAATGATGAGAAATATAATTAACAATTCTCACGGGCATAATATTAATGTGAAGAATTTCCCGAATCATGAAGATTTTGTGTGCCCTGCATATGCCACCGGGAAATTAATTATTAGACCACTCTGAAAGTGAAGGATGAAGTCCCTGCATTCCTGGAACGCATCCAGGGAGACATTTGCGGTCCTATTCAGCCCATTTCAGGGCTATTTAGGTATTTCACGGTGCTCATTGATGCTTCCTCAAGGTGGTTATATGTGGATTTATTATCCAAAAGAAACGATGCTTTCACCAAATTGATCTCGCAGATCATTCGCATCAGAAATGTGTTCCCTGATCATCGCATCAAGTCCATCAGAATGGACAATGCGGAGAATTTACTTTAAAGGCATTTGATGATTATTGTATGGCGATGGGGATTGCAGTTGAGCATTCAGTACCGCATGTCCATACCCAAAACGGTTTGACAGAGGTTTTAATCAAGAGAATTAAATTTATTGCTCGACCCCTCTTGCAGAATTGTAATTTGCCAGCTACATGTTGGGGACACGCAATCCTACATGCAGCGAATCTCATCAACTTTAGACCTTCGGCCTACAATATCCATTCACCTATGCAACTAGCGTAAGGGTCACCACCGAAAATTTCTCATCTCAGGAGGTTTGGATGCAAGGTTTATGTACCTATCCCCCCTCCATAGCGAACTGCAATGGACCATCTCCGTAAGACTGGGATATACGTTGGTTATGAGACTGCATCCATAATCAGGTATTTGGAACCCATATCGGGAGATTTGCATACTGCCCGCTTCACTGACTGCATTTTTGATGAGGACAATTTCCCGACATTAGGGGGAGGAAATCAACCCATTGATGAAAAATGTTGGGAAATAATGTGGGAAGCCACGAGAATTCCTGCACATGACCCGCGCACTAGTGAAACTGAAAAAGAGGTCCAGAAGATCATCGATTTGCAATCATTAGCAAACCAACTGCCTGATCACTTTAGTGATTTGAAGAGCGTGACTAAGTCGCATGTGCCTACACGCAATACACCGGATAGGGTTAAAATACGAAAGAAAATTGAAGGTATCCCTAATCCCGTCCAGAGGCCTCAGAATAAAAGGACGAGAACTCTGGCTCCTCGAATCCCAAGTAATCGGGGATACCCGGCAAAAAAGGATAAGAAGGACTTATCACAGCCGATCACTGAAGTCTCCCAGAATGAGAAGGGGAGCTAGTTAAGACCTGGCACAAGTATGACACCTGTTGAAAAGGACATACCGAATATGAATATCCCCATCGGTATGGATGTGTGCGCACACATCGGAGCCGAACAACTAAAGGGACTTGCCACCGCAATTGAAAGAAGCGATGTGTAAGATGAAGCTCCAGAAGAAGCAACTCATGAAGAAATAGCTATAAATTATGTGTACACAAGAGAGTCCCTGAACAGGACAACAGCCAATGTCGATATCTACTTCGCGAAGAAAATTGCCATAATCATTGATCTTGATCCCGAGCCTGCATCGCTCGCTGAATGTAAGAAAAGATCAGATTGGGAAGATTAAAAAAAGGCAATAGCAACTGAATTGCTATCTCTGAACAAAAGAGAGGTGTTTAGGCCCGTATGCCGCACACCTCCCCATGTGCACCCTGTAGGGCACAAGTGGGTATTTGTTCGAAAGAGGAATAAAAGAAACGAAGTAGTGAGATACAAAGCAAGGCTGGTAGCACAAGGTTTCACTCAACGTCCTGGAGTTGATTATGAAGAAACCTACTCCCCAGTCATGAGTGGAATTACCATTAGGTACTTGATCTCAATGGTAGTGAACTTGAATTTAGAAATAAAATTGATGGATGTTGTGACTGCATACCTTTATGGTAACTTGGATTCGGAGATTTATATGAAAGTCTCTGAAGGCATTCCTCTCCCGAACCAAGATAGAGCAAATAGAAATCTGTACAGTGTGAATCTTAGAAAGTCCCTATATGGACTGAAGCAATCTGGCAGAATGTGGTATAATCGCTTAAGCGACTTTCTCTGCAAGAAAGGCTACACGAACAATGAAAACTGTCCTTGTGTATTTATACGACGATCCCAGAATGGATTCTATATAATCTCAGTGTATGTAGATGATCTGAATATCATCGGGACAGTGGAAGATATAAAAGAAGCAAGCTCCTACTTGGAGTCAGAATTTGAAATGAAAGATTTGGGCAAGACCAAGTTCTGCTTAGGCCTGCAGCTTGAGCATGTCCCTAGAGGAGTCTTGGTACATCAGTCGACCTACATCCAGAAGATGCTAGAAAGATTCGGCTTTGAGAAAGCATTCCCATCAAAAGTACCAATGATTAGGAGATCTTTACAGGAAGAAAAAGATCCTTTCCGACCTAAGGAAAGGGTGGAGGAAGTCCTGGGATCGGAATTCCCATACTTGATTGCAGTTAGAGCACTCATGTACTTAGCAAACTGCACTAGGCCGGATATTACTTTTGCTGTGAATCTGCCAGCAAGGTATAGTGTAGAGCCTACCAAAAGGCATTGGCAGGGCATAAAGGACATCTTCCGATATCTTCAAGGAAGCAAGGACCTTGGATTGTTTTACAAGAAGAATCAAGATCTGAACTTGATTGGCTATGCAGATGCTGGGTACCTGTCTGACCCGCATACCGCAAAGTCACAAACATGCTATGTATTCCTGTGTGGTGGAACTGCAATTTCCCGAAAATCTTCTAAGAAAAGTCTTGTAGCTAACTCGACGAACCACTCAGAAATAATAGCGCTGTATGAAGCCGCATGTGAATGCGCTTGGCTACGCCGCATGGTTCGCCACATCCAGCAGTTATGTGGGATGAACATTATGCAAACCCCCACAATTATCTATGAAGATAATACCGCTTGCGTTGCACAAGTAAAAACAGGCTATGTGAAGAGTCATCTCACAAAGCATATCAACCTCAAGTTCTTCTATGCTCATGAATTGCAAAAGATGAACGAGATTAAAGTTCTGCATACTAAGTATTGTGAAAATCTAGCAGATTTTTTCACAAAGTCCCTCCCCGCATCTAGCTTTGAAAGGTGCATGCGAGGGATTTGTATGATGAGACTTAAAGAAGTGCAGAATTCAGGGGGAGAATTCTCTCAATCCCACTAGTGAATCTTGATCCTGAAGATCAAGTACCCAAAGAATAAAATTCCTGAAGACTGAATGAAGTTGGGTGAATTGTACTCTTTTTTCCCTTGACGAGTTTTCCTGGAGTTTCTCGGTTAAGGTTTTTAATGAGGCAATTCCCACTGGGTTTTTGTGGAGTTTTAATGAGGCATGAGTATGTCGGATGAGTGCCTAAGGGGGAGTATTAGGAAACCAGGGATAAGGATTCCCGTTTAAACGAATCCTTATCCGTAGTGGGCACCTCCCCACCCTCTATAAATAGAGAGCCATATGGCTGATTTTGTACCCCATTGAATTGAAGCAATAAAGAAAGACCAGGAGTTCTCTCTACCTCTCTCTGTGTGTTCAATCTATTATTCTGTCTTCTGTGATTGATTCGTTCTTGTTCTAAGCAGAGGAATCGTTCGGACTGGTCGCCAGCGAGAGTTCCTCAACAATTGGCTGCATGCTTGGTGACTTTTGATAGCTGTCGGATGGAGATAGGTCGTGACTTTGGATGAATTGAGTTGCTGAATAAAATTTTTTGAGGCAACTTGAGGATGGAGCTCTGGCCGTGACTTTGGATGAAATTGAGTTGCTGAATAAATTTTTTTGAGGTAGCTTTTGCATGGTACGTGGCTACTGTTTGCATGATTTTTTAGTTGTTTTTTTGGCTGCATGCATGGATAATGCTTTTGGCTGGTTTTTATTCATGCATTGCGTAATGCATTAGGTGACTTGAAGGCTTCTCTGTTTTTCTTGTGCATGCATGATTATGGGTTTACGTGATCTGTAGAGATGCATGAAACGAAACTGAATTTTCAAAAGGTTTCAAAACTTTGATTTCTTGATTTCTTGAATCTCTACCAACCCTTGGCCCTTCCCAGCCCAATTGCATACCCAGCCCAGAATTGTTGCCGACCTGCTCGCTGCTGCCATTTTCGCGCAAAACACTGTAGCACATCCGAAATCACCCGCTGCGAGATATCTACGCCACCTGTGTCCTCTTGCGCCTTCCACCGCCATCCACGACTGAGCACCCGAGTCAAAAGATCGTACTACCCTTCTGCCATGCTCGTGCCGCCCCCACCCGAAACCACCACCGTCGTCCATTTCTTCTCCCCGGCCGACACCCTCTCTCACAGCCGATCCGACCAGCTCTGACAGCTTTTGACCGCCGCAAATCCCTCCCTGAGACTGTCAATCCTCTCCCCTGCCAGCTCGAGTCCTCCCGAAGCCCACCGAAACCACCCCCGCCGCCGGTTCCAGGGCACGGCAATTTGTGCCACCCATGGCTATTTAAGCCCGGGCACCCCTTCCATTTTGAAGCACACCCACACATCAGCCCCAGAAGCCCGAAACCACCCGAGGTATGTTTAAATTTGCAATTCAGCTATCCATTTCATTTCCTTTCAATTGCATCCGCCCATAGCTTCAGTATGACCTTAGAAACTCAACCCAAACCTCCCTTTGAGCCCTTATGGCCCCTACCAGCCTGTACTCGAGCGCCGCCGCCTGGCCATGGCCGGCCACCGTGGGCAGCTCGAACCCGATTTTCCCCGGTCGAACCACCACTGCCACAGGCCTTCCCCAGTCCCCTATATACTCAAAACTGAACGCAATTGTCCCGAAAGCCCCTGGATCCTTCCTGTGCCATTCAAAACCCGCGCATCATGTGAGCGCCACCACCGGCGATCGCCGGAGCTACCACCGATGAGAGTTCGAAAAATGAATCTCCCTTCACCCCCACTACCCATTCTTGCCCTCCGATTATGTCACAAAAATCGGGAACCCCGTCGATCATCGCTACCTTCCCTCTCTGCCTCGCGAGCACGCGCGCGATCAGGGGAGGAAGAAACAATTGTTTCTCACGGGTTCGATGTGAATAGTGTTGACCCGCGATGAAGAGTGCACCCGGTACCCGATACTGTTCACCGAAACCCAATAAGCATGTTTATACCCGTTTTGACTGTCTCGAGCCCACGAACCCAATTCCGAGGTCCGTTTCCCAATGCCAAGCCCCTAAAAGCTCAAAACCCATTATTTTAAATTTTCGTCTGGATTTTATTTTTGTTTTTTGTCCAATTTTAGTCCTTCAAAAGCAGGCCTAATTTCTTTTACTTTCTGTTAGGCTCCAACGCCACTGATCAGCCCATATAGGTGGAAGGAGCTCAGCCCCAGGTCCAAGAATCCGAAGAATTTTAATTAATTGAAATCCCAGAGTGGCAAGGCAAGTCGCATTATTTTTGATCATATTGGGCCTATGTTCCTTAATTCTTTAATTAAGCAATATTTTCATTACATTACTTTTATGCTGTTATTTTATGTACAATTAAGTTAGAATAACTTGTTCCTAGTTATGACCTACCACGGACAAAGAAACCCGACTTTATTTGATAGCTATATTTACCTTGACAAGACTTAGTTACATGAAATAATGTATTAATAATATTCCACAGTAGCATAGGAATTATGTTTTACACTACTAAGTGATCCGACGCTCGTCGGTAGAATTTGTAAAAAGAAAAAGGAGGATAAGGAAGTGATTACAGGAAGCCACTAGATGGTTGGGTCCCTGGACCTTATCCTAGAGGAAGGAGGCATAAAATAAAAGGATGCGGTACAGTAGTACTGGCTAGTGTCAGGAGATGCTAGCTGTCGGACCCGGATTTTCAATCCAGAGACCCTCTGTGAATCCACCGCACTATTCGCTGGATCAGTAGATAGTGCTCACAGATACATTACTGAATATCAAAATACATATCAAGCGAAAGCGAAATAAAATAAGATACTTACACAAGGGCCGATTAGGCGAAACACCTGGCAAAGAATGAAAACGGCGCATGGTGAGACCCACAGAACATGCCCACAGGCAGCCAACTGGGGGTTCGCGACCTAGTTCTTGACCTTCTTGTCCTCTTCATCAACATGGCTTGGTGCATTGCTGAAGTGTAGCGATTCGATTCCCGATTCTGGATTTTGTTATGCGAGTGTGAGCACTCCAACCCCGTGCTCAGCGAGCCAACACACAGAATACAAGTATATAACATGCATGGTTTGACAAAGAATAGGCTCAGGTTTATTTTATTTTGCCGGAAGTTGCATTTTAAAAGACTTAATATATATACATAAGAAATTCCTAAACTTAGCCTTTGGACCAAAATTTATAATACTTTTGAATAAAAGATTTTATAGAATAAGTACGGATCTCATCCATCAACCCATGTTACCTGTACCATAAACCACTTAGCTTACCACTGGGACGACACCCAGGGCAACTCAAATCAGGACATTCCTTCGTCCTCTATTTTCCCATTCCATAACCCAACCTTTTAATAATTTGTTTTTGAAACAGAACTATATCAGAGTTAAGTTCCCATGTCCGCCCTTGACCGTGGGCACAGCTATTCGAACAGTTTTGACTCTGCAGAGTTTGTACACTTTCACCACAAGAGATAATCCACTCGCTGCCCCGCATGATTCCTTAGTCATGCAGTTGAGTAGATCATCACAGTAACCTTTCAACACTACCTGGTTTCGGGGTCTCATCTCACCCTATAAGTCTGCCCCACTTGCGGTGGGACCCATAGTTGCGCGGGATGTTAATCACTCTTTTACTAGCGCTTCGAGCTCCACTCCCCCTACGCTAGTAAAATAAGAAAAAACAATTCACCCTCTACTCGGTGTCCCTTTAGCCACCACAGGCTCTAGCCTTCTTTCCCCCAATCTGTGAGATGAGTCCGAAGTTCAGTAGGATTTACTTAGCCAAGTTGCACTTTGCAGACTTGTGGTTGTACTGTTTTACAATGGGAGGTCATGATCTGATTTGGTCCTTGATTATCTGGACGGTCCTACCACAAACCCCACACTCGTGCACCACTGCTCCACACCCCCGAACCATCCGCCCAGACACATCCAGAAATTTTGGAGATTTTTCGGGCATAAATTAATAAGCATTTAAAAGTACCCAACCATTGACAACTTAAATCTTTCCCAAAACAACTTTTTGCCTTTGCATATAATGTCGGGTATTTTAAACACCCCCGAGACTAAGCAATGCTAAGCCGAGTAATATAGACATAACCGATTCTTTTTAAAGCTATTACATT
Source organism: Melocanna baccifera (assembly GCA_036346265.1). NCBI lineage: Eukaryota > Viridiplantae > Streptophyta > Magnoliopsida > Poales > Poaceae > Melocanna > Melocanna baccifera. The sequence continues at coordinate 57,042 of JAYEVJ010000050.1, read as the reverse complement.
TATTAGTTTTCCTAGGGTAGCAAGGTTCACGATATAAATGTGCCGGAAAGTATACTAGTAGCACTTACTAAAAAGGTAGCTAACTAAGGCATAAAATCCAACATAAGATATCACATAAAATAACAGCATGCATTTGATAGTTTGAATCTAAATAATTTGTAAAATGGGTATTCAAAATGATCAAAGCATTGACTTCTTTAGCGCGTTTACCGCGTCTTGAGCTTATTCACGCTTTTCGCTTGTTGATCCTATGCTTCTGGTCTTCTCCGACTTCTGGTTATTCGTATCGCCGGATCCGTTGATTCTCCAAGATTCCAGTTCCTAATTACGCGCTAAACAATGGAATGCAAATAATTCAAGAAGATCTAAGAGAATCCAAATAAAAATCAATTTGACTTCATTATAAGATAAAGGGTGACTTTTGGGTAGTATTGATCGGACGCGGAGAATTGACGGAATCAATGGGATTGGAACGGAGGGATAAATGGCGAACGGAAGAAGAAGTATCATGGCGGAAGGAATATTTGCCAGAACAAAAGATTGGCTAGGTATAGCCGACCGTAGAATATCACGACTCAATCTACTTTATTTAATAATCTTCTTTTTATAATTTTGTATTTATCAAGGAAGTTCCATGAGTTAGGGTATACTTATGGACAGATGTATGAATCGAGCCGAGCATTATTTTACATGGTCCCATTGTTAATTTGTTCATTAAGATGCATTTGGCAAATTTATTTTCTTGACCGATGCTCAGGGAAGGTTAAGCAGATGCAACATAAGGTTATTTTTAATTAAAGACGCCCTGCTAATTATTTGCTATCGACAACACAAGTATTCTGGGTTACTACATTGTGACATTTGAGTGCTTTCCTGATTTATACAATGTCTAAATAAGGCTTATCTTCTCAAGTTTGGGTCTTAAGTAATTACATGCAGAATGATTTCTATTTATGAATCCATATTACCGAATATTCAACTAACTTAATCCTTGTAGAATAATCAGTTTGTTAGTCTTGATTAACATGTGACTTTAGCCAATATTAAATCTCATTTGATTTTGATCCATTTACTTCCTACTATTTATTACATATGTATCTATACCTACAACTAGATTATATGCCACTTATAAATTCATAATTCAATTCAAGACTATTACAAAATACCTCCTTGTATCCTGGATTATTTATCAAACCGCATTAGCTCTTCTAACAATCAAGCTTATTTGATTTTTAACAACTTACTTATTTGATTTTTAACAACTTACTCCTATCGTTTATCATACATACACGTATACCTACATATATATACTCACAACTAAATCGTAGGCCATTACATTCTTATATAAGTTTATACTAATTAGTTGTATTAACTATCCTTTAAAAGTGCTTACATGACATTTAAATTCCCAATTACCTATAGTTCTCATAATGCATAATCCAGATCTACTTTCATATGAGGGCTAATTCATTAATCTGTATTGTCAAGATTCTATACCAATTTTGTGCATTTCAGACCCATAAGTAAGTTCTCATCTCTGTAATTGTGTGCCATCATTCTCACTCTTTTTGCAAAACTGAACACACCCTCATACATATACATGGATAGGAATTCATCTTTTGGTAATAATATTCAAACATGTATGCATGAGTTCAAACATTGCTACTCTTTAGTTGAGGCCACAAATCATACAAACAATAGCAATGCAAAGAAGGGGTGCTGCTGCTTGGCCGACAACAGAAGAGGTAGCACATGCAGTTGGGCGCTAGCAATGAAGGCGAGGCCGGGCCGGAGGGTCGTCGGCGACGAGCAAACGGGCTCCTGGGGATGTAGGGAGCCTAGAGGTGGCGATGCGTTGGCTGGAATGGAAACGGAGGTCGGCGGCCGTAGCTCGCAGCGGCCGGAGTGAGAGGCTCACGGGGGAGGCAACTGCCGAAGGGAAGGAAGGGTAAGGGGAGGAGAGCACAAGCATGAGGGAGGGTCGGGGAAGCTCACCGTGGGGTTAGTCGGGCCGGAGATGCTCCAGGGGCGGCCGGCGACGAGAGCCACGAGCGGCGGCGGTTGGTCATCGTGGAGGGGGCACTCCGGCGAGGGAGAGCTTCGGGCGTCGGTTGGGGAGGCTTGAGGGCGTCGTGGGGATACTCTCACAGCAAGGAATCGAACGGAGATTCACCGAGAAGAAGCGGGCGGTGGATTGGGCGATGGCCGGCCGGGTTTTGGGGAGAAAGACCGGCACGGCGATTTCACTTCGGGGATCATCAATCGGCCGGCTATGGAGGGTCCTAGGAGGTGGTGGCGCTCTGTGACGCGATTAATTTTGGGGAAAATGCGCCGAGGTGGCTAGGAGCAGCGGCGGCGGCGGGGCGCACATGGTGGAGGCCGAGCAGGGAAGAAATGGGGAAAGCAAAGGGGAGAAGCGGCGAGCTCGGGGCTATTTATAGCCGAGGAAGGAGGGGAGAGAGGCGGGGCTGTGGCTGAGGTCATCAGAGCAGTGCGCGGCTACGGTTAGGCCGGCGTAGGGCGGCGGTAGGGGCGCGGCATGGGCGGCGGGGCATTAATGTGGCATGGCCACGGTGGGAGAGAGAGGGACAGTCGGGCGAAGTGGCGGCAGCGCACGGGAGCGGTGGCAGTGGCGGAGGAACCGGGGCGGAGGAGGAGCGAAACCGGAGGCGAGTCGGAGCAAAACCAGGGGCTGCAGGCGCGCGGGGAGGGGGCTGGTCGAGCGGAGAAGAAAAGAAGGGAGGGAGGAAGTGGCTGCCTGGTGGGGGGCGTACGTAGGGAAAAAGGAGTGGGGGCGGGGCCCACGGGCAGTGAGTGGAAAGTGGAAAAGAGAGAGGGGAAAAAGAGAGGAGGGAGTGGGGCCGCTGGGAAGAGATTAGGAAAATAGTGATTCTGCCAAACTAGGGAAATTTGAATAAACTTGTATTCTTAATTTATTTATGAACTCAATTCAAATTTGAATGATAATTGCTCTTTATTTCATTCTACGATTCGAGTCATATTAAATTTCAACCCTCGATTTGAGCTTTAATAACTAAATTCAATTTTGAACTTTTAATGACAATTCTAGAATTGGTTTATACTTTGTATTTGTAGGTTAATTTATTTTGCATCTGCTATATCTTATTATTATATGATTTTATAATCATTATTATTATTTTATCTTTAGGGAGTTATGCCCTGGTATTAATTTGCATAACACAATTTTAGGAGAAACTCAATTAAAATTGCAGAGGAATTTGGAACTCCAGCAAGAGGCAAATAAAAAGTTTTAAATTTTTGGCAAATTTTGCTCAATCGAAATTTCAGGATGTTACACTAGCGATGATGCCTCAGCAAGAATGTAAGGACTAGACCCTTATGCCAAATTAAGAACATAGAGACGCTCAACCACAAGCGTTGATCCGTCAGTCCTGGATTAGTAGCTACTCAGTTCGATTGAACCTTTACATAAGAAAAGAAATAGTAAAGATAGTGCGGTAGATCCTCACAAATCGGAAGACAGAAATCTGGCTTTGGCCCGTTAGGTTCCCGAGGTTGTGCAGAGACAGAATCTATCGGGTAGAGGATATATAAAGAACTGAGTAAGCGAAAACCCTTGTTTTCTTAATTTAGTCATGAGGATTAAGAAATCTTGTGGGTAAAGTTGAGCAGCTCTGCAGAGTGAAACAAATGGTATTCGAATAAGCCGTGTTTCCGGTTAATGAAGCTGTGTTTATTTAGGTGATTCCATAAATGAAGCATAAGTAGATTTAGAATGGTTTTGATAAAGTGAAAAGATTTATAATCAAGTTTGAAAACCCCAATTATTAAGAAGTTTTTAAATTTTCTTGGTTTAAAACTCAAATTATTTACAAAAGCAAAATTGTATACACATAAAATAATAGAACAATTATTCCATGTTCATTGAAATCTCTTTGCACGTAATTATTTAGTATCTTCCCGTGCGACTTGTTGAGTACGGTAGTTGTACTCATACTTGCAAAGCAAACATAAACAGAAAGTGCACCGCAAGAAATTGAGGTTTTTGAAGAAGCAGAAGACGGAGGCACATTCGACTAAATTGACATTTGGTTTTAAAGGTTGTTCTCCGCTTAGGCTCGTCTTTGACCCCTTTTGGTTTTATGTGTTGTAAGGGCCACTGCCCGCTGTAAGACTCGGCTGTTAAGCCTTTATATTGTAATAAAGCTAGTTTGTATCTTTTGAGCATGTGTTGGCTTGATGTACCCTCGATTACGGTGTTTCGCAGTTGAACATCATAGGCATCTGCGAAATGAACAGTAAATGTACCGCCCTGGAAACGTGAGTGTTACAGTGCATATATTGGTGATGTTTTGTGATTAGTAGATGCATGAGATACATAGACAAGGTCTACTAGAAAAGCATTACATGCATGTGCTATTGAGGGTTAGCAGGAGAGATAAAAAGGGTCATAGTAGTAGTAGTTTTGTCAAGGAAGTCAAAAGAAAGGTAGTAGTAGTTTTGTCCTTTGGCTGCATCAGGATAAGTCAAAATCAAGTGCATATTTCTTGGGTCCAGAGACAGGCAATTAATTTTTGTTCAAGCATTTTTTCTCACTATAGTACTGATAAAGAATATATATATATATATATATATATATATATATATATATATATATATATATATATATATTCTCTGTTGCCTTTGCATTTCTCATTATTGGCTGTGTTGGCAGGTTTAAAAATCAGAAGACAGTAAAGTTTTGAGAAAAAGGTTTTACTGTGGATTACAATCATTCATCCTCCTTTGATTGTAATCGATGACCCTACCGTTAGCTTTGGAAAGATGGCCTCCTAGAGTGGAGGTGGAGGCGATGGTCCAAGGGTCTGGCGAGCTTTCCGGCAATGCACCGGTGAAATCCAAAGCACCGTCAGGAACAAGTGAATTTTGGATCTGTAGTCCCGAGGGCTTGTTCAGTCAAGCGAAGACAGCTTGGTGGCAAATCCTTCATGAATCCAGAGTGGGAGAAGAGAGGAGGGAAGCGAATTTGCTGGGGGAGGGCCTCACCATCCATTGTGGATCCTACCAGCACTACTACAGAAACCATCATCACAGACGGTTCAAAAATATCATCACAGACGGTTTTCTGAACCGTCTGAATTTATGGGTCAGTGATAATCGAAGGTTATCACACTACTACAAAACAGGCTATACTGGGCGGGTAAATCACAGACGGTTTATACGGAACCATCTGTGCTTAACTATCACAGACGGTTCATATTCCCACCCGGCTGTGATACTATCACAGACGGTTATTAACATGACCCGTCTGTGATAATAGAGACATCAAAGACGGTTCGTGTTAATAACCGTCTGTGATAGTTCACTGACGGTTTGTTATACGAACCGTCTGTGATAATAGAGACATCACAGACGGTTCGTGTTAATAACCGTCTGTGACACATATTCCCACCCGGCTGTGATACTATCACAGACGGTTATTAACATGACCCGTCTATGATAATAGAGACATCAAAGACGGTTCGTGTTAATAACCGTCAGGATAGTTCCTGACGATTTGTTATACGAACCGCCTGCGATAATAGAGACATCACGCACGGTTCGTGTTAACAACCGTCTGCGATGACACTTCACGCACGGTTGTTAACATGAACCGCCTCGTGATGTCTCTATTATCGCGCATTTGTTCGTATAACAAACCGCCTTTGATATGAATTGTCACGCAGGCGGTTCGTGTTAATAACCGTCTCGTGATAAATTACACTATTAATACTTGGATGGTGTCGACACAGATCTGTTTTTTTATTGCGCTGTATCGGTGGAGCAAGGCGGCCGGCTTTTGGGAGTTCGGGGGTGAAAATATATCGCCGTCTTCTTAGTGATCTGATTAGAGGTTAGTACTCAATTACTTTTAATTATGCTTATATACATGTTTTTGTAATGGAAGGCTTAGAGATGATAATTTATATGCTATGTAGTTGCGGTAATAATCATTTTTGGCAACCATTTGTTACTTGTGTATCTAGAGGAAATGGATCGAAGCTGAATGTATATTGAGAACCGTGTGAGTGAAGAGTACATTATTGGCGTGTCTGTTTTTAGAAGAGCGGCCGAGCTGGATATGTTAAAGAAGGGGATAAAATATATGTACTGTCCATGTATTGATTGTGATAATCTCAAGATGTTTAGCAACTCAGCGCAGATCGAAGCTCACTTGATTCGAAGGGGTTTTAGAAAAGGGTACAAATGTTGGACCAGTCACGGTAAAGAGAAGTGTACACAAGAAGCTGGTAGTTATGACATAGTCGATGGGGACAACGATATGCCAGTTGTGGACTGTGCTTTTGATCATGAGGCCGCGGATGGATCGCAGGATGACAATCTGGATCAGATGTTACATGATGCAGAAGAGAACTACAGTGAGAGAGAGTTTGGTAAATTCGAGGGCTTGATGGTGGACTCGGAGAAATCTTTGTTCTCGGGATGCAAGCCGCAATACACGAGGTTGTCATCAGTTCTAGAACTACTAAAATTGAAGGCAAGCAATGGTTGGTCCCATAAGAGTTTCACGGCATTGTTAGGTCTCCTAGCGGACATGCTTTCAAAGGGAAATGTGTTGCCGAGAACCACCTACCAAGCCAAGAAGATTCTTTGTCCACTAGGAATGGAAGTAGAAAAAATACATGCATGTCCGAATGATTGTATCCTGTACCGTAAAGAGTATGCTAGCTTAAATGTTTGTCCGGTGTGCAAAGCATCCCGATACAAGCGTAAAAATGACTCTGATGATGGAAATAGCATTGAGGTGAAGCAAGGACCTCCTGCTAAGGTGTTGTGGTATCTTCCTGTTATCCCCCGTTTGAAGCGTTTATTTGCAAACCGCAAGGATGCAAGATTGATGCGTTGGCACTTGGAGCAGCGTAAGAAAGAAGGAATGATAAGACATGTTGTTGATTCTGCCCAGTGGAGGAACATCGATAGGATGTTTGTAGATTTCGGTGTGGAACCGAGAAATATAAGGTTTGGGTTGAGTACAGATGGAATGAATCCTTTTGTTAACATGAGCAGCCGACATAGCACCTGGCCCGTGACTCTATGCATGTACAACCTTCATCCTTGGCTGTGTATGAAGCGGAAGTATATTTTGATGTCACTACTTATCCAAGGGTCGAAGCAACCTGGCAACGATATTGATGTGTTCCTAACACCATTGGTAGAAGATCTTGCAATACTGTGGAACGAAGGGGTACATGTATGGGATGCGGACAAACGAGAGAACTTTACTCTACGCGCTATGTTGTTCTGCACCATTAATGATTTTCCTGCCCTTGGTAACCTGTCAGGATTGAGTACAAAAGGAGCCAAAGCGTGTCCGCACTGTTTAGACAATACCGAGAGTGTGTGGTTGAACAACCCACGTAAAACTGTGTACATGCGTTACCGTAGGTTCCTTCCAAAGTATCACCCGTACCGCAAGATGAAAAAATAATTTGATGGAAAAAAAGAAGATGACTCAGTACCAAGACCTTTTAGCGGGAAAGAGGTGTATGATATGGTCAAGGATATAAACGTTGTGCTTGGAAAGGGGCGTAAATTGAGGAAGAACATGTGGAAAAAAAGGTCAATATTTTGGGACTTGCCTTATTGGGAGCACTTAGAAGTTCGCAATTGCATCGATGTCATGCACGTAGAGAAGAATGTATGTGACAGTTTGATCGGTCTCTTATTGAACATTCCTGATAAAACTAAGGATGGTGTTAACGCAAGGCGTGACTTGGTTGCAATGAACATCAGAACCGATTTAGCACCGATAGAGACCAATAAAGGCCGGACATACCTTCCCCCAACTTGCTACACTCTGTCTAAGTCCGAGAAAACTGAACTGTGCCAGTCCTTACATGGTGTGAAAGTTCCATCCGGTCACTCTACCAGCACGAAGAAAATTGTTTCCATGGAATATTTGAAATTAATTAGCATGAAGTCCCACGACTGCCATGTGCTAATGACATAAATGCTACCTGTTGCAATTAGAAGTATTTTGCCGAACAAGGTTCGAGTGACAATCATAAGGCTGTGTTATTTCTTTAACGCAATTGCTCAGAATGTCATTGATCCCGATGGACTAGATGCTCTGCAAACCGAGGTGGTGACAACTCTATGTCATCTAGAGATGTATTTCCCTCCATCATTTTTTAATATCATGGTCCATCTCATTGTCCACCTTGTGAAAGAGGTAAAAATATGCGACTCCGTGTTTCTACGTCATATGTACCCTTTCGAGAGGTACATGGGAATTCTCAAGTCCTATGTACGCAATCGATCTCGACCGGAGGGTAGCATCATCGAAGGTTATACAACAGAAGAGGTCATTGAATTCGCATCGGCTACATGGCTCAGTCGATCCGATAGGTGTACCTGTATCTCGTCACGAGGGGAGGTTAGAGGGTATCGGGACTATCGGAAAGAAAGCAATAACTCCGGATCAAAAGACGTATGCTCAAGCCCATTTCACAGTTTTACAACACATGACCGAAGTGACCCCATATATTGAAGAGCACAAGGACATGCTACGTCAAGAGAATACAGGCCAGTCAGAAGTTTGGATCATGAGACAGCACAATCGTCATTTCAACGAATGGTTGAAGGCGCAATTGACTAGGAAGTCGTCAAGTGAAATACTACAATGGTTGGCAAAAGGGCTAAAATTTACAATTGTGACATGGCAAGGATACAACATTAATGGCTACACATTTTATACAATAGATCAGGATAAAAAGAGCACTGTGCAGAACTCAGGTGTCCGCATAGATGCCTATGATGCGCACGTCAGTACTGCTGGCCCAAGCTCGTACTACGGGCTTATAGAGGAGATTTGGGAGCTTGACTACGTAATTTTCTAGATTCCTCTATTTCGGTGCCGTTGGGTTCATCTCCCACGGGGTGTAAAGGTCGACAAGTACGGTGTCACTACCGTGGATATCGAATGTGCAGGATACAAAGACAAACCATTCGTACTCGCGAGGCAAGTTGTTCAAGTATTTTATGTAACCGACCTGGCAAATAAGAAGCGCCATGTAGTTCTTCAGGGAAAAAGAAGGATTGTCGGAGTTGAGAATGTTGTGGATGAGGAAGAGTACAATCAATTTGATGATTTGCCTCCATTCGGAGACGGCATCAGGCTCGAGGAAGAACAAGGCGATGAAACAAGCTATATACGTGTCGATCATCGTGAAGGGCTTTATTTAAAATAAAATAGCTATGTGTAATAAATGTAACTATATATGTTTTATTGTAATTGTAAAATGACTCAGGAACTGTACATGATGTATTTGTGAATTTGCATGCTGGTAGGTGTAGTTATATCATCGACAAGCAGTGGGCAAAGGCTTATTACAGACGGTTATACACTTAGAACCGTCTGTGATAGTTATCACAGACGGTTCTCCACTTATAACCGTCTGTGATATTATATTATCACAGACGGTTATATAGTAAGAACCGTCTGTGATAGTAATACTATCACAAACGGTTCTAAGTAATTAACCGTCTGTGATAGGCATACTATCACAGATGGTTTGTAACGTATAACCGTCTATGATAATATAATATCACAGTTGGTTTAGTTATAGAACCGTCTGTGATAGAACTATCACAGACGGTTCCCGTAAGGAACCGTCTGTGATAGTTCTCCTTATAAATACCCCCAGCTAGGGCACAGATTCCGCACTCTCGCACTCTAGATCTCCGGCGCCCCGTATCTCTCGCGCGCCCTTCCTCCCAAACGCCGCCGCCGCGCACGGTCCTCCCGATGCCGCGCCTCGCCGCCGCGCCCTCCCGACGCCGCGCCCTCCTGCCGACGCTCCCTCCTGACGCCGCTCCCTCCCCCGACTCCGGTGCCCTCCTTCCCCGACGCCGCTCCCTCCCCTAAGCCCGGCTCCCGCCCCCGACTCTAGCTCCCTCCTCCCCCGCGAGCCCGGCGCCCTCCTCCCCGACTCTAGCTAGGTTTTAGATTTGTTTCATGTAGCTAGTTGTTTCATGTTTCATAGTGATATATATGCTACATTGTCGTATTGATATATATACTGCATTGTCGTATTGATATATATGCTACATTGTCATATTGATATATATGCTATATTGTCATATTGATATATATGCTTGCGAATTTACACATCTTTGGATTGTCATATTGATATATATCTTTGGCGAATTTACACATCTTTGGATTGTCATATTGATATATATCTTTGGCGAATTTACACATCTTTGGATTGATGGATATGTTAAATTCATTTGTCATTTGTATTTGGATATGTGTTATATTTCAAATGGTATGTTCAATTCATATATTACATACATGTTATGACATTTGTATTTCGATTGATGTCATCTTTGTGCTCACATAATCATACTAGAATTATATTGCTATATATGAATTATTAGCAGCTAGCTATAGCTAGAGATATACCATACCTCACTGCGTCCACATAGTCATCGAAAAATATATACCACATAGACCTTCAAAGGGCATGAAGCTAGTGACACACTCTAGTGTATCGGGTTCAATGAACTTGATACACTAGTTTGTGTCATTTGCTTCATAAAACTTTGTTTAGGCCCACACCTCACAGGCTAATGACACACTGCAGTTATTTTTTTCTTAGAAGAGAGATGGCGTCCTCACAGGCTTCGTCGTCGTCATCTGGGTCTCACCCTTCCAAGATTGGGAAAACTAAGCGTGGTCGAGGAGTATTGAAAAGGCCAGATGGCCGAATGACCATCACTGTGGTCTCTCCGGATGGGGTCCCTCGCAACCGAAGAAAGCAGTGGCATCATTTCGAGTACTGCGGATAATTGGAAGGGAACGGGTCCCCATCACCATAGCAAGCTGGAGAGAGTTGTCAAACGATCACAAAAATCAGCTATGGGAGGAAGTTACACATTCGTTCGAGATCCCAGCAGGTCTGAGGACTCGTGATGATGGCACGCTCTCGCAAAGGGAAAAGCATGGAAGAATTTTAAGAGCACTCTTGTGACGCGGTACGTGGCCAAGGATCTTACGCCCTTCACAAAGTATCCTTTCGTGTTGCTGGAAGCATAGGAGGCCTTTGTGCAGATGAAGACAACGTCTGAATTTGAACAACAAAGTGCGGCGCACAAAGCTATCCAATCACAAAACACTCACCCTCACATACTCGGCACCGCTGGGTACACGGGTAAAATCCCGCAGTGGAGGATGCAGGACGAGGTCGCACTCCGATCGGAGGCCTCCCCGCCATTTGCCGGGATCGCAAACGAGCGCGCTCGAAACTGGTTAAGAGCGAGGTCATCAACCACATCTTCGGGTGTCTCTTTCAAAAACCTCGCAGATGAGGAAGTGTCCCAACACCTGATAAGATAAGTTAAACTATATAGTTGTTAACACCTCTTGAACTTCATGGGTTCAAAAATAACATGATTAATTGCCTCTTGCAGCAATCATTGACTACCGAATTTTCTCGTGGATCCTTTCAAGAATACAGGGAGAGAGATTTACTATCACAGGCCTTGGGAAACAAGGAGCACCCAGGTCGCACACGAGGCTTGGGGGTTTACGTATCTTGGAAGCACGGATTTCTAGATTACTCCGAGACATATAGGAGTAGGAAGATATCCAAGGCGTACCGCAACGACCAAATGAAACAGGAGCTTCGTGCTCAACTTCAGGAACAACTATCTGCCTCACTTCAAGAGCAGACTGCCTCACTTCGAGGAGAGATAGATTCATTGAGGGAAGAACTGAGACAAGTCCGCAACCAATCGCAACCCATCCCTACTACTGCGGTACCCAATCCCCCTCAACGTCGCAGTAGCTGCGCGTCCACACCAATTACTGAATATAGCGACGCTTACTTACCTATCGATGACATTCAGGTAATGCACCTCTTGAGAATGCTGCAGAGATCTCTCTTGTGGACGCCTTAACTCATCTTGTGTCGTTATGTAGGGGCCCATGCCTTACATCCTCAGAGTCAGGCTTATTGGCTCTATTTCCGTTGACGCTGGGCGGGGGATGGTGTATCCATTGCTGTCAAGTATGCTGGTGCACGGTGTACAAGTAGAGACCGGTTTCATAAAGGTCCAGGTAGACATGATTAATGATATTTTTAAGATCGTCCCCCTTGAGAAGCCCCCAAACGAAGAGATTAAGACATTAGGGGATGCTGTCCACACATTCATTCAGTGGTCGAAGAGGGACATTGCCCTCGACTTGTCCGTGCCACGATCTCTACATCCAGTGTCCCAAGAGGGACATCGCCCTGGTCCTGTCACATCGGCTCCGGTGGCTCCACCTCCAGCTCCGGTTCGGAAGCCTGTTGCATCGGCTCCCGCCGAGACGCCACCGAGAACGTATCGTAAGCAAGGCTATAAGACTCAAGAGAAGAAAAATAAGGCTCCCGTGCCATGGAAGTTCAGTTTAGGAGTGTCGTTGGTCCCTGAGTCACAATTACCTATGCTTGGCATGATTTGCAATACATTGCATGCCTGGTACATGGAGAAGTCCAACATGAAGCCAATCCGGCAGAGTGCATTCACTGTGAAATATATGGAGCAGCATTTCCTCCACGACACAGGCTACATCGTCGTGACATTCGAAGACTTATTTTTACTATTCAATCTCGACGAACTCGACGCCTTCCTTCTACGCTGCTGGACACTGTAAGTGTACTGTATAATGAAGTTCTACATTCATGTTATACCGATAAATGTCATTACTCTTTCCTTATGTATAGATGCATGATCCAACAAGTCCGACGATTGCGACAACCGGTGGGTTTCCTCGACCCTCACTTGGTCTCCGAGCAAGTTATCAAAGGTAATGAATCCTTCGTGCAAGATTACATAACGAGGGGATTGCGTGCTCACATCGACAAGGAGTACGTCATGTTTCCTTTCAACCAAGGGTAAATGCTTCACTAGTTGCCACACATGTTTTATTTGTACTTTACATGCAGCATGAACTTAGAATTAATCACTATGGTGTGTACATGACTAGGCAACACTGGATTTTGATTGTGATTATACCAAAGTGGAGCAAGGTAATATACCTTGATTCCCTACTTAGGAGCAACCACGACTTCAGTTGTGTGCAAGAAGTACTTAACAAGTAAACTTATTTCCTCCATACATAACTCTATTGTAATATTTCCTTCGTTTGCAACGGCCGAGGCTAACTTTTTTGAATCACGTAGGTCGTTTGCCGCTTATGTTGCCCAGGGGGGAAGACACAACAAATCTAGTGACACGCTGCGACACAATACACGATTTCTAGTACCCGCTACAACACAACAATCCTATATCACACTTTGTTATAATGCCTCTAGAATTGACAATACCTATGTACGTAATGCAATTTTTGCAGTGCCACCAAAGAACTACTGAGGCAACGTATGTGGATTCTACGTTTGCCGCCATATGAAGGAAATCATGGATAGTAAGATCAATGATCCAGAGGTTTGTCATGTCCTTGCAATAATTATTATTTTTTGATTATATATGTATATATATACACACATGCTAATTAATGACTTATTACTCCTAGCGACAGCAGGTGGACTTCGACGTAAGTACATATGATCTTGACCAACTCGTCGAAATTCGTGTAACACTCTCCGGGTTCTTACTAGGACAGTGTATAAACAAGGCTGGAGAGTTCTACCCCGGCAATGGTGATAATTAGATGTTGAAACATTAGATGCAATTGTACAAATCACTCAGTTGTGTACTTAATCAAACAACTCATTTGTCAGAACAGTGTGACGATTTTCATTCTATATTTGTATGTGATCATTGGCGTTTGTTACATTTGTAATTCATCGAGTTGCAATTAACTTATCTCGTAACTTTGAGTTGCAATATTGTATGTGATTCATTTGTCGGATCCGTAATCTGCAATGTATGTGATTCTTATATATGTTGTAATCTTGTTGCTTGCTTTGGAGGGTATGGCTAGCATATCCCGAGGCTAGCCAAAAATGGCAAATTAAATCGCTGTTGCAATTGCTATCACGAGCGGTTCGTTGTTGAAAACCGTCAGATAGTACTTTCCTGACGGTTAAAAACAACAACCGTCTGTGATAGACACAATATCACTGACGGTTCTGTTCCAACCGTCATGATACACGCAATATCACGAGCGGTTTGTGATACAAACCGCTGCGTGATATTATGTCTATCACGAGCGGTTGTTGTTTTTAACCGTCGTGAAAGTCGATTATCCTGAGCGGTTGTTTGCAAAACCGCTCAGTAATGTAAGTTGTCACGCACGGTTGGGGCCGCTCGTGATAACCACCTATTATCATCGACACACAAAAATGCACGGTTGAAAACCGCGTGTGATGACGATTCGGAACCGCAGTGATAGGCCATGCTGTAGCGATGTCACGAGCGGTTTGTGAGCCGTCTGTGATAAATACAATCTGATAGATTTGTAACTAGAACAAATCATGAAAAACACTATCACGCATTTGGTTCTAAGTTTAGAACCATCGTGATGTGTGAGTATCATGACGGTTCTAGTTTTAAAACGTCGTGATACTCACACATCACGCATTTGTTCTAAACTTAGAACCGTCATGATATGTGAGTATCACAGACGATTTATACTACAAAATCGTCTATGATAGTTCATAGTTCATTCTATACCTAAAATATTTTCTATTTTTCAGTTACCTTATGAAATGTTAGCTATGCTTTTTGAAAATAAGTGAAAACAAGCAAATACGATATCAAACATAGCAGAGAATATTTTATTTCCATTAGAATCCACCATTACAATAGCAGAGAATATAGCAAAAAACAATGAAAGCAATAATGGAGGCTACGATGAAGAGAAGAATGAAAGCAACATAGCAGAGAACAATGGAGGGAGGAAGCGGGAAACAATGGAGACCTAAACCCTACAGAATCAAATACTAGAAGAAACAATGGAGGGAGGAAGTGGGAAACAATGGAGACCTAAACCCCACAGACGCATTTGAAGGGAGGGGGTGGATGGGTTCGGGTGAGTATTTAAAGAGGAGTCCTACTCGAATCCAAGCGGAAAATTATAAAATTTTAGGGATACACGAAGCGGGAAACATACCACAGACGGTTCTTAATTAAGAGCCATCTGTGATATCTAATATCACAGACGGTTCTTATTAAGAACCGTCTGTGATATTGGCTATATATATACCGATACAATATAAATAACTACTCTCAAAGTATGAAATAACAAAGTTATGTATGACTTATATATACTCATTTAAAAGGTTTTGACGAGATCTACAACTTTGCAGTTGAGACAAACCCCAAATTACGAAGGGAAGATCGAAAACTTTGGCAAAAACAGAATTTAAAAACTTTCAATTAGAATTTGAGGCTACAAATGGCCAATTTTGCGAGTCTTTGAGGGCGACTAGCACAAGAGGGTTATTTTTTTGGATCGGTCTTGTCGTTAGCTTTCCAACGAGTACAAGAACGTCGAAAACGGACACCGTATGCAAAAGTTATGCCCGTTTTACTGAAGGTGTGTCAAAACGAAATTCTATTCAAACTCAAACGGGAAATTATGAAATTTTATAGATTTGTGGGGAAGGAAACATATCACAGACGGTTCTTATCAAAAACCGTCTATGATTGTATTTAATACAGGTGGTTTTTATGAATCGTCTGTGATGAGACGTCTAATATAAATCTTATTGTAGTAGTATAGATGAACAATAAATAGGAAGGGTCTCATGTGAGATCCTCCCCCTACACTTATTTTCTGGGGGGAGATACACGGCAAGTCGGCAACCAAAGAGACCGGATGTCAACCAGTTAATTCGGTGATGCACACCAAAGCTACAAAGGAAAATTTATTAGTATAAGGGGATCGAAGTACCTCCCATCACCTTATGGGAGGGGAGATCAACGTATCCTTGGTGGATGATGGCTAGCTCTAGCTGCATGACGACGTCATGGAGGAAGAAGCTAAGACGTCCAACCATAGGCACATATGACCTTCCATGGCCACCGGCTTACAACAAACAACTGTACAAAAGAAAAAGGAGGAAAAGCAAACCTACAAATCTACTACGATTTAGATGCATTCTTTTCAGCTGTATTTTATGGTTATGGTTGATAGCTTTTGATTTTAACGTAAGTATATGTGCAAACTAACCAAATACCGATAAACCATTTCAAAAAAATCATCCCAATAATCTATTTCGAAATAGTGGTAGAGAAATTATACTGTTTGTTTATTTAAGAGAAATAATAAGCTAAAAAAAACAGAGTTAAAAGCGGAATACACTTTACGAATCATCATCGGTTCAATTTGGTGCATAGCATTCGATTGTTTTTCCATTTAACAACTCATGGCCCCATTAGTTTCGTCAGCTGATATGATGGGATTCTGACACAAAACGATGGATGTACCTGTAGTCTCATATATATCACTCCAGCTCGAACAAGTTTTCTTTCTTTTGCCCTACATCTTTTTGGCACGATCTACCGATCGAAGCCTCGAGAAGCAGCTGATGTGTCTGTGAAAGCCGATTTATCCAGATCTTCAAATGAAGGCTTTGGCCAACTGGATCAGCATCACGCAGGCTGTAATACTCACATCACTTCTGAATGGGACTCGCAGTGTCCTGCGATTCTGCGCGCAATCGTAACGTCATGCACTTCGTCACCTTCGATCCATGGGGTGCCGGGGTGGACAGAATGACGACAAGCCTTGAGTAGCAACTAGATCATGAGGCACGCTTCGTCGCGTCCTATAATACTATTATTATAGAGCACATCAAATAAAAGATCACATCAAATAAAAGATAAACAATATTTATCCAAACATAACATTCTAGCCATAACCATAGTTAAGGTCCGACAAATTTTGCCGTTAGACTTTAATCATATATATAGTCATTTGCACATCCATAGCACCTAGCTAGTTCAACATCTGTAAAACTCGAATATTTTCGATATGCAACCAACTCTCTCAACATGTCATTTCAAACCTCAAACAGCGTAACAAAGTGCAAAAGTTTGGATTGAATCACGGAACTGGCAATAGAACACAAATTAAACCTTGTACCTTACATTATCAACAGCTACACGATATAGAATCAGAGCAGACTGAAACTCATGCACTATATTGTTGGCATATCCCATGTACTATAACTGCCAAGAGGAATGGACTGTCAACTAAAATTCCTATGATACTTCTACCACTTTTTGATTTATTAAACCATAATCATAGTTCACTGAGATCCAAGTAATGTATACACATTTGAGGTAAACAAAAGGAACCATGTTAGAACCATATCACATTACTACACTAAACTACAACCGAAGCAAAATCAAAAGAACCAAGTAATCGTAAGAAAAAAGGAACCACGAAGTACAATTTCAGCGGAATGATCATTGCAGAAAAGATAATCGTGCAGGGAAAATGTATACTGAGACGACCCGCGTCATTACCCAGGGGTAATAACACTGGTCAACGGTTTATTATTCGTCTGACCGGTAAAACACCGCTTCAACGAATAATAAGCCCATCAGAGTGTAGCAGCGAAACAATAGTTAGAGTCGGTTCATTTCTTTATTACATAAACATAGTCGCGCAGGGCTAAAGTCCGATACAAGCCTCTAGGGCTGAAATAGCGATACAATACAAAAAGTAAACTTCCAGTTCTAGCTTCTAATCTTATACAGAGTCTGAGAGGTGAGAATAATACATAATTATACATTAACTCGGGGTAGTGCCTGCACTACTGGTGATCTTCTAGTCGTCCCATGTCTCATAAGACGTGTCAAGCCCACACGTCGGGTCCTCACACCCCTCCCACTTTCTATCAGGATAGGGTTCTTCAGGGTTGACCGCATCCGCACCAAGTGAAACTCCAGCCTGGCTATTCTCTAAACAAAGGAAGTAATAGCAAGGGTGAGTACATACGTACTCAGCAAGCATTATTAGCAAGGATGCACTGTATGGTCAAAAATAAAACCCTCTCAAAACATCATCATCATCCTCATTCTCATTTTTTTTTCTCATCATCAATTCCTTCTCATCTTTTTCTCTTTCTTTTTCTCACTTTGTATAGCAAATAAATATTTTCAGACTTTAAAATACTTTTGAAATTAGTGGTTTATAATCTACAGAACACTCGTATAGTGGATAACACCTCCATAGGTTCCGTAGCCTCTAGTCCAGGAGACATGCATGAATTCATGATTTAAATAACACTGCGCAGGCTTGTACCACTTCCCATAGTCACTCTGATCCTTGTAGCGCATGAATCTTCGCATTTCCTTAGATGTGATGCCCAGATCAGAGTACAGAACTTTTACTACTGTCTCAGTATATAATATCTCCACCCAGCTAATCACAACCGGCAGCCTGGCTCACCAGAAGCAATATAGCTGTTGGTTGGGCTGGTGCATTCACCCTTACCCGATTGGGCCCGCTTCCTCCACCCTTTCCCAATTAGGCCGGTTCATTCACCATTACTCGATTGGGCCCGCTTCCTCCACCCTTTCCCAATTGAGCCGGGTCATCTCCCCGTTCCCAACACTCCACTGCGTTAATATATGCGCATAGGATCCCCCATACTGGGCTCGTCCAGATCTGGGTTCCTCCATCTAATATATTACTTACCCATGTGGAGAGTATCATAACCTCAACAGAGTTACTAATCCTGCCCGTCTTCCGACGAAACATTGGTTGATACGATTCATACGGTTCAGTACACAAGTGAAGTTTATAAGTCCTTATATTTTATCCCTATGTAGAAGGTCCCATACCTGCCCTTCTCTTTACCTGCCCTGGGGGACCTTCTACCCCCTTCATTATCGGCCTGATAGGGGCTTCTCCCACTGTCTGCCCTTATCTCTTTTCTTTCTTTCTCATCCTCATTCTTCTAATTTAAACATCGTTTTTATTTTTATGCATAAAGATAAATTTTAAGAAGTAAATACTGATTATACTCAAAATACTCTAAGCAAATGCTCAAAGGGATGCTTGCCTGCGTTTAGAGCGAAGCCCTGGGTTCCAGGATTAGTCGGATAAAAACCGCCCTCCAAACCTTGATCCTTTTCTGCAATAGTAGATGTGCTACCGCTTAATAAGCTGGTGCTAAATAAATGGCGAATAAACGCACAAGCTACGTAGAAGTGCCCCGGTGCAACCCATAGATTTTATTTTGACAGTTGGCAAAATTTTACTACTTGATGGTGGATTAATTGCTCGCGAAGAAGTTTAATAGCCACGTGCAATTTTATTTAATCTAGCACAGGTTTTAAGTCTGGAAATGACAAATAATTTATTCTAAAAATCACAAATAATGAGAAATGGGTTTCTATCATTTTTAAGTGATTAACAAAATTAATTTGGCATTTAAATGGGCATCGGAAAGAAATAAACAACAAACATTCAATTTAATCGGTACATATGGAAAATTAATCTGCGGCAATACAAATTTTATTTTTAAGTAATCAAAACATTGATTTATGGGGTTGGGCAATTTTAACATTATTAGCAAGTTTTATTTATTTATTGAATTAGTTTTAAACAGAAGGATGAGTAATTAACTTGAGACATAACTTTTATTGTGTGCGCTTAACCTCTCTCCTCCCTCTCACTCCACTATCCAGCTGACAGCTCACCTCCCACTCCTCGCTCTTCCTCCTCCACCTTATCTCTCCATCCCCATTTCTCCTCTTTCTTCCCCCAATCTCTTCCTCTCTCTTCTGGTTCCTTTCACCCTAGACCCCCACCAAAATCCGGCCAGCCCCCGCCTGCTACGGCCTCTGCGTCGCCCCCTCGCCTGCTCCAGCCTCGGCAACGCCCTCTCGCCTGCTCCGGCCTCGGCGCCGCCCTGCCGCCTCCCTTGCCGCGCCGCGCCTCCAGGCCCATGGTGCCGCGCCGCCGGCCTTCCTGCACTCCGCGCACTACTACAAAACATGCTATACTGGACGGGTAAATCACAGACGATTCATATGGAACCGCCTGTGCTTAACTATCACATACGGTTCATACTACCACCCGGCTATGATACTGTCACAGACGGTTATTAACATGACCCGTCTGTGATAATTAAGACATCATAGACGGTTCGTGTTAATAACCGTCTGTGAAAGCTCACAGACGGTTTGTTATACGAACCGTCTGTGATAATAGAGACATCACAGACGGTTACGTGTTAAGAACCGCTCAGAACTTCCTGACGGTTATTCATACAAACCGTGCGCGATGTCTCTATTATCACAGACGGTTCGTATAACAAACCGTCTTTGATATTAATTGTCACAGACGGTTCGTGTTAATAACTTTCTATGATAAATTGTACTATTAATACTTGGACGGTGTTGACACAGATCTGTCTTTTATTGCGCTGCATCGGTGGAGCAAGGCGACCGGCTTTAGGGAGATCGAGGGTGAAAATATATCGCCGTCTTCTTAGTGATCTAATCAGAGGTTAGTATTCAATTACTTGTAATTATGCTTATATACATGTTTTTGTAATGGAAGGTTAGAGATGATAATTTATATGCTATGTAGTTGCGGTAATAATCATTTTTGGCAACCATTTGTTACTTGTGTAGCTAGTGTAAATGGATCGAAGCTGGATGTACATTGAGAACCGTGTGAGTGAAGAGTACATTATTGGCGTGTCTGTTTTTAGAAGAGCGGCCGAGCTGGATATGTTAAAGAAGGGGATAAAATATATGTACTGTCCATGTATTGATTGTGATAATCTCAAGATGTTTAGCAACTCAGCGCAGATCGAAGCTCACTTGATTCGAAGGGGTTTCAGAAAAGGGTACAAATGTTGGACCAGTCACGGTGAAGAGAAGTGTACACAAGAAGCTGGTAATTATGACATAGTCGATGGGGACAACGATATGCTAGTTGTGGACTGTGCGGATGGATCGCAGGATGACAATCTGGATCAGATGTTACGTGATGCAGAAGGGAACTACAGTGAGAGAGAGTTTGGTAAATTCGAGGGCTTGATGGAGGACTCGGAGAAACCTTTGTTCTCGGGATGCAAGCCACAATACACGAGGTTGTCATCAGTTCTAGAACTACTAAAATTGAAGGCAAGCAATGGTTGGTCCGATAAGAGTTTCACGACATTGTTAGGTCTCCTAGCGAACATGCTTCCAAAGGGAAATGTATTGCCGAGAACCACCTACCAAGCCAAGAAGATTCTTTGTCCAAAAGAATACATGTATGTCCGAATGATTGTATCCTGTACCGTAAAGAGTATGCTAGCTTAAATATTTGTCTGGTGTGCAAAGCATCCCGATACAAGCGTAAAAATAACTTTGATGATGGAAAGGGCATCGAGGTGAAGCAAGGACCTCCTGCTAAGGTGTTGTGGTATCTTCCTGTAATCCCCCGTTTGAAGCGTTTATTTGCAAACCGCAAGGATGCAAGATTGATACGTTGGCACTTGGAGCAGCGTAAGAAAGACGGAATGATAAGACATGTTGTTGATTCTGCCCAGTGGAGGAACATCAATAGGATGTTTGTAGATTTCGATGTGGAACCGAGAAATATAAGGTTTGGGTTGAGTACAGACGGAATGAATCTTTTTGGTAACATGAGCAGCCGACATAGCACCTAGCCCGTGACTCTATGCATGTACAACCTTCCTCCTTGGCTGTGTATGAAGCGGAAGTATATTTTGATGTCACTGCTTATCCAATGGCCGAAGCAACCTGGCAACGATATTGATGTGTTCCTAGCACCATTGGTAGAAGATCTTGCAATACTATGGAACGAAGGGGTACATGTATGGGATACGGACAAACGAGAGAACTTTACTCTACGCTATGTTGTTCTGCACCATTAATGGTTTTCCTACCCTTGGTAAACTGTCAGGGTTGAGTACAAAAGAAGTCAAACCGTGTCCGCACTGCTTAGACTATACCGAGAATGTGTGGTTGAACAACTCGCATAAAACTGTGTACATGCGTCACCGTAGGTTTCTTCCAAAATATCACCCATACCGCAAGATGAAAAAATAATTTGATGAAAAAAAAGAAGATGACTCAGTACCAAGACCTTTTAGTGGGAAAGAGGTGTATGATATGGTCAAGGATATAAACGTTGTGCTTGGAAAGGGGCGTAAATTGAGGAAGAACATGTGGAAAAAAGGTCAATATTTTGGGACTTGCCTTATTGGGAGCACTTAGAAGTTCGCAATTGCATCGATGTCATGTACATAGAGAAGAATGTATGTAACAGTTTGATTGGTCTCTTATTGAACATTCTTGATAAAACTAAGGATGGTGTTAACGCAAGGCGTGACTTGGTCGCTATGAACATCAGGACCGATTTAGCACAGATAAAGACCGATAAAGGTCGGACATACCTTCCCCCAGCTTGCTACACTCTATCTAAGTCCGAGAGAACTGAACTATGCCAGTCCTTACATGGTGTGAAAGTTCCATCCGGTCACTCCACCAGCACGAAGAAACTTGTTTCCATGGAACATTTGAAATTAATTGGCATGAAGTCTCACGACTGCCATGTGCTAATGACACAAATGCTACCTGTTGCAATTAGAAGTATTTTGCCGAACAAGGTTCGAGTGACAATCATAAGGTTGTGTTATTTCTTTAACGCAATTGCTCAGAAGGTCATTGATCCCGATGGACTAGATGCTCTGTAAACCGAGGTGGTGACAACTCTATGTCATCTAGAGATGTATTTCCCTCCATAATTTTTTGATATCATGGTCCATCTCATTGTCCACCTTGTGATAATATAATATCATAGATGGTTCTTAACTTATAACCATTTGTCATAATATAATATCACAGACAGTTTAGTTATAGAACCGTCTGTGATAGAACTATCACAGACAGTTCCTTTATGGAACCGTCTGTGATAGTTTTCCTTATAAATACCCGCAGCTAGGGCACAGATTCCGCACTCACGCACTCTAGATCTCCAGCGCCCCTGGTTATTATTGCTCTCTCGCGCCGCCCTTCCCTGCCGACGCCGCCGTCGCCCCCGCCGGTCTCTCCCGACGCAGCTCCCTCCCGCTGTCGCTCCCTCCCGACGCCGCTCCCTCCCCCGACTCCGGTGCCCTCCTCCCTCGACTCCGGTGCCCTCCTCCCCCGACACCGCTCTCTAGCTCCCCCGAGCCTGGTGCCCTCCTTCCCCGACGCCGCTCCCTCCCCCAAGCCCGACGCCCCCCGACTCTAGCTCCCTCCTCCCCCGCGAGCACAGCGCCCTCCTCCCCCGACTCCGGTGCCCTCCTCCCCCAACCTAGCTAGGTTTTAGATTTGTTTCATGTAGCTAGTTGTTTCATGTTTCATATAGAATAATGAAGATACGTTATTCATGTTTCATGTTTCATATATTGATATATATGCTACATTGTCATATTGATATGTGTGTGTATATATATATGCTACATTGTAATATTGATATATATGCTGGCTGAATTTACACATGCTGGATTGATGAATATGTTAAATTCATTTGTCATTTGTATTTGGAAATGTGTTATATTTCAAATGGTATGTTCAATTAATATATTACATGCATGTTATGACATTTGTATTTCGATTGATGTCATCTTTGTGCTCACATAATCATACTAGAATTATATTGCTATATATGAATTATTAGCAGCTAGCTATAGCTAGAGATATACCACACCTCACTGCGTCCACATAGTCATCTAAAAATATATGCCACATAGACCTTCAAAGGGCATGAAACTAGTGACACACTCTAGTGTATCGGGTTCAATGAACTGGATACACTAGTTTGTGTCATTTGCTTCATAAAACTTTGTTTAGGCCCACACCTCACTGCGTCCACACAGTCGTCCAAACATATATACCACATAGACCTTCAAAGGGCATGAAGCTAGTGACACACTTTAGTGTATCGGTTTCAATGAACTCGATACACTAGTTTGTGTCATTTACTTCATAGAACTTTGTTTAAGCCCACACCTCACTACGTCCACATAGTCGTCCAAAAATATATGCCACATAGACCTTCAAAGGGCATGAAGCTAGTGACACACTCTAGTGTATCGGTTTCAATGATCTCGATACACTAGTTTGTGTCATTTGCTTCATAGAACTTTGTTTAGGCCCACACCTCACTGCGTCCACACAGTCGTTCAAAAATTTTTAGTATATGCTGCACTTGTTAGCTACAAGGTCTATTTGGAAGGCCTATAGCTCACTGCAGTTAATTTTTTTCTTAGAAGAGAGATGGCGTGCTCACAGGCTTCGTTGTCGTCATCTGGGTCTCACGCTCCCAAGATTGGAAAAACTAAGCGTGGCCGAGGAGTATCGAAAAGGCCAGATGGCCAAATGACCATCACGGTGGTCTCTCCGGATGGGGTCCCTCTGCAACCGAAGAAAGCAGTGGCATCATTTCAGAGTACCTGCGGGATAATTGGAAGGGAATGGGTCCCCATCACCATAGCAAGCTGGAGAGAGTTATCAAACGATCACAAAAATCAGCTATGGGAGGAAGTTACACATTCGTTCGAGATCCTAGCAGAAGTACAGGGACTCGTGCGATGGCACGCGCTCCTCGCAATGGGAAAAGCATGGAAGAATTTTAAGAGCACTCTTGTGACGCAGTACGTGGCTAAGGATCTTACGCCCTTCACAAAGTATCCTTTCATGTCGCCGGAAACAAGGGAGGGCTTTGTGCAGATGAAGACAACGACTGAATTTGAACAACGAAGTGCGGCGCACAAGGCTATCCAATCACAAAACACTCACCCTCACAGATTCGGCACCGCTGGGTACGCGGGTAAAATCCCGCAGTGGAGGATGCAGAACGAGGTCGCACTTTGATCGGAGGCCTCCCCGCCATTTGCCGAGATCACAAACGAGCGCGCTCGAAACTGGTTAAGAGCGAGGTCATCAACCACATCTTCGGGTGTCTTTTTCAAAAACCTCGGAGATGAGGAAGTGTCCCAACACCTGGTAAGATAAGTTAAACTACATAGTTGTTAACACCTCTTGAACTTCATGAGTTCAAAAATAACATGATTAATTGCCTCTTGCAGCAATCGTTGACTATCGAATCTTTTCGTGGATCCTTTCAAGAATACAGGGAGAGAGATTTACTATCACAGGCCTTGGGAAACAAGGAGCACCCAGGTCGCACACAAGGCTTGGGGGTTTACGTATCTTGGAAGCACAGATTTCCAGATTACTCCGAGATATATAGGAGTAGGAAGATATCCAAGGTGTACCGCAACGACCAAATAAAACAGGAGCTTCGTGCTCAACTTCAGGAACAACTATCCGCCTCACTTCAAGAGCGGATCGCCTCACTTAGAGGAGAGATAGATTCATTGAGGGAAGAACGAGATAAGTCCGCAACCAATCGCAACCCACCCCTACTATCGCGGTACCTGGTCCCCTTAACGCCGCAGAGTCGCGTCCCACACCAATTACCTATCGATGACATTCAGGTAATGCACCTCTTTAGAATGCTGCATAGATCTCTCTGGTGGACGCCTTAACTCATCTTGTGTCGTTATGTAGGGGCCCATGCCTTGCATCCTCGAGTCGCTTATTGGCTCTATTCCCGCTGACGCCGGGCGGAGATGGTGTATCCATTGCCGCTCAAGTGTTTGGTGCACGGTGTACAAGTACAGACCGGTTTCATAAAGGTCCAGGTGGACATGATTAATGATATTTTTAAGACCGTCCCTATTGAGAAGCCCCCAAACGAAGAGATTAAGACATTAGGGGATGCTGTCCACACATTCGTTCAGTGGCCCAAGAGGGACATTGCCCTCGACTTGTCCATGCCACGATCTCCACATCTAGTGTCCCAAGAGGGACATCGCCCTGGACCTGTCACATCGGCTCCGGTGGCTCCACCTCCAGCTCCGGTTCAGAAGCCTGTTGCATCGGCTCCCGCCGAGACGCCACCGAGAACGTATTGTAAGCGAGCCTCTAAGACTCAAGGGAAGAAAAATAAGACTCCCGTGCCATGGAAGTTCAGTTTAGGAGTGTCGTTGGTCCCTGAGGCACAATTACCCAGGCTTGGCATGATTTGCAATACATTGCATACCTGGTACATGCAGAAGTCCAACATGATGCCAATTCGGTAGAGTGCATTCACTGTGAAATATACGGAGCAGCATTTCCTCCACGAGACAGGCTACATCGTCGTGACATTCGAAGACTTATTTTTACTATTCAAACTCGACGAACTTGACGCCTCGCTTCGACGCTACTGGATACTGTAAGTGTACTGTACAATGAAGTCCTACATTCACGTTATACCGATAAATGTCATTACTCTTTCCTTATGTATAGATGCATGATCCAACAAGTCCAGCGATCGCGACAACCAGTGGGTTTCCTCGACCCTCACTTGGTTTCCGAGCAAGTTATCAAAGATAATGAATCCTTCGTGCAAGATTACATAACGAGGGGATTGCTTGCTTATATCGACAAGGAGTACGTCATGTTTCCTTTCAACCAAGGGTAAGTGCTTCACTAGTTACCACACATGTTTTATTTGTACTAGTAAGGTGCCCGTGCGTTGCAACGGAAAACCAAATTAAAATGATGCATACTATGCAACAGTAGACCCTTGTGCGTAGACAGAGCTATGGATTCTGGCACACAATTAGCGCATTCGGGCGCAAATACGGTCTCAACAGGATGAGGGTTAAAATAATTGATCAACGAAAGAAGTTTTGGAGTTAAACAGGAAGAACGACAAAATCATCATGTTAAAACCAAAACTTATGTACAAGAATCCACTTGCAAGTCCAAAAACATTAGTAATTTTATGCAACTCAAACTGCAAAAACACATTAAAATTCTCTGTAATGTGAGTTGTCCAATATGATTAGGCATCTACTGATCTTATATCCCCTACTATATTGCAAGCAATGTATACACAAGGCCTTTCAAATATTCAACTATTTCAGATCCACCAAGTTTTGAAGTTCCAAAGACCATGTGAACAAAAGAACCTGGATAGGACAATAAAAAATTCATTAGACAAATAAAAAATTCATTAGTCAAAAATCCATAGTATATATCTTTACTATTTAAAAAATATACGAAAAGAATTAGTGAATCACTTACGTTATTTAATGTCTAAACATTCATCAATTGTATCGTTCCTTATGTCAACGGTATTCATAATAAAGTTCCTTGCATTCAAATCATGCAACACTACCTGGCGCAGTTCTGTATAAAGAGAGCATTATTTAAATTATAAAAGAATACATACTTGCATACATTATTTATTTTTTTACCTTCAAGCTCTTGTAGCCTATCATCTTGTGGTCCAAATATGAAATTTGTACAATCCATTGTCATTAAGCAACCTTTTCAATAATGTATCAATTAGATGAGGAACAGGAATAAGATATAAGATGATAATGTATTCATATTAGTTGCACACACACCATATCGACTATTCTTCTTCAGCATTGTCGCAGCTAAAATATAGTTTTGTTCCCCCGCAAGTCTCCATTGTGTTAGATATCGCACAATAAGTCCATCCCAAACGCGCACAAATAATAAGTTCTTGCTGATGTACATTAAAAATGGACTCAATCAATAATATTTGTTTTCAAATAAATAGAAACATTCTATGCAACTTGCCTGTCATCCATGAGGCATAATTCCCTCATTGGTATACGACGTGGAAAGCTGTTGATGTGCCGTATTGGGCCGACATGTACAACCAAACCGACCACATCTTACCAAAGTTACATCAATTGTAAGGATTGTTCAAAGCAACAAAAAAAGTATATCAAATAAGAGGCAACATATGTGAAAAAGTGGAGATCTTACCAACAATTGACTTGTTTGGTTTTAAATAAACATCTTCAAAATGTGTATATTGGATAGGGAGATCAAAAAATTGAATGATATTGCTCAATTGCTCAACCGTAGTTTGGTATGTGAACCTTAATTCAAGCTCCTTTCCAAGAAACCAAATTGTTAGGATTTGGGTCAACGATTCTTGAGTGGATCTCATACGAACTCCTTCTAAGTAATCGGTCAAATCTATGAGATTGTGTGCCAAAGCAAAATATTTCCATTTTCATACCCTAATAATAGAAATGCGAAAAGCATATAAGTCATTGCACGAAATAATATTAGGTTGACAATTACAAGAACATATGGTGTAATGAATATTAAAGCAAATATCGATACATACATTCTCATCAGCAACTATTAGCTGAAGCATAGATCCAGTCATAATCTCTTGAATTGGAAATTTGTGCACTATGTGTACACGAAAGTTCCACTTGTAATGTATGCTATCTGGGCCCAACTTATGAAAGTGGATGCACCTATAAAAGGTAAATCATCAACGACATTACATTTTATAATAAATGTACATTAAGATACACAAAGAATGAACTACAGAAAAAATAGGAATATACATAAATGTGTCTTCAAGAACACTTACCTAGACTGGAATGACATGTGTGCATCAAAGGGAGCATAGACTCTTCGCGTAGAAAGGCTCCTAACCGACATCATACTGACACAGCAAATAGTTTGTCAGAACGAAATCTAATACGACGTACATCTTTTGTGTTAAACGTTCCAATAAGACATACATCTGCACAAGAATGTCAGTTGCAAAAAACAAAGGATAACAAAGAAAACAATTTTACATTTGGAAAATACATTTAGGAACTTCGACAGGAATTAAGTAATTGCCAAGCATGAATTTACAATCGAGTGATTAATACCTCATCAATGATGTGAGTACTTCTTTGTAGACGATGTTTTTTGTGAAGGTACCATGGGTCTTTCTAGACATTTTTGTGAAGGTATCATGAGTATTTCTAGACATGCGTTGCTTGTCCTCCTTATCTGCAACGGCAAGGACCTTTATGTTGTTTCTGGCGGTGGCCCTAGATAGCGCGACGTATAGTTGCCCATGAGAGAAGACCGGATCAGGGAGGTAGACACCAACATTCGGGATGGTCTGCCCCTGCGCCTTGTTGATTGTCATTGCGAAGCTGAGCCTGACCGGGATTTGCTTCCTCTTGAATTTAAACGGGAACATCTCGTCATCAGAGGGACATAGAGGTATCCGAGGGAGGAACACCCTCTTCCCGGTGTACTGACCGAGCACAATCTTGGCATCAATCGCATTCTTTTGGAACCCCTTGACTACCATTCTCGTCCCGTTGCATAGTCCATTAGCGGGATCAATGTTCCGCAACAGTATCACGTGACAGTTAATCTTGAGCTTAAGTACATGCGGAGGTAGCCCGTTAGGGGTCAATGTGTTTAAGAATTCAGGAGGGTAGTAGCTGTGGGGATCATCCTCCGCACAGTCAAAGCTATGGTACACCATCTCCTCCCCGCGAAATAGGTCAATCATTTTCATATTGATCTTATCGATATACTCATTTCGGGTTGACAAGATGGCCCGAGATGTGATATAGCTAGCATCCGATAGGTTATGATCTAACACAGGGAAAACACTCTGTATAAGTTTATCGAGGTCTGTGTCCTTTCCTGTATACGACACGCATATCTCGTCCGGATGCCGTACACAGCCATCTTCATTGGTCTCCTCTGTACCATTGCCGACACGCAATAGGTACTCTGCAAACTCAGGATCACTTTGGGCCCTCATGTTACGTACAAGCCTTAGCTGTCGCATGCATTCCCATAGATATGACTTACGCAGCGTCGCATCAGTTATTTGTGGCCTAGTCTCCTTACGAACAACTGGAAGCACCTGCCTGAAGTCTCCACCGAACACGGTCGTCTTCCCACCGAACGGCAAGTCATGTCGATCCATGATGTCTTGCATGGTACTGTGTAGGGCCTCGACCGACTGTCGCCTCGTCATGGAGGCTTCGTCCCATATTATTAGCGATGCCTGCTGAAGAAGCTTAGCGGTCCCACTCTGCTTTGTGAAGTTACAGATTGCCCCATTACTAATGTTGAGTGGGATCTTAAACCTCGAGTGCGCTGTCCTACCTCCGGGCATGATGGAGGTAGCTACACCCGACGTCGCGGTTGCCACTGCAATATTCCCATCGCCTCGGACCTTTGCGAGCAAAGCTTTATACAGGAATGTCTTTCCCGTGCCTCCCGGGCCATCAACAAAGAAGACACCTCCGTTGCATTGCCAACCGCAGATAATATCTCGTCATATGCTACCCTTTGCTCAGGATTGAGAGAGGACGACAGAGAAATATGGTCAGGGTCTACCTCAATCGTTAACTCCTCATAGATTTCCCTAGCCTCTCCATCGTTGCTTTCGTTCGACTCATCTATAGCAGGGAGAGGGAATGATGTTATGTCCTTACCCATCGACTGGATCATATTTCGGATGTCCAACAACACCATCTGCTCTCCTGTGTGTGGGCATACATGAGAACGGCGGTAGTCGTCCGACATTCCTCAAGGTGCTGTCCCATAGCCCACGCACATCGTTTGGCTCACGAACACCAAGTATAATTGCGAAGAGCCTTCGAGCGAGGATGGCATCCGAATAGCTCACCTCATCGGGCACTCTTCTAGGGTGTTGTCGGCCTCGATAAGTCCCCTCTTCTCAGCAGCATCACGGAAGAATGGGTAGACTACACTATCCACCGTCCTGAGGTCTTCAAAGGAGGTGGCGCCAGGTACGTGGTTTAGTAGCACCCTGAGATAGTACCGCTCCCCCTCATTCGGGCGGGCAGACACAATTCTGCCAACTTGTGTTCTTTCCGTCCTCTTCTTCCACTTCTTCAAGCCCGCCGCCAAACAAATGTCGCTGAAAATCCTGCATAAGATGCCTCGAGCCTCCTCATTTGTTCGATTCATCTCAAAATACTCACAAGATGGACCTCTCGATGCCATACTTAGGCGACCACATCATGAAGATCTTGACCCACATGGAATGAGACCATGTGCATGTTCGGTAGATGCAAACTGCATCTGCAACAACGTGGGGAGATCTTGCGAGGTCAAAACTATAGATCCTCCAAAGCGCTTACGGTAGAGTAACCCACCAAGCATCCTCAGATTGCTTGATCTCATCGATGTTCCCATTGCTATCGGGCTCATCAAGAGAAACAGATGCTCGGTCATGGCCCTTATAAACATACTTGAAAAGGTATTTCACGGCCTTTATGCTTGAGCAAACCTCAACGTTTATGTGGCAGTTATACTTCCTCAAGAGGTAAGGGTTGTATGGCACAACCCACCGTTGTCAAGCATCTGTTGTCGAACCTTTGCACGGCGCCATCGTCCCGTCTCACGTACATTGAGTGCAATCATTGCCTTGTAGTGTAGCTGCGTTGAAAGAGCGTGGGTAGTAGTTCTTGCATCTACCATCATGCATGCACACATTTTTGGGGTTTAGGACTCCGCAAGGGCCATGCATCATATGCTTAACGACCATCTCGTACAACTCTGGGTACTTGTTTTTGTCCGGGAGCTCTGCGGAGATGAGACAGTCATACTGCTCGGGACACGTGAGCTTGTACCTTGCCTTCATGATAAGAAGAAAGTGAACATGAGGAAGTCCCCTTGTAACACCCCGGTCAAACAAAGACCCGAAATGCTACCCCAAACTAGAAGCAAAGGAATGATAACTAGTTACACTATACAAAATTTCGGCAGAGCCTCCTTTGTTATTTATCTAGATCAGAGATTCTAAAAGCAAAATCAATTAGAATAGACAATCCTCAAGTGATAAGTTCAAGGCTAAGCAAATAGTCTAAAGTCTACCAAACCATTCATGGATATAACGCTTAGAGAAAAGCACCAGAAACACTCTAAATTCTTATTACAATTAAATCCATAGATAATAGTCAGATGGAATCTAAATGTTCTTGCATTAATCATTTAATTCTTCTACCTTTAGTTCTATTCGGTGTGAAACGTGCATGTGCAACAAGCTTATTCCTTCCCTTTTCCCATGCATGCCGATCTCGTAGCGGTACCTAAATAAAACAACAACAACAAGAGTGAGTCCAACGACTCAGCAAATATAATGGATAGAACGAATTCATTTATGCCCATCAATTCACAAACCCATTCATCAACCATATAGACAAGACATGCAATGCACAATGATCAAAAACTCTTTATCTCTTTCTCTTTTGCATTTTACCGGTAATGCAAAGTGTGCATCCGTCGATGCACACCCATGCTCGTACTCACCGTGCACAGGACCAATTGCCCATACTCCACAAGTATGGGGACCTTTAGCCCGTTATGCCATCCACATGACGGGGACCTCGACGCTTAGTCAACTCGTGACTAAGACTTCAATAAATCAGCATGATGCCTATGCGTGAATGTCTCAATAAAATAAACCTAGCACTCACCTCATCCAGGCATCGATATTATTCATGAACATGGTAATAGAAACAACCATAAACGGCACCCATGCATTTCTTTCCACAACCACATCACATATTCATGGTCCTAATATGGACTAAACCTCAACATTCCACACTATTAAATTTAAACCACCGTTATACTTGCCTTAACCGTGAGAAAACGGCGGATGCGCATAAGGTGCCGCCTCGGGGGTCCGTCATCCTCCTGAATAATAATTATAATAATGGCTAAGATAACCGTAGCGAACCTTCGCTCAAATAAAAACAAACACGCACTAGCACAATTCGCCTATCTCGGTTCCCAAATCCTACAGGTCATCCTACCCTGATAATGCAATTCATCAACTAGATGAGATGACAATAACCATTCTAGACAAAACCTTGACAAATGTTGGTTGATAAGATGCTACAACATTATTGTACTAGAAACTCAACAAAAAAAAGGTCCTAGATTTTTATATTATTAAAGGAATATGAAGCAACCAATTCCAACTTATAGAAGAAGGCCAACATTTATTAGCTGTGCAGACATGGGGTAGACAATCTTTCAGAAAAGAATTCTAATCGCGCTTGACAAAGGTAAGTAACCAAGAGGTCACAAGGCAACCACATATCAGCTCTGTTGTGACTATCCTAACTCATACAAAGCTTCAAAGATACAACTTTTGTGTTTCCACTTTGCTGCTTTCAGAAGCTCAAGGTAATTGACTGTTGAAATGATTTCATTCAATTACTCGAAAGTCGAAATAACTAAGTCCAAGATATTAACATCCTCTTGAACACAAGGTACTAGCAAGTAATCGTTCCAAAATGTACTTACCAAACCAAATCCTGCTGAGGATCACTCCAATCCTCAATAATTCAATACACTAAAACAAGATATATATTTAACTTAATCAGTTAGAATATAACTATTTGATCTAAGATCAAACATTCACTCAGCTTTTGTGTCTATATATAGTGTAGGTGCAAAAACGAAAATGATGGAGCTAGTGCAGATTTCCCAACAGTCACCTATCCTATTCACTCAAAATGCTTAAGAACTAATAATGCCTACTCTGAAAATTTGTTTCTTCTTTTTTTGTTAAATCTCAAAAAACATGAGATGATTTTCTGTCGCAAACAAAAGCACACTTTTTTTTCAAGCATTACCTGACTACATGTCTGAGAGTAAGCAGCAAGTAACAGCAGCTCTCGGCAGCACAGCAACCAGCAATAAAAATCAGCACAGCACCAGCAGCTCTCGGCCACAAATCACAGCAGTCACCATCAGCAATACACGCAGCACACTGCACAGCAGTCGGCAGTAGCAGGCGCAAGCCACAGCAGTCCAGATCTGAAACACAGCAGGGCGTAGCAGTTCTTCAACCGGCCAGCAGCAAATAGCAGATTCAATCGGCAGCAAGGAGCAGCTACTGTCGGCAGAGGTATCAATCGGTAGCAGGAACAGCAGGCAGCCGAACAGCAATAAAAAGGCAGCAACCGGGAGCTTCACGGCAGTACAAACCGTAGCACAAAACAGCAATCTGCAGCAGTTACTCGGCAGAGGAAGAAATCAGCCAGGGGGAGGCGTGAAGAGGAAGAACAGCAGGGGCTGCAGGGGGCGGCGCCCAGGGGCGCACGGCCAGGGGGCGCTCGGCAGGGGAAAGGCGCAGGGGAGGGGCGCAGGACAAGGGGAGCCAGGGGGAGGGGCGGCGCAGGGAGGGGCGCAGGAGGCGGCCAGGGGAGGCGCTGGGGGGAGGGGAGCTAGGGTTTGGGGGAGGGCACCTCCCCCCTTTTTGGCCGCCCCCCCCCCCTCTTGGGCCTCAGCCCAAGCCCAGGTTGCCAGGAAACTGTGAAAAAAACCCCCTCTAAAAGAGAAATTCAATTTGGGATATTACATTCTACCCCCCTTAAATAGAATTCGACCCCGAATTCTTTCCGCGCTTCCTCCAAGGATTAGCCACAACTGTCGGGACCCGGAACAACAACTCCGAGCCCCTCTGTGTAAATCGCACTATCCCAGGAAAAGCTAGTGCACACAGGTTTCACAGTAATGTATATCATGCAAAAATAACCACGAGATATTATTAAACGAAAATACGGCCTGAAGGCCAAGTCTTACAATAAGGCACTAGGCCAACAAAGTAAACAAAACAAATGAAATAAAGTAAAGGTGGCAAAGACAGCCCATCCACCTCCCACAAAGCGAATGATCAGAAGACGATCCTACTACCAAGTAGTCCTCACCGTCGTGAGTCGCCTCAAGTCCGCAACAGATTTAGCAAGGTGAGTACGAAAGTACTCCCAAGGTAAGCAAGTAAATGCTTACGCAAGTTACACCAGAATTATAATGATTTGATGCATGCATAAGGGATTTCAAAGGAAGCTTAATAGGTAATGTGCGGAAAGCAATACTTGAATTTAAATACAATAACGTAAGTACTAAAAGTGAATTTAAATACGATTATATGAAACATTGTTTTTAACAAGTAATATCGTTAGTGTAGGCTCCAACCCACACTAACCTATCCACGGAATCCACCCGACCATTACCAAATCCAACGTTTGTTTGCCAAAACCAAGTTTTATGAAAATTCAAGTCTAATCTGTGAAGACTCTACTCAAGATGTCCATGACCGTGGACACGGCTATCCGAGATAGTTTGTTACTCTGCAGAGGTGTACAACTTTACCCACAAGACATTCCCTCTCACTTGAGCCACGCGATCAACACACTGCCTTAGGTGTGCGGCGGAGAGTTCATGACAAGGCTGTTCCGATGATTCATAGCCAACATAATCACGCCGCCACTAAGGTTTCACCACAACTCGAATCCACGAGTTGGAGCCCCCTCTGGTGCCATGTGAGACTTCCCACAGCCTACGCCGCGCTCACATTCAGCCTATAGCGAGACTATAGTTGGAACTTCACAAATTACTTAGCCAGGTCCGTCCCATACCGGACTTGTGGTAGTACGAAGTGACTTCGTAAAATAATTCACAGAAACGGTCCTTAAGTTGATTTAGGCTCAACCACATACCCCCGTACACGATAATCAACCAGGTGTCACCAAACACGAGGCATACCGGTACCCACCACCTAACCATTAGCCTAAGTCCAAAACATGTTTTCTATTTTCACTTTTAAATAATTTCCGGAAACCACCCTTGACTCACCGAAGTCAAGATATTGATTTTCAAAGTCCGTCATTTCATGTGAAAGATTGATCCCACCAAAATTATATTAAGCCGTGCTAAGCATTTCTATAAAATTTTCTAGTCAATACTATGGTACTAACTAGTTTTCAGCTAGGGTGACAAGGTATACGAATTCAGGATTTCAAATAGGCTATAATCAAAGGATCATGGGAATATCTAAGTTTCAAATCCAATTTGAATTATACTTGAATAAAGATACGCATGCATATACAGTAAAACAACATAAATAATTTTAAAATATTAGGTTCAACATGGTCAAAGGTGTAACTTGCCTTGATCGTAGTCCCGCTGCGATTCGTCGAATTCAAACTCTCCTAATCGTCAATATCTAACGAAAAATCAATTCATAGCAATTTCAAAACAAAAATCCAAACTCAATCCAAATAACTTCCAAAATAATAAAATACACTGGGAGACAGAATTCTGAATTTTGGATGTGGGTCAACAATTTTTAAAAAGGAAATGAGGCTTTTAAAAGAAATTGGAAGTTTTAATTTGAATTTAAAACTTGGAATTACAAAATATATTCAAATCAAATTTAAATAAATTTCAAAATTTCAAAATTATTCCAGAAATGGATAGATCATGATTTTAGAAAAATTTAGAAATTTGAATGGGTCAATTTGGAGTTAAAATGCAAAAGTTATAGCCTTCCAAAGTTTGAATTCAAAATAAAAGAAAAAGGGTATTTTCTGGATTTATTTTTAAACCGAAAAGGATTTATGACGTCAGCACGAATTATTTTTCTAAAGGAAATTATAGATTATGACGTCAGCCCTAGGATTAATATATTCGGCAGCAGGTCGACAGTGGGGCCCGGTGTCATGGACCGAGTCCATGGACCCGAGGAAGGGTGAGGTGGCGGCGCGCGCGCGGGAGCGGGTGGCGGCGGCGTGGCGCCACGAGGCTGCCGCGTGGTCGCCGCGTGGCTGCCACGCCACGCTTTATGCCGACGTGGCGGCGCCGCCGAGGTGGCGGCGTGGCGCGGGTGGCGCTGGCGTGGCGCCGATCTGGCCGCCACCTGGCTGCCACGCCGCTGCCAACTCGGCCCGACGGCCGACGTGGCCTGGCCGGCGGCGGCGCGCTGGGGCCGATGGTCGCCGAGCTCGGTGGCGGCGCGCCGCCGAGGGTACCAAATGACGAGAGAGCGCGGGAGTGCGTCGGTACCTTGCGCGGAGGCCGAGGATGACCGGAGAGGGAAATCGGCGGAGAGGGGCGGCGGTCGGAGAAGACTTCACGGCGGCGGAGTAGCTCCGGTGGTGCACGTGCCCGGGGAGGTGGTCGCCGAGGGTCGCCTGGGCACCAGCAAGGCCGGGAGGTGTCGGCGAGGCGAGGGGCTCGAGCCGGCGCGTTGCTCGCCGGAGTCGCTGAGCCGCGGAGGAAATCGCGCAGGGGATCCTCGGATCGGATTATGCGCCCGGAGGCTCGGGGGTGGCGGTGTGGGTAGAGGGACCTCGGGGAGGCCCTTTTATAGCCTGGGGAGGGGTGTAACGGTCGCGCACAACTCGCCGGACTTGAAACGGCCGAGGGGGCTTAATGCGACGGCGAGGGGCTTTAATCGGGAGCTAATGCCCGCACGGATGCGCGGTGGGGAATTTGAATTTGCAGCGCTCGGGAATCAATTGGAAGGAAACCGCGAATTGAACGCTTCGGTCTCGGCATTCATGGCGGCAGCGGGGCGGGGATCGCGCGAGGAAGAAGGAAACTGCGCGGGGAAGAAGGGTCTGACGAGTGGGGCCCACCGGTCAGCGAGAGAAAAAGAAAAGGAAGGAGCGAGGGCGGTCGGATGCTTGACGGGTGGCACGGGAGAGATCGGGACGGGCGCGATGCGAAGGGGTAAGTGAAGGGGGCGGCCGAGATTCGATCCGACAACGGAGATTAGATCGGGCCGGCGGTGCTTAAGTGGGAAGGGGCGCTCACGATGAGGTACGGCAATAGGGGACGGCTCGGATAATACCACGTGGTGGCAGGAGCGGAGTGGGGAGCGGTGAAGCGGTAAGTGGGTGCGGGCGGCGAGGATTAAATCCGGCGCGGGAGTGGACGGTCCGATGCGCGACACGCGTCGCACGCGGAGAGAGGGAAGGCGGGGAGAGGGTTTAAGTTAGATCGGACGGTGAGGGGATTCCGCGGGCGGAGGGGACGCCGATGGTTGACACCGCGCCGGGAGGGATTTTGGAATTTTCTTTCTTTTGATTTTCCGAAATGCTATTAAGCTTTAGAAAACTCGGAAAAATACCAAATAAATTTTGAAAAATCCAAAAAAATTGGGAACTATCTGGAGCTATTATAGACTTAATAAAAATATGTCCCACTCATTTTAACAAGTATATTTTGCAAAGGTACAATTTGATTTTGTAGGAGGGTTTTAATTCCTTCTAAAATATAGAAAAATTAATATAATCTCATATTTGACTTAAGGAGGCTGAAATACATTGGTTTAAGCTTTTAGGAATGCAATAAATTTAATTTTGACTTTTACACAATAAAGTTTAAAATTTTTCTCAAATCAGATTTTAACATAACTCCGTAAAATCCAAGTAAACTCAGATTAAATTTTCAATAAAGGGACAAAATTTTGGGATGTTACAAACCTACCCCCTTAAAGGAAATCTCGCCTCGAGATTTGCAATCGCTAGCAAAAGAGATGGGGATGGCTGGTCTTTAAGTCTTCTTCTCGCCCTGTGGCTTCGTCCTCGGTGTGATTGCTCCACCGAACTTTGCGTAACTGATGGTCTTCCTTCAGTCCGACGTTCGCCTCGAGAATCTTGATTGGTTGCTCCTGATAGGTGAGGTCATCCTGGAGGTCCAAGGTTTCCAGTGCGGCTTGCTCTGTGGGTACTCGGAGGCACTTCTTTAACTGTGAGACATGAAAGACATTGTGCACCCCTGACATGCTTGGCGGCAAGTCTAACTGATATGCGACTGCACCTCTTCGGTCCAGAATCTTGAAAGGGCCCACATATCGCGGTGCAAGCTTTCCTCTAACTTGAAACCTTTTCACACCTCTGAGTGGGGATACCCTAAGATAGACGTAGTCCCCGACCTCAAAGGTCAGGTCTCGACGGCGGTTATCCGCGTAGCTCTTCTGTCGAGACTGGGCTATCTTTAGTCTGTCCCTGATCTTCTTCACTTGATCTTCTGCGTCTTGCAGCAGGTTTGGTCCCGTTTCTTGGGGTTCACCTTGCTGATCCCAAAGCAAGGGGGTTCTGCACTTTCGACCATACAAGGCTTCGAAGGGTGCCATCTGCAGGCTGGCTTGGTAGCTGTTATTGTACGAGAATTCCGCATAGGGCAGTGAACGGTCCCAACTGTTCCCGAAATCCAGCGTACAAGCCCTTAGCATATCCTCGAGTATCTGATTAACTCTTTCTGTTTGACCGTCCGTCTGGGGATGGTAAGCGGTACTGAAACTGAGCTTACTACCCAACTCTTCGTGCAGCCTTTGCCAAAATCGAGAAGTAAATCGACTACCTCGATCGACACTATCTTCTTGGGTACGCCATACAGCACACAATTGAGACATGTACAGTTCAGCCAACTTGCTTCCGGAATAAGTGG
This sequence comes from Melocanna baccifera, assembly GCA_036346265.1. Taxonomy (NCBI): domain Eukaryota; kingdom Viridiplantae; phylum Streptophyta; class Magnoliopsida; order Poales; family Poaceae; genus Melocanna; species Melocanna baccifera. The sequence continues at coordinate 17,949 of JAYEVJ010000050.1, read as the reverse complement.
TCTTGACTGGTATGAAGTGAGCTACTTTAGTCAATCTGTCTATGATTACCCAAATTGAATCATAACCCGATTGTGTCCTTGGGAGTCCGGTTATGAAATCCATACCAATTTCTTCCCACTTCCATTCCGGAATCGGCAATGGTTGCAAGAGTCCCGCTGGCCTCTGATGTTCAGCTTTGACTCGTTGGCAGTGTCGCAGCCGATGAACTCTGCGATTTCCCTTTTCATACTAACCAACCAATATCTTTCCCTCAGATCCTGGTACATCTTGGTACGACCTGGGTGGATTGAGTATGGGGTATCATGAGCCTCTTTCAGAATCAGGTTTTTGATTTCCTGATTATTCGGCACACAGATGCGGTTCTCGAACCAAACCGTGCCATGTTCATCTTCGCTGAATCCTGGCGCTTTGCCTCTCCTCATATTCTTCTTGATTTCTTGAATATCCTCGTCCACAATCTGAGCTTCCTTAATTTGATCAGGTAAGCCGGGTCGCACTTCCAGTGTGGTGAGGGTGCTTGGTCCCGTTGGGTTTAGACTTAGACGGGCGACTCCCTCCTGAAGTCGGGTCTGGTCTTCTTTTGATATCACCATGTTTGCATAAGACTTCCTGCTTAAGGCATTGGCTACTACATTCGCTTTTCCGGGGTGGTAATGTATACCGATGTCGTAGTCCTTTATCAACTCCAACCATCTTCGCCGCCAAAGTTGAGTTCTCACCGGTGAAGATATACTTCAAACTCTTATGGTCCGTGTATACTTCACAACGGTTACCAATAAGGTAGTGGCGCCGATTTTTAAGGCGCACACTCTGCGGCTAACTCCAAGTCATGAGTAGGGTAATTGCACTCATGAGGCTTGAGTTGACGTGATGCATAGGCTACCACTTTGCCTTCTTGCATCGTAACACGCCTAAGCCTAGGCGAGGCGTCCACGTAAAACCTCGAAGCCTTTATGCACGCCTCGCAAGACAAGCACGGTGCCGAGACTAGTCTCTTCTTAAGGGTTTGGAAACTCGCTCACAAGCCTTCGTCCATTCGAACTTCTTTTCCTTCTTCAATTGGGTCATTGGCTTGGCTGTCTCGGAGAATCTCGCTATGAACCGACGGTAATAACCCGCAAGTCCAAGAAAGCTCCCGACTTCATTACGGACTTTGGTGGCTTCCACTCCATTATCGCTTCCACCTTAGAAGGATCTACAGCGATTCCTTCGGCTGTTACAATATGTCCGAGGAAGGCAACCTCTTTTAGCCAGAATTCACACTTACTGAATTTGGCGAAAAGCTGATGCTCTCTAAGCTTTTCCAGAGTGATCCTGAGGTGCTGCTCGTGCTCTTCTTCGTTCTTGGAGTAGATGAGGATGTCGTCGATGAAGATTACTACGAACTTGTCCAAGTATTTCATGAACACACTGTTCATCATGCTCATGAAGTAGGTCGTGCATTGGTCACCCAAATGACATGACCGTGAACTCATAATGCCCATATCTGGTGGAGAAGGCAGTCTTAGGAATGTCTTCTTCACGAATCTTCAGCTGATGGTATCCTGATCGCAGATCAATCTTGGAGAAGATACCGGCTCCTTTCAACTGATCGAACAGGTCATCGATCCTGGGGAGGGGGTATTTATTCTTGATGGTGACGTCATTGAGTGCTCTGTAGTCCACACATAGCCTCAGACTCTCATCCTTCTTCTTGACGAACAGGACGGGTGCTCCCCAAGGCGATGAACTAGGTCGGATATACCCCTTGTCTTCTAACTCCTTGAGTTGATTCTTCAATTCTGCTAACTCGTTAGCAGGCATCCGATATGGTCTCTTGGAAATCGGGGCGGTGCCTACTGGGACTAGGTCAATCACAAATTCGATCTCCCTATCCGGTGGCATCCCTGGCAGTTCCTCGGGAAAAACATCTGGGTACTCCCGTACGATCGGCACTTCCTCCAATACTTGGAGGTGGAAGAGGGCACATTCTTCTGCCTTCGGAATCTGGGGAGAGAAGATTACTTCCACGCCTTGGTCATTGGTGAGGGTGATGGATCTGGTAGCACAATCGATCCGACCTCGATTCTTGGCTAACCGCCATCCCGAGAATGACGTCTAATCCTTGCGATTCCAAAACCAAAAGATCGGCGAGGAATCGGGTCCCATCTATGAGCAATTCCACTTTGGGGCACAAAGTCCCTGCTCTCATTTCTGCTCCAGGGGAGTGAACTATCATAGGGTTGCTAAGGGTTACCCTGCCCAACCCATGCTTATCCACAAAAGTTTTTGACACGAAGGAATGCGATGCTCGGAATCGAAAGAACTCGATGCTTTGTATCGAATTGACAAGGAACATACCCAAAGACGACATCCGTGCACTGGGCCTCTTCCGCTGCCACGTGGTTCACTCGCCTTTGATGAATGTCTGCGCGCCTCGCTGGCCCCGGTTACGACTTCCGAGGCTCCACGAAGTTCTTGCCGCTTGAATCTTCTTAGGGCATGCCTTGGCAAAGTGCCCTGGTTCCTTGCGGTAGTAGCAGGTCAATCCGTCAGACGGCGGACTGCTCTTACGTGTCGGCCGCACGTTCTTTGGGTGCGATTGCTTGGAAGCTAGCTGGCGGTTGGCTTGAAAACGGCGGCGGTGGTTGAGGACTTGAACCTGCTGGACTGGTTCTTGAAGTTGCTGCCCTGGGGTCTGAACTTGTTTGAGTGAGGAGGGGTGCTGCGATTCTTGAAAGAACTTCCAGAGTTGTTCCTCTGGTCCGCCATCCTTTTCTTCCGGGTCTCCATTTCCGTGTGCTTGCCCTCCTGACGGATGGCCTTACTGACTAGCTGGTGGAAGTCAGTATAGTCACCCGATATCAGTTGTACTGATATGTTATCATTCAGGCCCTCCATGAACCTTTCTTGCTTGGCTTCATCGGAAGCCACATCCTCTGGCGCATAACGGGCCAGTTGGTTAAACTTCTGTACGTACTCATTGACAGTATGACTTCCTTGGCGCAGATCTGAACTCCTTCTTCTTCAATGCCATGGTGCGGTGGGGATATGAGCTTTGCGAAAGCTTTGCTCGAACTCGATCCACGCCACCGTCTGCGGGTTGGCGGTGAAGCGGTGAAGGTGTCCCACCATTGAGATGCGGGCCTGTTCACCGATGGGAGGCGAACAAGACTCGCTCCGATCGGTGCACCGCGAGAATGTCCAGCTTCTGCCAATCGACTGAGCGCCGTCGGCGCCCATCGGCTCAAAGATCGCCGCTGGCGAAGGTGGGTGGCTTGATCCTCGTGAACTCGTGAGAGACGATTGGGAGGCACTTGGGCAGGTTGATGATGAGCACGAGGGTTGTTGATCGCCCGAGCTAAGAGCTGATCAATCGGGTTTGATTGGCCATCAAGCGTGCCCAATCGTCCTGCCACGTGGCGGGTGGTGGAATCGAGCGATGGCTTCCTTGTGCTCCGGGGTTGGCGTTGTCCATGTTGGGGTTTCTTCTTGTGTTCACCATCTATTGAGACTTTCAGATTTAGAGAGAGAACTAAAGGAAAGGTTCTAGTAACAATCCCACCAAAACAACACACAAGAGCAAGGAAAACCTGATAAGAGCCAAATAAAACTTTTTATTTTATTATAATAGTCTTCGTGGCTGTTTACAAAGGTCTACACTCACGGATAGCGTTCTAAGACTCGGGTTGTTCATACACTAGCGCTGCGCTCGAGTCTCCTCGGAAAAGGTCCAGAATCGTGGAACTCGCATCTTCTCGCACGAGCTCGGCAGTTCCTCTCGCGCGCGGAGCTTCTGCGCGGTGTGCACTCGTCCGAGGTGGTGCAGTACATGTGATCCATGGACTTGGTGTACTCCACCGATCGTATGAGGCGGGGTTGCTCTCATACTCTGTGAGGCGAAGTCGCAGCCCACAAGGGAGTCTTCATGGGGAAGTAGCGAAAGTCGGTCGCAGATAAGTCTCGAGCGTAGATGTTCCGCAGCTGGCGAATGGCCTCTCGGGCTGCATCCTGAACTCCATCGAAGAAGGTGGCTCGAGGTAGGGGTGCGTCGAACACGTAAATGGCTCCGTGTGCTCCGAAATCCTTGAAGATCTTCACTTCCACCCTCCAGCGTTCCTCGTCTCCATACATGCCAACGTATCCCTGGTAGAGGGGGTATGGGCGGAAGTTGAGCTCTTGCATGAGGTTGTACAGATCGTCGGCGAAGAGTCCGGCAAGGGTTCCGTGGGAGACGCGGTGGGTTGCTCCATCTAAAATTTGGAAGGAGAGGAGTTAGTAATCGGTTTTGTAAAGAGACTTGAGAAAAGGGAGAGATAATTTAAAAGCGCATTTCTTATTAAAATATATCCTTAAAGCTGGTCTCTTGCTAAGGTCACGCCTTAGAGTCAACTTTGCTCGATACCATTTCTGTCGGGACCCTAACAACAACTCCGAGCCCTCGTGTAAATCGCACTATCCCGTGAAAAGCTAGTGCACACGGTGTTTCACAAGAATGTATATCATGCAAAAATAACCACGAGATATTATTAAACAAAATACGGCTCAAGGCCAAGTCTTACAATAAGGCACTAGGCCAACAAAGTAAACAAAATAGCGGAAATAAAGTAAAGGTGGCAAGACAGACCCATCCACCTCCCACAGAGGCGAATGATCAGAAGACGATCCTACTCGCTGAAGTAGTCCTCACCGTCGTGAGTCGCCTCGAAGTCCGCAACAGATTTAGCAAGGTGAGTAAAGTACTCCCAAGGTAAGCAAGTAAATGCTTACGCAAGTTACACCAGAATTATAATGATTTGATGCATGCATAAGGGATTTCAAAGGAAGCTTAATAGGGTAATGTGCGGAAAGCAATACTTGAATTTAAATACAATAATGTAAGTACGAAATGCTGAATTTAAATACAGTATATGAAACATTGTTTTTAACAAGTAATATCGTTAGTGTAGGCTCCAACCCACACTAACCTATCCACGGAATCCACCCGACCATTACCAAATCCAACGCTTGTTTGCCAAAACCAAGTTTTATGAAAATTCAAGTCTAATCTGTGAAGACTCTACTCAAGATGTCCATGACCGTGGACACGGCTATCCGAGATAGTTTGTTACTCTGCAGAGGTGTACAACTTTACCCACAAGACATTCCCTCTCACTTGAGCCACGCGATCAACACACCGCCTTAGGTGTGCGGCGAGAGTTCATGACAAGGCTGTTCGATGATTCATAGCCAACATAATCACGCCGCCACTAAGGTTTCACCACAACTCGAATCCACGAGTTGGAGCCCTCTCGTGCCATGTGAGACTTCCCACACCTACGCCGCGCTCACATTCAAATTATAGCGAGACTATAGTTGGAACTTCACAAATTACTTAGCTGTGTCCGTCCCATACCGGACTTGTGGTAGTCTGAAGTGACTTCAGAAAATAATTCACGTAAACGGTCCTTAAGTTGATTTAGGCTCAACCACATACCCCCGTACACGATAATCAACCAGGTGTCACCAAACACGAGGCATACCGGTACTCACCACCTAACCATTAGCCTAAGTCCAAAACATGTTTTCTATTTTCATTTTTAAATAATTTCAGAAACCACCCTTGACTCACCAAGTCAAGATATTGATTTTCAAAGTCCGTCATTTCATGTGAAAGATTGATCCCACCAAAATTATACTAAGCCAGGCTAAGCATTTCTATAAAATTTTCTAGTCAATACTATGGTACTAACTAGTTTTCAGCTAGGGTGACAAGGTATACGAATTCAGGATTTCAAATAGGCTATAATCAAAGGATCATGGGAATATCTAAGTTTCAAATCCAATTTGAATTATACTTGAATAAAGATACGCATGCATATACAGTAAAACAATATAAATAATTTAAAATATTAGGTTCAACATGGTCAAAGGTGTAACTTGCCTTGATCGTAGTCCTGCTGCGATTCGTCGAATTCAAACTCTCCGGAATCGTCAATATCTAACGAAAAATCAATTCATAGCAATTTCAAAACAAAAATCCAAACTCAATCCAAATAACTTCCAAAAATAATAAAATACACTGGGAGACAGAATTCTGAATTTTGGATGTGGGTCAACAATTTTTAAAAAGGAAATGAGGCTTTTAAAAGAAATTGGAAGTTTTAATTTGAATTTAAAACTTGGAATTACAAAATATATTCAAATCAAATTTAAATAAATTCCAAAATTTCAAAATTATTCCAGAAATGGATAGATCATGATTTTAGAAAAATTTAGAAATTTGAATGGGTCAATTTGGAGTTAAAATGCAAAAGTTATAGCCTTCCAAAGTTTGAATTCAAAATAAAAGAAAAAGGGTATTTTCTGGATTTATTTTTAAACCGAAAAGGATTTATGACGTCAGCACGAATTATTTTCCTAAAGGAAATTATAGATTATGACGTCAGCCCTAAGATTAATATATTCGGCAGAGGTCGACAGTGGGGCCCGGTGTCATGGACCGAGTCCATGGACCCTAGGGAAGGGTGAGGTGGCAGGCGCACGCGGGGAGCGGGTGGCGCCGACGTGGCGCCACGAGGCGCCGCGTGGTCGCCGCGTGGCGCCACGCCACGGCTTTATGCCGACGTGGCGGCACGCGCGCGGTGGCGAGGGGCGGCGGGTGGCGCCGCGTGGCGCCGATCCGCCGCCACTGCTGCCACGCCGCTGCCAACTCGGCCCGACGGCCGACGTGGCTCGGCGGCGCGCGGCGCTCGGGTTCGATGGTCGCCGAGTTCGGTGGCGGCGCCGCCGAGGGTACCAAATGACGAGGAGAGCGGGAGTGCGCCGGCACCTTGCGCGAGGCCGAGGATGACCGGAGAGGGAAATCGGCGGAGAGGGGCGGCATGGAGAAGACTTCACGGCGCGGAGTAGCTCCGTGGTGCACGTGCCGGGAGGTGGTCGCCGAGGGTCGCTGGGCACCAGCAAGGCCGGGAGGTGTCGGCGAGGCGAGGCTCGAGCCGCGCGATTGCTCGCCGGAGTCGCTGAGCCGCGGAGGGAAATCGGCGCGGGGGATCCTCGGATCGGATTATGCGCCCGAGGCTCGGGGTGGCGGTGTGGGTAGAGGACCTCGGGAGGCCTTTTATAGCCCGGGAGGGTGTAACGGCGGCGCACAACTCGTCGGACTTGAAACGGCCGAGGGGCTTAATGCGACGGCGAGTGGGGCTTTAATCGGGAGCTAATGCCCGCACGGATGCGCGGCGGGGGAATTTGAATTTGCAGCGGCTCGGGAATCAATTGGAAAGGAAACCGACGAATTGAACGCTTGGTCTCGGCATTCATGGCGGCAATGGGCGGGATCGCGCGAGGAAGAAGGAAAGCGCGGGGAAGAAGGGTCGACGAGTGGGGCCCACCGGTCACGAGAGAAAAGAAAGGAAGGAGCGAGGGGACGGCCGGATGCTTGACGGGTGGCACGGGAGAGATCGGGACACTGGCGCGATGCGGCGGGTAAGTGAAGGGGACGGCCGAGATTCGATCCGACAACGGAGATTAGATCGGGCCGGTCGGTGCTTAAGTGGGAAGGCGGTCACGATGAGGTACGGCAATAGGGGACGGCTCGGATAATACCACGTGGCGGCAGGAGCGAGAGAGGAGCGGTGAAGCGGTAAGTGGGTGCGGCGGTGAGGATTAAATCCGCGCTGGAGTGGACGGTCCGATCACGCGACACGCGCCGCACGCGGAGAGAGGAAGGCGGGAGAGGGTTTAAGTTAGATCGGACGGCCGAGGGGATTCCGGCAAGCGGAGGGGACGCCGATGGTTGACACCGCGCCGGGAGGGATTTTTGAATTTTCTTTCTTTTGATTTTCCGTAAATGCTATTAATCTTTAGAAAACTCGTAAAAATACCAAATAAATTTTGAAAATCCAGAAAATTCTGGGAACTATCTGAGCTATTATAGACTTAATAAAAATATGTCCCACTCATTTTAACAAGTATATTTTGCAAAGGTACAATTTGATTTTGTAGGAGGGTTTTAATTCCTTCTAAAATCCAGAAAAAATTAATATAATCTCATATTTGACTTAAGGAGGCTGAAATACATTGGTTTAAGCTTTTAGGAATGCAATAAATTTAATTTTGACTTTTACACAATAAAGTTTAAAATTTTTCTCAAATCAGGATTTTAACATAACTCCAGAAAATCCAAGTAAACTCCAGATTAAATTTTCAATAAAGGGACAAAATTTTGGGATGTTACAACAACTAAACTAAATCATAAAACACACACCTGTTGTGAATGCTTCTAGATATAGCTCACACATGCGAGACTCCAATTTCCCATGTGGCCTCCCTCTCAGTCTGCTGCGACGAAGCACCTTGACCTACTTTAAAGTTTATTCTTCAATGCTTCTCCTGATCTTTCCAGAATTCGCACTGGCTTGGACTCAAAGGACAGATCGTGTTCAAGCAATAACGGTTCTAGTAAAGTATATAGCTCCGGATCTCGCAGGTACCTCCTTGACACCGGGTCATACATAACGTTGTGTATCCCACCCTAGGACCCAAGGCGGTCCTAGAGATACACCACTCTCCAAATCCTCACAACTACAGATGCGATTAAATCTACCTCTAGTTATCATTCTCTTAGGTACCAACCCGCACAACCTGCACATCAAATGAAACTCTTGTTCCAACTCTTAATCAATCTCTTTACCTTGACAAGGAGCACCTCCTTTAACCATTGACGAACAAAAGTGCTCATTGTAAACAATCTCTTTTACATCCCGAATCCAACTAAAATTAAAAGATTCTCATCACAACCACACTTCACTAACTCCCCACCAAAATAATCCAATCAAAAAGAAAATCAAGGATTCAACATGAGAACCTCTCTACATTCCGAGTGGGTAATTTGTAAATAACAACACAAAAGGCAGAGGAGAATCACTCCAATACCAAACCCTTCCTTGTGTTTTTTTTCTGAACTGGAAAAACCACACATGCCAACATACAATCAACTCAAACCACAAAAGACTTTTGTTATCATCACATAGCTCAAATAAGAATCAAGAGAGCATTTTTTTTAATACCCGAAAAGAAATATTGATTTTGTTTTTTTCTTAGGAATAAACTTTCTCTTGGATCACAAGATTTCAAATCATCACACCACAATAACTCATTTCTCTTAAACTGGCAACATCAACACTATGCTCAAACCGGGTGCATAAACAACACCTTTGTGGAGAGACTCTACTGTTCTCACAATAACATACTCTAGCCAACTCCTCTACCAACAGGGTTACTTTGGTAAATAATTTTCCAATGCACCTCATCATTGTTTTCACCCACAATCCTTTAAGGATAATCAAGTTGAAATTCTCAGCACACACACTCAGTTTCCTCACCCAAAGGGCACTATCAAGGAGCATCACACTATTTAGAATCCCCTTGTTCCAATATTCCCACACAACATCATTAGCCTCCAAGGTTCTAGCATAAAACGCTAAGCCCAAATTATTTTTTCCCATCTCCAAGGCTCTATATATGTACTTGATATAATTGATATGAAGACTCTCGAATTGGTGACTAAAATTACCACAATCAAGCACGCTCCACCATTAACAATCACATGAAAACATATTCTCAACCTAGTTATCTTTAGAAAGATTCTAACTCTTGGAGGGTTACTTACTGAAGCCAAATCTTGCGTAGCAATAATTCAACAAGCCCTTCTATCCCAAAGATTCCCATAGTGGTTCGACTTCTTTACCATTATAATCTCATTAACTACACCACCGTAATCATCCTACTAAACCTTTCAAAGCGCCTAATCACAATACTCTGATAAGACCGATCAAGATTCTCGTACTTTTGATAATTCTAATGTCCCATCAAAATAATCGAAACATTCTTGAACCACAGTCTACTATAGGTTCTACTTATTGCAATCCATAAGATCAGTTAGCTCCAAAGACAAACACTCCATTTAAATCAAGTCCCCACCGAGAATTATTCCAAGTAATCGATTTATCGCTCCATGAGTTCTCAAACAACTTGTCACCGACAATCTCACCAAAAACCATCTACTTGACCACAACTATCGAGTTGCCATTACACAACCTGAAAGGCTTTGCAACACGGATTGGTTAATCCTTCCTCAGAAGAAGATATACATAGAAACAATTTTTTTTCAGCACATAGTCAACCATTTACCACTCACCGGGGACACCAGACCAAGGAAAAAGTCAAATAGCCGAAATTTTGGAAAATAGAAGACGGGACCACAGTTGAGTGTACAAATCCCACAAGAAGAAAATATCAAACTTCAACCGGGAATAGATAAATAAATAAAGCTCCGCTTTTGGAACTTGAAGAATTTCTTTGAGGCAAACCAACGAGGTTACGCATGCTTCAATAAGCTGCAAGGTACAAAACTTGAATTCAACCGCAAATACCTCTACTAAACCCTTCAATTTAATAAAGGACATACTTTTCTTTAATGGAAATATCACTTTACCACCTTCAAGCAAACGATCCTTTAAACTCAAATCACAAGTATCACTTAAGAACCGATAGAACCTTCCAATACGTTACTCCGCGCAACTAATTTCAGATACCACAATAATTCCTGAACTCACATAGGATCATGAATGCGAAACTCCAAACGTTTCATTAAATGACATCACGAAAGACGAACAAATTCTTTTACTTCTAAAAGAATCAACAATACCCTCATCATCTCATACTCAGTTTTACTAACCTCATCATTATATATTCTTAGCATGAATCATCAGAGCCTACCAACGCATCATAAACCTTTCCAAAAGAACACAATAATTTATTTCAAAATGTTTTTTTCCCGATAAGATTGCAACAATCTTACTAACATCAAGAATAATACACTCTTAACAAGAATCGTTATCGTCTACCCTTCCATTATAAAGCCCTCCAAAATCTCGTCAAATAGTTCCATGCTACTTTATCATCCCATCATCAAATTGGAAGTATTTCAAAACCTTACAACCTCACTACGACAACCGCCTTAATTTAGAGGAGATCTACTACCCACGCTTAATGATTCTACCAAACTCTTTCTTCAAAGACATAACATCATTTGACAATCCCACCTTCATGTAAATATAGATCACATTTTTTTAACCCCAACGTTTGCACTTAGCAATTACATACGAACCCTAAATATCCACCAAGATAACTCCAAGATTAATATCCGCTAATACCGTAATCCAACACCTTTTTGAGTTTAACTATCCTAAACGGTTAGATTAATCCATTGAGACCTGTTGATCCAATTTATCCCCAAAAGTTTACTAATTTTGTCTCTCCTATTGATCAATCAGTTCATCGAAGTTCCACACCTCTTAGCAACTCTGTTGATTCCATTAGGAATAGCCCTATTCATAAACACAGTTCATGAACAACCACAAGAAGACAACATCAATTTATTCGGTTTCTCTTCCAAGGATATCCATACCATATCAATTTATTTGATTACAAACTCTGATTTAACCATAACAAGACATCACAAAGGATTTTAACACCTCCCTTCGTAAAAGAGAGGTATTAAACTTCAACATCTAGAATAATCCAAAAGAATTACATAAGGCCAAAGCTTTCACATGTTAAAGAATTTGCAACATGAAACTTTCATTAACAAGAATACCAAGCGAACAAATGGGACATGTTTCGCAACAAGACAGAACCCCCACGAAGGGACCAACCTTGCAAATCCACAATGCTCACAAGTAGCAAAAGGGTCTCAAGAGCCCGAGAACCAGTAATTACTTAAAAGAACAGGTAGAAACCAATTGAAAACCCTCAACTACAATGAACCACGAGCCCAAGATAAATTCATCCACCACCACAGGATAAGAATTGACCAAATTCAATTCAGGGAAGGGAAAGACTTTTCTAAAGAACTTATTCCTAACCTCTGTAACTAAGTTGCTCAAGGAAAAATCCTTCACCACTCTAATACCACAAATAGTGATGCAACCTGGCCATGTCAATGGCCACACCGAGATCTCTATCTCTCGACATCAACTATCACCACATGTAACAATTATATAAACAAATCATAGGCGTAAAAGATCATCTCATAACACGTACAACGTCAAACATTAAGCATACATTCAACTATGATAACCGACGGAAACATAAATGCAATGCAAACCCCATTCCCACCTACGATTGCTTAGTGTGTCAAAATTAATATTTTGTAACCACCGACCTACCGCTCGCTCTGATACCAACTGTAACACCCCGGTCAAACAAAGACCCGAAATGCTACGCCAAACTAGAAGCAAAGGAATGATAACTAGTTACACTATACAAAATTTCGGCAGAGCCTCCTTTGTTATTTATCTAGATCAGAGATTCTAAAAGCAAAATCAATTAGAATAGACAATCCTCAAGTGATAAGTTCAAGGCTAAGCAAATAGTCTAAAGTCTACCAAACCATTCATGGATATAACGCTTAGAGAAAAGCACCAGAAACACCCTAAATTCTTATTACAATTAAATCCATAGATAATAGTCAGATGGAATCTAAATGTTCTTGCTTTAATCATTTAATTTTTCTGCCTTTAGTTCTATTCGGTGTGAAACGTCCATGTGCAACAAGCATATTCCTTCCCTTTTCTCATGCATGCCGATCTCGTAGCGGTACCTAAATAAAACAACAACAACAAGAGTGAGTCCAACGACTCAGCAAATATAATGGATAGAACGAATTCATTTATGCCCATCAATTCACAAACCCATTCATCAACCATATAGACAAGACATGCAATGCACAATGATCAAAAACTCTTTATCTCTTTCTCTTTTGCATTTTACCGGTAATGCAAAGTGTGCATCCGTCGATACACACCCATGCTCGTACCACCGTGCAGGGACCAGTGCCCATACTCCACAAGTATGGGGACCTTTAACCCGTTATGCCATCCACATGACGGGGACCTCGACGCTTAGTCAACTCGTGACTAAGACTTCAATAAATCAGCATGATGCCTATGCGTGAATGTCTCAATAAAATAAACCTAGCACTCACCTCATCCAGGCATCGATATTATTCATGAACATGGTAATAGAAACAACCATAAACGGCACCCATGCATTTCTTTCCACAACCACATCACATATTCATGGTCCTAATATGGACTAAACCTCAACATTTCACACTATTAAATTTAAACCACCGTTATACTTGCCTTAACCGTGAGAAAACGGCGGATGCGCAGAAGGTGCCGCCTCGGGGGTCCGTCATCCTCCTGAATAATAATTATAATAATGGCTAAGATAACCGTAGCGAACCTTCGCTCAAATAAAAACAAACATGCACTAGCACAATTCGCCTATCTCGGTTCCCAAATCCCAAATCCTACAGGTCATCCCACCCTGATAATGCAATTCATCAACTAGATGAGATGACAATAACCATTCTAGACAAAACCTTGACAAATGTTGGTTGATAAGATGCTACAACATTATTGTACTAGAAACTCAACAAAAAAAAAGGTCCTAGATTTTTATATTATTAAAGGAATATGAAGCAACTAATTCCAACTTATAGAAGAAGGCCAACATTTATTAGCTGTGCAGACATGGGGTAGACAATCTTTCAGAAAAGAATTCTAATCGCGCTTGACAAAGGTAAGTAACCAAGAGGTCACAAGGCAACCACATATCAGCTCTGTGTGACTATCCTAACTCATACAAAGCTTCAAAGATACAACTTTTGTGTTTCCACTTTGTCGCTTTCGAAGCTCAAGGTAATTGACTGTTGAAATGATTTCATTCAATTACTCGAAAATCGAAATAACTAAGTCCAAGATATTAACATCCTCTTGAACACAAGGTACTAGCAAGTAATCGTTCCAAAATGTACTTACCAAACCAAATCCTGCGAGGATCACTCCAATCCTCAATAATTCAATACACTAAAACAAGATATATATTTAACTTAATCAGTTAGAATATAACTATTTGATCTAAGATCAAACATTCACTCAACTTTTGTGTCTATATATAGTGTAGGTACAAAAACGAAAATGATGGAGCTAGTGCAGATTTCCCAAGCTGTCACCTATCCTATTCACTCAAAATGCTTAAGAACTAATAATGCCTACTCTAAAAATTTGTTTCTTCTTTTTCTTGTTAAATCTCAAAAACATGAGATGATTTTACATCTGCAAACAAAAGCACACTTTTTTTCAAGCATTACTGACTACATGTCCGAGAGTAAGCGACAAGTAACACGGCTCTCGGCCAAAGAACGAAAATAAAAATCAGCCGACCACCAGCAGCTCGGCCACAAATCACAGCGCTCACCATCAAGAATACAAGCGCACTGCACAAAGAAGCCGGGCGAGCGCGTGCGCAAGCCACAGCGATCCTGATCTGAAACACGCAGGCGTAGCGGCTTCTTCAACCGGCCAGCGGAAAATAGCAGATTCAATCGGCGATGGCGGCCATCGCTGCGGAGGTATCAATTGTTTGCTGTACTTCTTCTTCGTTCTTGTTCGGGGTTTAGAGAGAGAGAGAGAGGAGGAGGGAGAGAGGTACCGTCCGATGTAGAGGAGGACGAGGCGGCCATCACGTGTTCGTCGGTGTGGTCTGCGCGACGGCAGCGGCACGGTCGGAGGCGCGTCGGCGAGGCTTCCGAGGTCCGGCGAGGTGGCGGCGGTGGTGCTTCCCGTCACTCACTGCGCTCCCTCCAGATCGGTGTTGGGATTTGTGGGGTGGAGTCGTACGGCTCCGTTCAACGTCGTATCCAATGCCGCTGGCCTCCACCCCTCTTTATATAGCGCAGTGACAGAACCCACCGGCCTTAATATGGGTGGCGCCCCGATCGTATGCGGATCAAGGCCCGATTAGCCGTTGGGCTAATCGGCGGTGGAGATCATTCTAATATTCTCCCCCTTGATCTCATCTATACTTTAACTTTAATTACTTTTGACTTTACTCATTCCATCACAGATTAGTGCATAGAGCATGTCTTATCGTCACGGTCAAACGCCGATAGATTTAACAGCTACAATACACCTCTCTGTTCTGAAACAGTTACTTTAATCTTTTGGGCCATCTTTTAGTCCAGGAATCATAGGCTTTCCCTTAAACCCATGCCGGCTACATGTTCTCTGAACACGTTGGGTGGTAAGCCTTTAGTAAGCGGATCCGCTAACATCTTTGCGGTACTTATGTGCTCAAGACTTATAATTTGATCCCGAACTTTATCTTTCACAACATAGTACTTTATGTCAATGTGTTTGGCAGCACCACTTGACTTATTGTTGTGGGCATACGTTCTCGCTGGGTTCATTATCGCAAAGACAACTTAAGTGGTCTATTGATGTCGTCAACCACTTTTAAACCGGTATGAACTTCTTAGCCGGTTCACCCGCCCCGTAGCCTCATAACATGCTACAAACTCGGCATACATTGTGGGCGATGTAGTGACGGTTTGCTTTGAGTTTTTCCACGATATAGCTCCTCCCGCGAGTGAATACATATCCGGATGTAGACTTTCTATCATCTCCCGCAAAATCGAATCAGATACCCCACTATATGGAGTAAATCGATCTTCTCGTATGTCATCATGAGGCCTTTGTTCCTTGCAAATAACGCAAGACTTTCTTTATCAATTTCAATGCTCTATTCGAGATTGCTCTGGAATCGCCAAATAACCCGGTAACAAACGCTAAGTCGGCGCGTGCACACTTGAGCATCGTAAGCTTCCGACAGTGAAGCATATGGAACCGATTTCATTTGATCGAGCTCAGATTGGTTCTAGGGCATTGAAAATCCCCATATCCGTCGCCCTTGACTATAGGTGCAGGTGAAGGACTACTTTTATGCATACCAAATTTCTTTAAGACTTTCTCTATGTATGCCTTTGTGATAGTCCCAATGTTCCTTTGTCTCTATCCCGTGAATTTCGATCCTAGAACGAACGGCTTCACCAAGATCTTTCATATCAAAGTTTGAGGACAAAAACTTCTTTGTCTCCAAGAGTGATCGATATCACTACTAGCTAGTAGGATATCATCCACATACAGATTAGGAAGATAAACTTCCCATCTTTAAACTTTGCATAAACACGATTTGTCCTCTACATTCTCTTTAAACCCAAATTTTCTTATTATCTTGTCAAACTTCAAGTACCATTGTCTTGAAGCTTGCTTTAACCCATAAATCGATTTCTTTAGGCGGCATCCCATTCTTTCATTTCTTTCCACGACAAAACCTTTCGGTTGTGCCATGTAAATATTTTCCTCCAAATCCCCATTAAGAAATGCCGTCTTTACATCCATCTGATGTAACTCTAAATCATAATGTGCTACTAATGCCATTATGATTACGAAGGAGTCTTTACATGAGACTGGAGAAAAAGTCTCATTGTAATCAATCCCTTCTCTTTGCGTAAAGCCTTTTGCCACAAGTCGCGCTTTTTATCTTTCTATATTCCCTTGGGAGTCGAGTTTTGTCTTGTAGACCCATTTACACCTCTCTGTTTTGGCTCCTTTAGGAATAATTTCCAAATCCTGCTTTATTAGTCTTCATGGACCTCATTTCCTCTTCCATGGCCTCAAGCCATTTTGAGGAATTTTAAGCTTCTCATGGCTTCTTCAAATGAGGTTGGATCATCCTCCATTTGAAATTCCTCTGTATGATAAATCTGATAATCATGAAATATAGCGATCTTCTTACTCTTTGAGACCTTCTGGGGCCTCCTCATTTGGTATATTTTCTATTTGAGGCTGTTGTTGCTCCCCTCATCCGTGGCAATGGGTTCTATAGGATCCTGAAGAATGTTTCCACATTTTCATTCATTGTTGTCACAGGGAGGAACAATAACAGTCCGGCACCACAGTGTCTTGCACGTCGGTGCAATGGCAAAGAAAGGTGTGAAGAATGGCTCTTGAATCATCGGAGTGGGCGATCGCCGCTTCTCTTCAAGGTCGCTCGAGCTACCATGCTCCCCTCATCATTTCATCCTCTAAGAAGACAGCGTGTCTCGCTTCTACAAACTTTGTATATCGATGCGGGCGGTAGAAACGGAAACCTTTTGACTTTTCAGGTAGCCAATGAAATGGCGACATCGCTTTGGGATCAAGCTTCCCAAGATTTGGGTTAAATACTTTAGCCTCAGCAGGACTCCCCCACACACGTAAGTGGTGTAGTGAGGGAACTCTTCCTGTCCACAACTCGTACGGTGTTTTGGGCACCGATTTACTAGGTACTCTGTTGAGAATATGAATGGCGGTTTTTAAAGCCTCCATCCATAAACTCAATGGCAGTGTGGAGTAGCTCATCATACTTCGCACCATATCCATCAGGGTACGGTTGCGTCTTTCAGCTACTCCATTTTGCTGAGGTTCGCCTGTAGAATCTTTGGGCCACTATACCATTTTCTGTAGAAACCTTGCAAAGGTTCAGAACTTGTCCATATGGGGTATGTCGACCACGATTCCCCACGGTCAGATCGGACTATCTTAATCTTTAAATCGTGTTGATTTTCAACTTCAGCCTTAAATATCTTTAATTTGTCCAAGGCTTCATTTCTTTCTTTGATTGGATAAATATATCCATAACGGGAGTAATCATCCGTGAATGTTATGAACGAGTCATATCCATCCACACTTTTCACAGAAAAAGGTCCACAAATATCTGTGTGAATAATTTGTAGAACTCTGTGCTTCTTTGGCGTCTTTCTTAATTTTCTTTACATATTTTCCTTTAATGCATTCTCTGCATTGTTCTAAGTCTGAGAACTCTAATGGAGGAAGAATATCATTCTTAACTAGTCTTTCTATTCTCCCCCTCGAAATATGGCCTAAACGATAAAGGCCATAATTTCGACGACGCATTTAGAGTTCTCTTTGTTTCTGCTTACATTCGTAGACGAGGATTCATTTACTTTCTGCGCGACGCTCCCATTATCGTGATACGACATTCACGCCATCACATAATGATAACAAATAAAGCTCATT